>JAJPUD010001204.1:299977-351025 GCA_023553655.1 Myrmecobius fasciatus | reverse complement strand
AATTTTCTCCGATTTTCCACTCTCAAATGGTTTAGTTTAGTTTAGTTCTTTCAGACATCACCAATGGTGGCTCAGTCCTCACATCTGCCCTGTTCATTTAGGACCCTTGGAAGAAGTTCATCTTAGCCGGGTGACCTGAATTCATCAAGGGCAGCCAAGATGGAAGCAAGACCGAGTGTTATTTGTTATGCAGGGAATTCACTCATGTCCGACTCTTTGTGACCCTATTTGGGGTTTTCTTGGCAGACATACTGGAATGGTTTGTCATTACCCTTTTCTCTCTATCTCTTTACTTGTCATGGGGATCAACTTCCTTTAAGCCTTTTGTGTTTTATCACTTACAGTCAAAGGTTATTCTTGATAAATAATTGAAATAATTATTGAGCAGTTCTTCTCTCTTGTCCAATAGCTTTATCCCATTCATGCTCAACAAAAATCTTTTTCCTTCTTTCATCTGCTCCTTTTTCTTACTATAACTGGAAAAAAATTCCTCTTAATTATCTTTTTTTTTTTTTTCCTCCAGCCCATTCTGAATTTTATCATTCCTGACACTATTTTTAGAGGCATGTGCCATGAATATGTTTCTCTTTGTTGCTTGGACAGGCTAGGTAGAGCAGTGGATAGAGTGCCAAGCCTGAAGTCAGGAAGACTCATCTTTCTAAGTTCAAATATGATTTTGCACACTTACAAGCTGGGTGATCCAGGGCAAGTTACTCAACCCTGTTTACTTGAGTTCCTCATTTGTGAAATAAACTGGAGAAGGAAATGGCAAAATACTTCAATGTCTCTGCTAAAACAACCCCAAATGTGGTCACAAAGAGTTGGACATGATTGAAATCCATGAGTAACGACAACACTTGGCCTTGCTTCTATATTCTCTACACTTTTTTATTTTTTATATTAAATTATTCATGTGCTTTTAACATTCATTTAAAAATTGAGTTCCAAATTCTCTCCCTCCCTCCTGCTCTTTTCTAATCTATTGAGAAAGGAAGAACTGTGATATCAATAAGACATATGAAATCATTTTTTATTAGCCATGTTGCAAAAAAAGCAAGAAAAAATAAAGTGAAAAATTTGTGTTTCAATCTGTACTGAGACTCTGTCAGTTCTTTTCCTGAGGGTAGGTAGCAATTTTCATCATAAATCATTGTAAGTCAGGTATTGTCTTAGATCATTGCATTAATCAGAACAGTTAAGTCATTCACAGGTGATCATCATTGCAACATTGCTATTACTGTGTACAGTGATCTCTCACTTCATTTTGCATCAGTTCATAAAAATCTTGTCATGTTTTTCTGAACCTCCCCTGATAATTTTTTTATAGTACAATAATACAATCTATCACAATTATGTTACAACTTGTTCAGTCTTTTCCAAATTGATTATTCCCTTGATTTCCAATTCTTTGCAACCACCAAAATTGTTGCTTTAAATCTTTTTGTACCCATAGGCCCTTTTCCTTTTTTTTTTTTGATCTCTGTAAAATATAGACTTAGAACTGATATTGATGGGCTAATGTGTATGCCCAGTTTTATAATCCTTTAGGCACAGTCCCAGATTGTTCTCTAGAATGAAGACTATCAACAATTCATTAATGTACTTATTTTCCCTCATCCCTTCTAGCATGTGATTTCTGATCCTCAACGCCTCAAAATTGTTTTAATTTCCCTTTCTTTAATCTATAGTGATTTAGAGTGTTTTTCAGTGACTACGAATAGCTTTGATTGCTTCTGAAAATTGCTTATCTATATTCTTTATTAATGAAATGATTTACTTTTATCAATTTGATTTAGTCCCCTATATATTTGATGAGGCCTTTGTCTAAGAAACTTGCTGAAAAATTTTTTGATATTAATTTATTGTCTATGATGGTTTTTAGCAAAATGTAGTTTCCCTGATTATCTTTTTCAATTAGGTCTATTTCTGCTTTTTGTTTCATTTGAGATCATGATTGCCAGACACTTTTGCCCTCTTTACTTCAGCTGATGCATAATAGACCTGGCTTTTGTCCTTCATTTCACCTCTGTGCTGATACTTCATTTTATAATCTACATTGGTGCATGAGTTTCTTGTGCAACATTAGGCAATTCTCATTTTAAGGGAGGCAAAATGGGGTTAAGTGACCTGCCTAGTGTCACACAGCTAGTGTCTGAGTTGGATTTGAACTCAGGTCATCCTGATGGGGTAGATTGAACCCTGCTCCTGAGGCACTTATTAGCTTTTTACAGCCCTTTATAGCTTACTCTTCCCCCCTCACCAACCTCCTTCTGATGTTATATCTTATTCCCCTGCACATATTCTTCAAACAGTGACCCTGACCTACTTGCTGTTATATGGACAAGATACTCCATCTCTTGGTTCAGGCATTTCCTCTGAGGTTGATGCCCTCTGGCCCTTGACTTAAGGAGACAAAGCAATTTGGAGGGACTTAAACGAGGGCCATTTCTGTCTTGGGTCAAGCGTTGGACTTGCACTCAAATAATTGTTGTTTGTCCTTTGTTCTCGAAGAGGTCCATGACATCAGGGAGGGGATGTCATGACAGGCAAGTGAACTGGATTTCAGAGAGGGAGGGATGGGCAAGGTCAGCAGTGTCACTTTCTCCTCTAGAATCATCTGGGTCCAGTGGCCATACAGAGACCAAGACGACTGGAGATGGCTCTGGATGCAGTGGGAGACCATGGCCTTTTTAAGGAAGGTCTTTAACAGATCCCAGTTTGACTGAGGTAACACCCGATCAATGATTAAGTATGAAATACAGAATAGCCTCTTTAACCTCATTAAAAAAAAAAAATCAATGTGGGAGAATCCATGCCCCACCTCTCATATGTACAGGCTGTAACCCTGGACAAATGAATTAAGTAACTTTGTCACTGCACTAAGCAGTTCCCTAAGACTATAATCTGCAGAGAAGGTGCTGACCTTTATTAGTAGAAGATGCTCTTCACCAGATACAGATGCAGGTCCAGCATCTATTCCCATCCCTAGTAATGTCTTTTATACTATACTCTTTTAAAAAATCACTGTATTATGGCTCTCTTCAACAATGAAATGTTTCAAACCACTTCCAATTGTTCACTGAAGAAAGCCATATACACTCAGAGAGAGGGATGTGAAATGTGGACCACAACATAACATTCTCATACTCCTTGATTGATGTTTGCTTACATTGTGTTTCCTTTATCTGATATATCGTTTGTGTAGATAAGATTTTTCTTGCATAACAATGATAAGTTTGGAAATATGTATACATATATTCGATTTGCCAATATTTTAACATAATTAACATGTAGTGGATATCCTGCCATCTAGGGGAGGGGTGGGGAGTTGGGGGGAAAAATTTGTAACGGAAAGCTATGTAAGGGTTATTGTTGAAGAATTACCCACACATGTTATGCAAATAAAATTAAAAAATAAATTTTTAAAAAAATCACTGTATTTTAAATAGTTTGCTACTTTTACTTTTTCAATGAACAATTTGTTAAAAAAACATTAATCACCCCTCACACTATCCCACTTCTCATTGAGCAAAATGAAATAAAAAAAAAAAACTGAATATGTAACTGCAAAGTTCAACAAAATAAAACTCCTAATTACCCATATCCAAAAATATTTACTGCTTTTCATGTATTAAGTTTATCTCCCTTCTGGCTGGAAGCGAGTAGTATATTTTATTTTGATCCTTTTGGACCCATGACTCACCATTACAATTGATCAAGAACTGATCGAATGGATCACAGAGAGCCTTTGTTGGCATCTTCAAATATAAACGGAATTGTCGGGGCAGTAGGGGGCAGGAGACAGGCAGGCCAAGCTTGGTCAGTGTACTTTGCCATCTCCAGCACTTGCCTGGCCCCTCCAAATTCTGTGCCTGAGCCCAGCAGAATTGAGACTGCCATAGGGACCACGAAAGAAGTGGATGAAAGGAGGATGGATGAAGAGTATCTGCAGATGGCAGGTGTTCCTGAAGCCATGATTCAATTAGAAGGCAAGGAGAACAAAGGTCATTGTCCATATTTATTGAATGACAAAGTCTTGTTGGAGGTCAGCTTTCAGACTGGGCTCTAGTAGAGAGCTAAACGAAAGCAGGAGTTGGAGGTGGAAGAAATGAGAACAATAAAGCCAGTATGAATCCCCCTTTCTAAGGGGGTATGACTTGTCCTAGGGTAATACACGACAAAGACAAGGATTTGGAGCTAGGCCAGATGGAAAAGCCTATTGTGCTCTGTGGTCTTATCTGTGCTCTGCAACCAGGGCTAGATAAGGAACTGGAGCAGAGCTGGGCTGAGGTGGCTCTCTGCAGGGTTTTGGACCCTCTGGTCTCCTAGTTCTTCTTTGGCCCATATCACTCCACATAAGTCACCCAGCTGTCCCTGGATTCCTTTGTCACCTTTTCTTAGAGCACAGCAATGCTCTATTACATTTACACACAGTTTGTGCCACCAGGATGTCCACTTGGATTCAGTTCTCTGCTATCATATTATGTGGAACTAGGAACATTAGGAAGGCTGCTAGATGGTGCAGTGGGGAGAGCACAAGGCCTGGAATCATGAAGAGTTGAGTTCAAATGTGATCTCAGATGCTTTCTGGCTGGGCAGCTCTGTGCAAATCACTCATCACTTAGCTTCTGTCTGCCTTCATTTCCTTATCTGAAAAATCAGCGACTCACTCCCAGGGTTGTTGTAAAGATCCAATTAGATAGTAATTTTATTTCATTTTGTTGCACTCAATAGTATATTTTTTTCCCCCAATTATACAGTTTTCAACATTCATTTTTGTAAAATTTTGAGCTCCAATTTTTTTTCTCTCCTTCCATATTTTCCCCTTTCATGAATTCAGCAAACATAGTGATTTTAAAAGGCTTAGTCCAGTATCTGGCACATAAATGCTATATAAATGTTGGATTAAAAGTTTTTTTTAACATATTTCCATGAGTCACATTAGAAAAGAAAAATCAGAACAAAAGGGAAAAACCGTGAGAAATTCACCACTACTACAACAAAAAAAGGTGAAAACAGTATCCTTTGATGCACATTCAATCTCTATAGTTCTTTCTTTGGATGAGGATATTTTTTATCCAAACTCTGTTGGACTTGTCTCAGATCACTGTTTGTCACAGCTGGTTATCACACAATCCTGCGGTTGTTGTGTACAATGTTCTGTTTCTGCTCACTTCACTCAGCATTCGTTCATGTAAGGCATTCCAGGTTTTTCCAAAATCAGCATGTTCATCCTTTCTTATAGAACAAGAATATACCAAAATGTTAGCTGTTTTTAATACTATTACTAGTATCTTTTTTTTTCCTCTGGGCCTTAACTAAAGAGATTGTGTTAGATGATCTATAAGGACCTTTTCAGCCCTAAACCACAAGGGCCTTTTTAAAGATACATAGAAATTAATGTCTTTGGAAGATTGGTTCAATAATGGTTCACAGTTACATAGTGATTAATAGTTCGCAAGGAATTTTCCTCATACTCAGTGAGGTTAAGTTTACTACGATTTTCCTTTTTTAATTTAACCAGAGATTAGAGGGTCCAAATTTTCTGGAAGGGCAGTGATATGCCTGAGGTTAGGTACTTATGTGAGTATTATTGCTGAGACTCCATTCCAGGACTTTTAAGAGTTTGGAACCATAAGATTTGAATGTGAAGATCAGCTTTGCTAATGACTAGAAGTGTGAAGTCATTGTTCCTTTTTGGGACTCATTTTGCTCTTCTATAAAATCAGACTAAATCAATCAATCAAACTAATCAATCAACAAATATTTATTAAGTACCTCCTTCGTGCCAGGCATTGTGCTAAACCCTGGGGATACAAAAAAATAGGCACAGTCCCTGCCCTCAAGGAGCTTATAATCTAATGGAGGAGAGAAATGCAAATTTCTACAAAGCAATCTAGAGACCGAATACATAGGAAATAATTAGCAGAGGGAAAGCACCTGGAGTTAAAAAAATGTGGAGAAAGGTTTCCAGTTAAAAAAAAAAAAAATGGGATTTTTATAAGTCTTAAAGGAAGCCAGAGAGATGGGAGAACTTTTCAGGACCTATAACTGTTCTTCCTGTTTTAAACATTCTTTCAAAAACTTTTGTTTTTTTATTTTTTGATATTTTATATATTACCAAGGTTATAAAATATTTGGAAGCCTGCCTAAGAATACAAATACTATCTACTTCACAAGGTTGTAAGGAAAGTTCCTTGTGAACTGTAAATCACTATGTAAGTGTGAACTGTTATTTATTAAACTGACCTTTTGTGCCAACACATATAAGACACTAGAGTTAAGACAGTTTCTATGTATCTTAGAAAAAAAAAAAACCCTCATATTTGGGGCTATGTGAGTACAACTGCAAAATGTTCCTTACAGAAAAAAAAGAATAAAAGGAGAAATACATTAATGAGTAGGCATGAATAGGTAGGTAATCACATTGAGAAGTATTTCCCAAATTTATTTATCCATTGCCATATCAATCAAACTTCCAAAAGACTAGAAATCAATTTTTCTAGAGCTAGAAAAAATAATGGTATTTTCCCAGAGAAACTTTGGTTTTGATCTTTGAATCAAAAATCTAAAGGGAAATAATGAGATCAGAAAGATGGGGGCTTATTTAGTTGTATCAAATCTCATACTGTCCTACAAAATGAAATCACTAAAATTAGTATTGGTTAAAGAAAGATAGGTTATCAAAGAAATTATTAGGACTTATTTTCCTCAAACATATGCCAATAAATTTAAAAATTTAAGTGCAATGGAAGGATACAACAATATAAACTGTCTAGAGATAACAGAAGAAATGGAGTATCTATATAAAACTATTTTAGGAAAATAAACAGGACATCATAAATGAGCTTCCTGGAGAGGTAGGGTAGACATCAGGACCAGATGGATTTCCAAGTGAAATCTACCAAACAGTTAGAGATCAACTAATTCCAATGCTAAACAAATTATTTGGAATAATAGGTAAAGAAATGAAAAAAAAAATGGTACATCTGATACCTGACACAGAAAGATACCTGACAATTTAACCAACGAAGATGGCTAAAAAATTCTACATAAAATTCTAGCTAGCAGACAAAGATCATATCGTGTGACCAAGTGGAATATATGCTAGGAATTCAGGGATGGTTTAATATGGTTTAACACTAAGCATAATTAATTACATCAACAACAAAAGTAACATCATGTGATTATAAAATTGATACAGAAAAAAGCTTTTGACAAAATACAATTGAAAACATAGATTCAAATGGATTTTTTTCCCTAAAATGATAAATGATAAGAAGCATCTACTTCAAGTTGTAATAGGGATAAATTAGAAGCTTCCTAGTGAGATCAGTAGTGAAAACAAAATTGCCCAAAAAGCTTTTTGAGGTTAGTCATCACAATAGCTAACGTTGATTAGGACCCTAAACTCCTTTTAGGGCTAACCCCGTAATCCCCCACTTGCCATGTGGCATCTCTGCTAAGGAACTTGTCTTTCCCTTTGCTAATTGCTAAATAATATCATTGATACTATTCAATGCTAGCAATAGCAATAAGACAAGAAAAAGAAACTGAAGGAATCAGAATGGGCAATGACATGATAAAACTATCTCTTTTTTTTTTTTTTTTTTTTGCTTTTAGCTGAGGCAATTGGGGTTAAGTGACTTGCCCAGGGTCACACAGCTAGGAAGTATCTGAGACCAGATTTGAACTCAGGTCCTCCTGACTTCAGGGCTGGTACTCTAACCACTGCACCACCTAGCTGCCCCAAACTATCTCTTTTTAAAACAGAAAATATGATGATGTACTTGGAAAATCTTAAGATATTCAACTAAAAAAGCTAGTTGAAACAATTTTAAAATTTAGTAAAGTAGCAGGACATAAAATAATGCATCATAATATTTCTATTTATCACCAATAAAGCCCCACAAAAAGAGACAGTAGAAAATGCGCCTTATTTAAAATAACTGTAGAAAGCTTACCTGGCAGCATACCTGCCAAGACAAACCCAAGAACTACATGAACATAATTATAAAACACTTTTTATACAAATAAAAGTTGGATTTAAGTAACTGAATTGTTCATGATTGGGCATTTTATTATAATAAAAACATCAACTCTACCTATACTAAACCATTTATTCAATCTCATTGCAAGTAAATTATTTTGTTGAACTAGAAAATAACAAAAATTAGTTTGGAAAGACAAAAGGTCAAGAATATCAAAGGAAGTAACAGAAAAATGTAAAGGAAGGAGGCTTAGCAGTATCAGATCTTGAACTGTATTATGAAGTGGTAATTATCAAAACGTATCTGGTAATGGCTAAGATATAGAAAGGTGAATCAGAGAAACAGAATAGACATATAATAGACTGTAGCAAATGATAATAGTAACTTTGTATTTAACAAAGGTAAAGATTTAAGCTTTTGTGATGAGAATTCACCATTTGGAAACCACTCTGGCAGAAACTAGGTGTGGACCAATCTCTTACACCATTTACTATGATATAGTCAAAATGGATACGTGACCTAGATATAAAAGGAGATATCAAAAGTAAATTGGGAGAACATGGAACAGATTACCTATCAGACTTATGGCTAGAATTCATGAATCAAACAAGGGATAGAAAACATTGTGAGATGCAAAATGGGTAGTTTTAATTATATTAAATTAAAAAAGTCAAATCAACTAAAGACCTATGAAGGAAGATGCTATCCTCTACCAGAGAAAGAACTGAGAAGAACAAGTATTTATATATCTATATCAATATCTCTGTGTCAAATGATGGTCTTCCTTATTGTGGAATTGGGAGGGAGAGGAGACAAGTTTGGAGCTTAAAATATAATAAAAAGATGAATTAAAATTAAATTTAAATAAATTAAATAGGTTGATTAGGGGAACAGTTTAGTTATATAACATTTAAAAGCAGTAGTCATAGCAGCAATGTTCAATAAATTCAAAGACTCTAAATATTGATGGTAAGAACTCCTTATTCTGCAAAACTTCTAGGAAAATTGGAAAATAATTTGTTGAAACTTATGTTTAGATGTTACATTATATATCAAGAGAAGCTCCAAAAAAATAGATGAGAGACACAAAAGGTCATGTCATAAACAAACTTGAGGAATGAGAAATGAATAATTTTCTCTACTATGGCTGGGGAAAGATACATGGACAATTTTGTGTCCATAGAATTAGAAAGATTTTTGCACAAACAAAATCAATCCAGTTAAAATTAGAATGGTGAGTTGGGGCGGGGAGGATTTTGATAATGGTGTTAAATACAGTAAATGCAAATGTGTAAGAATTATAGTCATTATTGATAAAATCATAGCCCCAGTTACTGTATTCAATTAGTCAAATTATGATGTTAATCCTCCAAATGATATTTCCTCTATAAAAGATTTACATGTAAACCCCCCCAAACTTTTTTTAGGGTTCTAAATTCCTTTTAGGATTAGCCCAATAGTCAATGGCATAACTCCTTCCCCCTTGTTCAACTCCTCATTGGGATTAGTCATTACAATAGCCAACCCCTATTAGGACCCTAAACTCAACCTAAACTCCTTTTAGAGTTAACCCCATAATCTCCCACTTGCCATCTGGCATCTCTGCTAAGGAACTAGTCTTTCCCCTTGCTAATAGCCAAAACCCCTTTTCCTTGCTAAAAACTCTCATGGATTTAGCCTGCTATTTAGGAGGGTAATTCTATCTTTGCCTCTGGGGAGGGGTGGTGGTGGAAATTATGGCCATTCCTTAGTAGTCAAAAGATTTAAACAGGAAATTCTCAAAGAAAATCCATTCTATCCATATCTAACTTTATGAAAAAATGCTCTAAATGATAATAAACAGAGAAATGCAGATCAAAACAACTCAGACCTATCAGATTGGCAGAAATGGCAAAAAAAAAAAAAAATAGCAAATTGACAATTGTTGGAGGACTTTGGAAAGGCAAGCAGGTTGATATGTTCTATTGTTGGCAGTATAAGTTGGTCTAGCCATACTGAAAACAATTTAGAAATACACACCACAAAATCACTAAACTGTACATATCCTTTCCTTGAGACCACTGGTCAATCTCATACATATGTGCAAAAATACTTATAGCAGTTCTTTCTGCTATAGCAAAGAACTGAAAACAAAAGAGAATTGGGGAATGGTTGTACAGATTATATTAAGTGTATATAAGTGTAATGGAACATTATTGGGCTGTAAGAAATGAGGAAGGGTATTGTTCCAGAGAAATCTTGGAAGATGTAGATGAACTGATGCACAGTGAAGTAAGCAAAACCTGGAAAATTAATAGAATAATATAAATAAATGACATCAATATTGTAAAGAAGAACCTCTTTAAAAGACTTAAAAATTCTGATCAATCAGTACTCAAGAAATGAAGAAATCTATTACTAACATTTTCAAAGAGATAGTAGACTCAAGATGCAGAATGAGACACATTTTTGTATATGGTAAACATGGAAATTTTTATTTTTACAAGGATTATATAAAAAAAGAAAAAGGCTCACTCAAATTAAAAAAAAATGCACAGAAATAAAGTTCAGAAAGAAACATGAACTTTGGTAGTGGTACTGAATTTATTAATATACTTAAAAACCAAGATAATAGAAATTTGTAATTTTACATGTAATCTTTTTTTAAAAAAAATCTTATTTTGTGTAAGGAAATGTTCAGTTTTGCTGTTTGTTAAATCAAGAATAATCAAAAAAACAAATTAAACATTATATTGAAATCTTTTGTTTCCACACCACTTTCATTCCCAAATATTTCTCTCCCCTTTTTTGACCAGTAAGCCATACATGTCTTATAACAGAGAAAAAAGCAGCATAACCAACACATCAACTAATCAGACAGCATAAATATTACATACCCACAATCCCTCAAATTCTGAAAGAAAGGAGATGAGCTTTTACAATGTCACATTTGAAAACTAAACAAATATGACTAGGTTCTGCTTTCTTTTCTAAGAATTCTAAAAGCCATTAACTTTGACAGCCTGATGAAGCAGCTAGCTGATTGTAATGTTTACTAGGTACTTCCTTCCCCAGCCCCCGACCTTTCCCAATATTGGCACACTATCACTGCTGCGTCTCATTGCTGTACTCAACAACCAAAAAGATCTAACACCTTTGCTCTAACTTAATGGACTGATTATGTCAGAAGTCACTGGGATGGGCAGGAAATTACTCCCAGGGCTGGAAAGCAGAAAGCACAGATGGATGGGCTGGGAGAACCCTTAATGTTAAGGCTTTGATCTTACTGTACCCCACGTGGCTGTTCCTACATAAGCCCTGCTGATTTTTGCAATTGTAAGATTGCCAATACCTCTACTGCCAAAGAGAAAAGATGCATTCTTATTAATAAATGCATTACTTACTAATAAAAGCATCAAGTAGAATTCATAGTGCAGATCAATATATCAATATTTCTCTCGAAGTAATAAACACAGTTGCCAGCTCTAGATGCATTTTTTAAACAAGGCAGTCACATTTTAGGGTCTTTTTAGCTCTATGATAAAAAATGTCTTTCTCTAGTTTAGTTTTTCTCTCACTGAATCCTCAAAAAACAGTTGGTGTGCCCACTAAGACTATCTAGGTAAACAATATATAAAGCCAGGAGATTAGTCAAATAATGGAATATGCTTCTACCAGAGCTAACAGAGATCAGTCCTACACTGTAGGGGGCCCAGGAAAGGAGGTAGAGCCCTTCTGATCATATGATTCAAGATTATCACATATCCAGACTACAGTAATTCTGGCACTAAAGTCTTCTGAGTATAACTGGAATATTTAAAAAATTGATTTAAAAAGTCTAACTGGAGAACTTCAGCAGAAGAATCAAAGAAAAGTATACTCATCTCTACTTTCAAAGTGATAATGAGGATAACTCATGTTTTTTTGAGTTGCTTAATTTCAGGATTCTAATATACATTTTCCTAATCTGTCTTGATTAATAGAACTATATTAAAAGTAAATTCCCTTATTCAAAATAGGTCAAGGATATATTGCTATTTTTCCCTACTTAAATTACAATCCTTCTCAGATGAGGAAATGAATTTGACTGGATTGTTTAAAATTATGATGGGCTGGTAAAATAATTTTTAATAGTGGTAAATATACTAGAAGAGGCCACTTTAAATGCACCCTAGAACTACTTATCAAGGGAAGCCTTTCCTGTTTTTTGCCCTCTCTTCAAATTATCTTGCATGTATTTAACTTTTTATATATTGCATTTTATGCAATATAATATTCTCTTTCTCCATACATATATATATCCCCTTCCCCAGAGCAAGCAGTGACATATCCTATAAGGATTTAGGACTTAAGATACTTGTCAGATTGCGCTGGGGAGGTCAAGATGTTGTTTATCAATTTAGAGGATACGTATCTCATTTTTGCATTTAACCAAAATCCTCAATGGTCTGAGTCAAGCAAAATTAACATAAGGCTGTTGAGACTAGTTAGACTGAGGTAAGAGGTAAACAATTCATTACATAATTATTGAACACCTACTAATGAAGGTTTAAGTTAATCTAAGTTAAATCCTAGGGTTCCAAATAAAAATTATAGGAAGGAGTCCTAATAGACAAAAGACACAAACCAACACAGAGCTTTCTGGCTTCCTTATGCCTCCAACACTTTAAATGAAGGCCTATTTGGTTTGTATTTTAGTTCCCAGGGGAAAAAACAATCAAGAAAAGAAGTATTGTCTCTTGCTTTGACATCTGCTTGCCTATCTTAACTTGGAACCAGCTGAGAGAGATAGATCCTTTGAAAATTCAAAGATTGGGGCAGCTGGGTGGCACAGTGGATAGAGCACCAGCCCTGAAGTCAGGAGGACCTGAGTTCAAATTTGGTCTCAGACACTTAACATTCCCTAGCTGTGTGACCCTGGGCAAGTCACTTAACCTCAATTGCCTCAGCAAAAAAAAAAAAAAAAAAAAATCAAAGATCTATCCCCTTTATAAGGCTTGAGTTGCTAGTTGCTAGCTCTGGGTAGGAAGGCTGGGTCAGGGCTTGGGAATATCTCCATTGGAGTCAATCTTGCCAGCAATCTTCTGGGGCTAGGAGTCACCTCTTGGGGTTTCAGACCTCTGGTCCTGAATGAATAAAGCCATTTACCTATAAACTCACTTTACCATGCTAAAAAGAAAAAAGGTTCTCTCCAGGTTCTCTCCTCCCTCTTCATTTTCCTTTTTTTTCCCCCTTATCTTAGTCCCTTGTTTAATGCTAGTTTTCTCTTCTCTTCATTGACTTTATCTAAGCAAACACTCCTGAAGTTAGTCTAACTGCAAACTTCCTCTTCTCCAGTGGTACATATAAATTGCACTTCCTCCTTAGTCTATACCACTATACCATGTAATAAATTATGTGGTGATCTGGGGACCTACCTCATTATTTAGAAGAATGAATAGGAAAGTGTCCTTAGGCAAAGATGGACATATCTTGGGGACCAAGAGAGTGACAAAGTAAGATATAATTCAGGTAGAATGACTACTCTCCATAAGACCACATCAACATGGTTTGTTATGTTTATATGTATTCCCAAATGTGAAAATATAAAAAGCCTGCTATGCTCTCTGTGATCTATGGGTAATCAGGTTTCAGGAGACTGTTCAAAACTCCCTTGGATTGTAAATTCCAACTTCCTTTGTGGGCACACAATAACTATTTAAATATTACATTTCACTATCATAATGAAGCAATCCTTGAAGAGTTCTGACCCTGCTGGAGCAGTTAGAATGATTAAATTAAATCCAGCATGAAAGCTGCCATAACTTTTTATCCCTGCTAGAGATGGCTCTGAATAAACAGGATAAACAATGCCAAATAGGATCTGACAAAGAGCAATGGAAAAACAACAGAAATCATTACTGGGGAGTAACTTGTAAATTACAAAAAAAAAAAAAAAAAAAAAAAAAAAAAAATCCTTCTCCAGTATCTTTTTTCTTAATGCCAAAGAGTTTATATGAACTTCTAGCAGTGACCTCCTAGAGCTGAACTAGTAAAATAACTGGACTAGTTAATTTTGTACCAACATAATTATTTCCTCTTTCCTTATCTAGGCAGTTTTATTTCTGGTTAATGATCCCAACCTTTTCCTGCAGGGGGAAAAATGAAAACATTTTAGAACATTCTCTGTGGGTCCAACAGCAATTTGTTACAGACATATGTATGAAGTCATTAACTTTCTTCTGTTTAGGAGGAAATGGCAATTCTTTCCAGCCAGGTGGGCCTCCTTCCTGTCCTTAAGGCCCTCAAACAAGGCTCACTTACCTGTGTCTCTCTGCCTTGCATGGCCTACAAGGCTTCACGACTTGCCTAAACTCTTCAACCTTTATTGATGTTCTCAAATCTAGCTCCAGCATACAGCTAAAGCCCAAGGAGTCAAGCTCACACAGACCTTTTGGCGATCAAAGTCCTTCTTGCCTCCATCAGTTGCTTTGTCCTTTAGTCAGCTATTGCCTAGGACTTAAGAACTTTTTGTTTTATGGGAAGAGGTGTCATGTTTACAACTAGATTGTTTGCTACTTAAGGCAGGGACATGTACTTTGGACAGAGAAGATCAAAAAATGCCCTTTGGAGAGGATTGAGGGGAGGAGGAGGAAAACATATTAGAAAGTTAAAGTTAGAGAGATCTGAGCAGGCAGAGAACTTCCTCACTAGGTACATTAAGACTTCTGATCTTGAGATTGCAATATGTAAGACACAAAATCTTAAGAGAATTCAAGGTTGAGTTTTGCTTCAAAGCAAGAGAATAAGCTATATCTTATATAAGGCACTAGATCTATTTTGGAAAATAAAGTCTAATTGAGTGAAATAAAATTGTCATATGTTGAAATTTTAAAAAAAAACACAACTATTTGAGTAAATTTGGATTTTTATCAATATTACAGGAAAACTACCAGGGAAAGCTCAAAATATACTCTCTTTATTACTTATACAATAGATGATAAACGAATTTTAAAAGAATATATAGGTTGTTTGATACAACAAATCTGTCATGAATTCGGGGATGTTGAAAGAGAGGGTGGTATGCAAACTAATGAACTAAGTAATGACTGGTACTAAATTCAATATAATACAGCAGAGAGTAAAATGGTAAAAATAAATCACTCCCAAAATAAAGAAACTGCCAAAAAGTTGCTAGCTAGAAAAGGTGTTTTTCTCCCATTTTATTTGGTAATACATTTTCACAGAAACATGATATTATTTACAAATATACAGATAAGAGACTGCTGGTCAAAAATCTTAAACTGAAGAGGTCATCAAAAATCAATTTACAAAACCCTTCAAATGTCCAAGAGAGATCCAGGGTGGAAAAATCTGGCAGCGCTTGTGAGGGTAGGACTGGACAGAAATAAGGTTTTTCTGATCTTCTAATTCCAATAACCTCCCACCAAAGGGAGCTGTGGATCAAAATCTCAAGAGTTCTCTGATCCACAGCTGCAATGAGGCAATGGAGACTGCAAAATTCCCTCCCATGTGTTGCCCTAAAGAACGGTCAGTTCACCGGGACTCAGGAGGCACTAGTTTGTATGTTTTTGGAAGCGGCAAGCATTGCTCTCACTTTGGCCATTAGATCCTGTTAAAATGAAGAGAAGATTGAGAACATTTTCATTAACTTTCCATTAAAATAAACAGATTGGTCTAGATAACCTTGGTAGGTAAATAATTCATATTGTGAAAAGATTTCTGAATATGCCCTCAGCACAAACACAAAACAGGAATTTCTTTAAGTGACAAACACAACCATGAGCTAACAGAGAATGGTGCACCAGCTTACACAAGAGAGAAATAAGAAATGGGGTCCTGACCAGCTCTCTGCAGAATTCTTCATTGGTGCAATCAAACTCATAATTCCAAAAGGGTTCACGGAGGCAAGCAGAGGCTACAGATAGACATGATCCATACACTCTGTGGAAAACAAGGAAGCTTAGGGGCTGGTTACTGTACTACTTGTGTAAAATCAGGACGTAGCCTGAATCAAAAAGTCACCTTCTCATTCTCCCTGCCTTGCAAAACTGATTTTAAAATTAAAGTGCTACACTGCATAAATAAAAAGGCTTTGTAGACATAAAAGAAAGGTGCTAAAGAACTATACTTGTGTCTCTTATTTTTATTACTGTGGACGAACCTGGCGTAATTTCAGTATCAACAGTTCAGGTCATCAGCCAGGCATACCTTTATTATTTTCTGAGAACTCTGTAATTAAGGTATATAAACAAACCTAAGGTGAAATAATGGGAAGAGAGAAAGCTGAAGTTGCAATACAATGACAAGATGTTTTCTGGTTGGAATAGCTAGAATCTTACCTGAGTAATTTTACTTTGCACTGAAGACACAATTGCTGAAGAGATCTGACCATCTTTTTCCTGAGAAACTCCCCTAATGGAAAAATTATGAAGACATATTGAAAATATACCAAAAGCAACATTATCTTGGGAAAATCAAAGACACACAGATAAATGAAAAAATGAAGATTTCTGGAAGAAAAACCTAAACCAAATCCATTCCTTAGATGGGGAAAAAAAGGGCATCATTAACATTTATGAACAAGATGTTTAATTTTTTGCTATACTAAGGTTATCAGTTTAATTTTAGATAGAATGTGGCCAGTTATGTATACCAATTCTCACATGTCATTCAAGGGTAAGATGAGAAAAGTAGTTTCTATTCCTTCTAAGAAAATTAAAGGCTAACTCAATAAATTTAAAATAGGATATCACATTATGTAGTATTTTAATAAGTAAAACTTAGTTAACATACAAAAGAGGCAGGCACTGCTTTGAAAATCTGACAGTAAGTGAATGCTAGTCTGTAGCACCATGCCCAAGGAATTTCTGAAAATGAGTCAGTTAACCATGGACTTCAATCATAATTTCTTAGATATCTGCCTTAATTTCTGGTTGTGTTCTGTCTAGCAGTTTCCGTTCAAAGGAAATCTCCTGATGTCTTACAACTCAAGAATTTGGAAATAATTATATTTGTAAAAATGCTTAATTAGCAATTAACTGAACTCTTCAGTGTGTCTTCATGCAAATAAATTATCTTTTGCTATTGCAAATATCTCTAAAAGTTCAACTTTGTATTTCTATGCATGCAATTATTTATTTTTTACACATAAAAAATAAAATTTACAGTATATAACCTACATAAAATCTCTTTCTGTCCCCCATCTTATCCTCCCCCCCACACATATTGGGCAGGGGGAGAGTGAGTAAATTCATATAACAAAAAAAATAATGTCCTGATTTTTTTAAAAAAGAAGAGAACAGACTCTAACTACAGGTTACAATTACCTGTAAAACACTTAGTACAATGCCTGCCACGTAGCAACTGCTATATAAATATTAGTTTCTGTTATCATTATCATAATCATCATTATTGTTATCTGCAATCTGTACAATCTTCCCCCAACTTCATTCTAGGCCCAGATCTTTGTCCACTTGTAATGTCTATCCAGCTGCACGTCAGTCTGAGAGATGACCTTTTTTCATCTACTTTTTTTTTTGTTTGTTTCAATGTGGGTGGAGAGAGGCCTACTTCAATGAGAAGAATTTACAGTTCGCTATAACTGTATGTCAGCTGCAGACAACCACTTGGAGAATCTCATTGTTGATGAGAAACTCTCTTTTTTTAAAGGCAGCTGGAGGACAAATCTTCTATAACACTGATACAAGCCTTCCCTGTGAAACTCTTGGTTCTAAACTTGCTTCATGTTAATAATACTCAACAGATCACTAAACAAAGTGACATCTTTAGTTCTGTCAAAATCATGAATTATTTGCACATTTGAGTGGGAGATGACTTGTTAAAAGGGGCCTGAAGGATGCATTCTCTTGTATCCAAACAAATGCTTACAAAGAAATCAACAAACAATAGTGGAATCTTGGATCCTGTGTATCTTCCAATGACTGGAAGATGTTCTGGGTGACCAGAAATATGGTCTACTGTAGGCATTGTGAAGATGCTGGTGTTCTCTTCTCATATTTTCAAGAAAACCCTGAGTGTGGGCATAGACCATTCTCACAAAGCTTGATGTAAAAGTGAAAAAGAAGGCATACAAGCTAATAGTTGCCATTGTCTCCTCAACCTCTCCCATCTATTCCTTTTTGGTAAAAGGTCTATCTGTCATGTTTTTCCTCCTTTTCTTGAACATATGTTGAAAACAGATCTCCAAAATTCCTTTTACACTCTGTCAGCTTCAGCACGAATTTCTTCTGTGTTTATGTGGTAATTATTTCTTTATATCACTGCCATTTTTTTAATGTCAGGGGCTGATGTGGCATTTTATAAACATCATCAATAAGCAATGAACCTTACAAAACATGGCGGACCTGTTGCATTTGTAAATGTCCTCATTTATACTACAAATGCTCTCAGGATGCTTTAGTTTACACAGATGTCAGATTCTAGGCAGCTTGAATTCCTCCTTAACTTTTCTGCCCAGTTCTCTGTGGTCTTCTTGGTTCAGTTTCTGTTCTCCATTTTGTATTGTTTGACAAAAGAGCTAATGATCCAAATCAGTACTGGTTTCTTTCTTCTGGACAAGGACATTTTTTTCCTGTTTGAGGTAGTCTTGGTCTCTTCATTGTGACAACTATTTTCCATCAATTAGAATTTTTTTTTTTTAGAAAATGGTGATAATCTAATTTTTGTTTATTCCTCATTTTTCACAGTAACAGCTAATATTCATGTAGTGCTTTGAGACATGCAAAATGCTTTACAAACACCATCTTATTTAAGCTTCACAACTCTGAAAGGCAAATGCTCTGATTTCCTGAAAAATGCAGCAGATAGAGGTGAAAGGTCCTGTCCAAGGTCATACAGACACAAGATGTCTGAAGCTACTTCCTGACTCTAATCCAGCTCTTCACTGCTAGACAAGAGACCTCTAGATTAAATAGATCATGACAGAGCCAATCACAGTTACTGCCTTCTTTTCATCTCAATCCTTTTTCTGTTCTGTTTACAAATGGCTTTGTTCTAATGAATCTATGATTTGAGTGCAAAAAGAGTTAAGTATGGTTACATAATGATTATTAACTTTTAACCAGTTGTTTTTTGTCTTAAAAAAATGTTTTTGAAGCATCAATATATGGAGGCTTCAAATTCATGATGTGAGGCTTTTTTTTTTTTGGAGATTTCAAACTAAACTTCCCAACATAGCTTTTAGTGTTGGTCGATTTGCTTATTTTTTGCACTGAAATTACAGAATATCAAGGTGATGTTGACTTTGTTTGGAAAATCTTGTCAGTCTCTTTACAGAATTCCCCTTCTTCATTAACAGTGATGAGCACTGTTATGAATAAACTGCCAAATAACTTAATGGATATCTGGTTGCTGATATTCATCACTGGCAATGCAAATTGAGATGACCACGTATCTTTTAATGAAAGAATATTTTTTGTTGCTTTTGGATGTATAACGAAAACAATTCTACCACATATCAACATTTGAGGTTTCCCTTCTGGCACTGAGCTTCTCTGTACCTTGCTTGGTTATACTTATCTCGACAAGTTACTCCTCATTCTTTTCTCCTTTGAGGAGACAGTTTCTCCTTTTCATCAAAGGCAAGATCTCTGCTGCTATGGTCTCCAAAGCTTGCCGCTCTTTGATAATTTCTTCCCTCCATTTTTCTGTCCATCAGTTTCTTCTGCTACCCACAAATCACATGGGTCTTTCCTATTCTAAAGAAATCTTCACCTAACTCTAACATCTTTTATTGTACTAGATATCTCTTCTCTTTTACAGTCACTCTTAGAAAAAGCTGTCTAAATTAGTGCCTTCCACTTCCTTACATTTAGTTCATTTATCAGTCCTTTCTAATCTGGATTCTGACTCATCTAAAAAAGATTTTCAATGATTTCTTAGCTTTTGAAATAAATGGCCGTTTCTTAGTCCTTATCTTCTTAATATCTGAGTATCTGATACTGCTGAACAGCATCTCTTCTACTCCTCCCCAGCCTTCTCTGTTGGTTCTTTTTTTGTCCTTCTAAGACTCTTTTGTAGGGTTATTATGCATGTCCCATCTCCAATGTGTGAATGTATCCTGAGATCTTCTCTCTGTTCTCATCAGCTTCCATGGGTTTAATTAACTTGAGGCAAATGACTCAGAAATCTATCAATCTAGCTCAGTACCTGGGATAGTCTGCAAGCATCTCTAACCATGTCTAAAACAGATATTATTACGCTCCCCTTGGAACTCATCTCTCTTCCTAACTTCTCTATTTCTATTTAGGAAATTATCCTTTTTCTAGTTACCTGGGATAACAGCTTTGGAATTATTCCTGATATTGCCATCATTCCCCCACTACAAGTAGTTGTCGATTATTGATAACCCTAGCTCCATAGTTTTTCTTCTCTTCACTCCCACAGTCCTTCATAATCTATCATGTTGTACCTCCTCTTCTGTCTTCCACATACTCCATACTCTAACCAACCTGACCCAGATTCTATGTCTGCCTCTATATTTTCCCAATTCCTTCCTTTCACTTGTGTCATTTTCTATCATGTCCATCCTCCCCCTTTTCACTTGCAGAATGTCTCACTTTTTAGAATCAAATGAAATGCTACCTCTTTCATGAAGTCCTTCCTGACCTTTCCCTGCTTTTTAGTAAAGACCCCTTTCCTTTGAGACTGCACAAAGCAATTTGTTGTGTATCTCCTTAATGTACTTGTCATGTGTAATTTTGTATTAGAGTTACCTGAGTACTTACTTATTTCTCCCTCTGGGTAAGTGCTATGCCCTCTTTCTAGAATATCGAAAGTTCCATAAAAGTAGAGACTATGTCTCATCTACACTCTTTAATCACACATGCTTACATGTGCACAGGACACATTAGTTTGTGCATGGAAAACATATTTGCCAAGTTCAATTCAGTAATATGTAAAATGAGTACATGCCTGAAGACTGACAGAAATGAGACTGCTATTCTATCCTCTGCCTTCTCTGGGATCAGCAGGAAGAGAGATTTTACAATGGGAAAGAATCCCTGCATTTTAATATGGAATAGTGGAATTTAGGTCTGATGAACTGAACGTTTTAAAGCATCTTACTTCTCACTAAGAGAAAATAAACTCACTGAGTAAACTGGTAATTGGCATTTCCCCTAAAGGGTCCAGCTTATGCCCAAGGTCAAGGATTGCTTTGTCTTGTGCTGTGAGAAGAACTTATTACCTGGAGCGCTCTTGGCTGGATTCTCTACTCTCCACAGGAGAGATGCTGGTTGAATGGGCTGAGTTCTTATGTGCAGCTTGTTTGCTCGGTGACACTGACTGTGACCTTGCTTTAGACTTGGGACGTGACCGAGATCTTCTCTTCTTCTTCTTCTCATGAGGACTTCTGAAAAGAAAGTGTTTGCTTTTATTTAAAGAAAAAAACATATTCTAAATGATGTGCAAGTTCAGCTAGGACTTATGGTCTGGCTTAGAAACTTGTCTGAATGAGAATGGCCACATCATTGATTCTACTGCTCACTGTATACCTCTATTTTAAAGCTATTTACTTTTACTTAATTATTGAACTGATGGCTTAAGAAATCCATGATTAAGTGTCACCTGGAATGAAGACACCATACTGGGTAAACAATTTTGAGAAGCTAGCTGAGGATTTTAAGGCACACTCATGTGTGTCCAGTCAAGCAGGCCTTTTTATTTAAGTATTAAATTAGTAATTAAATAAATTATTTATTATTATTAATATAACATCACCAAGGCTTTATAAAACTTGTTTCTTCTAAACATTAAGTCTCAACTGGCACTTAACACAGTGTTTTGCAAAGGGGAGGTTCTCAGAAAGTGTTTGCGGAGTTATTTAATTTTTATTTAAAGTTTCCTAAAAGAAGATGATATAGTTTCTATTTTGCCTAGTTGGATGGGCTAAACTAGTATTTTTAAGTATGACTTACCAACTATTATGAATAAACAGCAGTGCCTGAGATACACACATATCCTATGTACGTTTTTCAGTGTGATGTCTACTGTTTCTAGTTTCACTTTCATTGATGTTTATCAAGTGCCTTGTGTGAAAAATGGAAAAGTAAATAAGGCATTCTTCTAAACCCTCAAAAAGCTTACTACTCCTTTTATTTTTTATTTTTTTTAAAAACTATACTACCTAGTAGGGAAACTATAACATGCAAGCCAAGAACTATGGTGCAGGATATACAGCTGAATGGGAGCTCAACCGCTAGTACTTATCATAGAGTAAGCACTTAGTAAAATCCCCACCACTGGCCCCCCAAACTATCTCAGCTCCTATCAGTGTTTTGCAGGACTTTTAAGGGTGAATCAGATTTTGCTAAGTGGAGATAGTGGGACAGCATTTCACATGGATGGAAGTCATGTCATAAAGAATGGCTGAAAGAAATGAAAATTTTTAGTCTGAAGGAAAGCTGGAGGGATAGAAGTTGCCTTCAAATATATCAAGGGGGCTGGGGGTGGGAATTGTTCTCTTGAAGACTTGTTCTACAGATCATGAGAAATAACAAAAGGATACACAAAAAGGAAATACTTTTCAATGATTAACCCTATCCCAAAGTGTCACATGCTGCTATGTAAGGTAGTGTAATGCCTGTCACTGAATAAACTTAAGTAGAGACTAGATGACTGTCAGAAATGCTATAACTGGTAAAAAGCTGAACTAGTATCCTAACTCTCAGACTTATCTATCACCTTAATTTGTTTTATTTAGTAAAGAAAAACTGAACTTAATGGCAATTACTAGGTATTTATAATATCTCAATGATCAGATAATTATTAAACAGTGAATGGTAGTAACAAACCTTGATTTCAAGATTTCAACAAAGCACAAGTTTTCTTAACAGAATCCTACCAAAGGGGCTATAAGGAAGAAAGATGTAAAATGTTGTTTTTCTCTCAGACTAAACTGCATATAGTCAATCACCAGTGATGATTTGTGTTCATGGTATGGTTAAGAATGTTGCAATTTTAACTAGCTCAAGATCAGAGAGATCAACTACAGTCACGCTGTTCTCTGAAACTGACTATAATATAGGGACAGCATTGAGAGGAAACAAAAGTTGCCTTCAGATATTCAATTTAACCATTGCTTACTTTTTTAATAAAGGAGAATGCCTTTATGTGCAGCATGTACATGATAGTCTGGAAATAGGCATTACATTTTAGAACTCACACTTTTCAGGAGGTACGATAGCAACTTATTTGTTCTTTTAAAAATACTGATAACTGGGGCAGCTAGGTGGCGCAGTGGATAGAGCACCAGCCCTGAAGTCAGGAGTACCTGAGTTCAAATCTGGTCTCAGACACTTAACATTCCCTAGCTGTGTGACCTTGGGCAAGTCACTTAACCCTAATTGCCTCAGCAAAAAGCAAAAAAAAAACAAAACAAAACAAAAAAAAACTGATAACTTTTATTTCTATAGAACATTCAGTTCTGAAGATAGCTCATCCTCTAGTCAGTGAGGCATCCCTTACAAAAGAGAAAAAGTTGCTGATCTGGGGAAAGGCCATACCCCTATCCAAAATTTTTCCTTAAAGAAGGGAGGGAAGTACATGCTCAACACTTCTCCAGGAAGGGTTATTATAACCAAAGAACTTTTTTCATTCTTTTTACATCAGTGTAGTCATTGTGCATCTTTTTTTCCCCTGGCTCTGGTTATTTCAGTTACTATCTTCTAAAGTTCTCTGGATTTTTCATGTTGGTTGTTTCTGGCCTATTCCATTGTATTCACATTATAGGATTAGTGTAGCTTTTCCTAAGGTGTTTGGCAAATCCATGTGCCTCATTCTCTACTATCATGCCAAGTGCAGTTATATTTTGATATCTTGTAAGACCTTTCCATCTTATTTCTTAGGGATGGATGTCTAGGAGGTGGATTTCTGGGATAAGGATACAGATATTTAATCATTTTTAAAAAGTTTTTTTTTTTTGGGCGGGGGAAGAGGAGAGGGGCAGCTAGGTGACACAGTGGATAGAGCACCAGCCCTGAAGTCAGGAGGACCTGAATTCAAATCTGGCCTCAGACACTTAACACTTCCTGGCTGTGTGACCCTGGGCAAGTCACTTAACCCCAATTGCCTTAGCAAAAAAAAAAAAAAAAAAGTTTAGTTCACCTAGAATGAGGTGGAGATGAATAGAGTAGTAATTTTAATTTTAGGCTCTGGTTAGGAGCATGAAAACAGACTATTCTAGGTGATAATTTTATTATAATCTCCTATGCTTGGGATGTGTGTGTGTGGTCAATGGAAGAACACAATATATAAAATAATATATATTATATAAATAATAATATATAAAAAAATAAAATAATTAAAAAGAATAAAAAATTCCACATTTTCTCCCCCCTAATGAATAGAATTAGAAAAACTTTATTTCAGATTGGAAAGTACTACCTGATATTTCCAATAATCACCTTTCCAACCACAGAGTGGTTACATTAATACCAAAATAAACTTCTATTCACTTTACGTTTCCTGCTAGGAGATAATGGAGAAATTAGCCTCATATTAAAATGTAAACTTAGATAACAGAGATATGATTATCCTAGGGGGTTTTGCTTCCCCATCTGCTTCATCAAATCTCTTCTTCAAATACCCTAACCTTGAAACCTTACAAATCTGAATTTCTCATTTATCAACAATTCAACTCTAAATACTCCTTTCTCACTATGCTCTCAGCTGCTTCATGATTTAAATACATAAAACTGTGGCAAATGTCAAGTCTGACTCTTACTTGCTGTGATCTACAGAAGTGTTCAGGGAGAAGGGAAAACATATTTATATAATGCCTACTATATGCAAAACAGTATGCTAAAATTTTTTTTGAAAGCAAACATTTCATATGGTCCTCACAACAAGCCTGAGAGGTAAATGCTGTTCTTTTTCCTCCTCTCAGTTTAGGAGAAACTGTATATAGTGGGTAAGTGAAGTACCCAGGAGTCTGAGGCCAGATTTGTGCTTGGGTCTTCCTAACTCCAAGTTTAGCACTCTGTTCATTTTGCCACCAGCTGCTTAGCTATGTAGAATTTAAACAATGAGAGCAATGAAGGTATGAGAACTCTGGTCCAACAGGACAACTAACAGAAGAAGAGGGCCCAGGAAAACCCTCTCCAAGAAACAAGTTGTGGGTTTCAGTGCAGTTGCCTCAAAAAATAGGATACTATCAAACAATCACAAGAAAGTCAAAAAGATGGGAGGTCAGAGGGGAAGAAGGACTGTAAATTTTTGTGCAGCTCCAAATGTTTTCTTCCATTTAGCCCTTTTTCCTCACTCTGTTCTCCTGTGTCATCTCTATCACACTTCCTAATTCTGGGTGTTTTCCACGGTTCTGTCCATTGGTCTCTTCTCTCTTTCTCTATTGGTAACCCATGGCAAGCCACTTTACTTGTTTGCCTCAGTTCTTTCACTTGTAAAATGGGGATAATGATAGCACTTACCTCCAAGTTCATTATGAGGAACAAATAAGATATTTGTAAAATGCTTAGCCCAATGCCTGGTACTTAGTCGGTGCAAAGTAAACATTACTAAATTATTATCATGATTGTTAATCTAATCTCAGTTGTTATGGGTTTGAATATCATCTCTAGGCAGATGACTTTTAGATCTATATATCTAGCTGTAAATTTTCCTCTAAGCCTCAATTCTGCACCATCAGTTGTTTATTGGGCATTTCAAACTCGATGTCCTAGAGATACCTTAAATTCAACATGTCTAAAAGTGATCTCATGATCTTTTCATCCAAACCCTCCTCTCTTCCTAAATGTCTGTCAAAGTCACACCAAGTCACACCACCAACCTACTGGTGTCTCAGGTTCATTATCTTGGCATTCTCCTTAAGTGCTCAATCTCTCTCATCCCACATGCTGTCAAATTTTATCATTTCTATTATTATATATATCTAATATTATGAAGATATTTCTATCTTCATAATCTCTCACATCTGACCCCTATCCCCGACTCGCCCTCCACTCAACTCACACAGCTACTCCCTTGATTTTGGCTCTCACCAAGATTATTCCAACAGCCTTTTCTAACTGCTCTCCCTGCCTCAAGTCTTTCCTCTCTCCATCCATTCTGCACACATCTGCCAAAATAAATTTTCTAAATTACAAATGTGACCATAGCATTCTTGTACATAATAAATTCCAGTAGTTTCTTACTGCTCTAAATTAACTGATCTCTGATTGGCACTTAAAGCCTTTTACAACTTGAACCCTAGATCTATACCCGGCTCTCCTTCACTCAACCTCCTGTACCTGCAGTCTTTACTGATCTAGTCATTCCCCATGCCTGGAAAGTACTCCCTCCTCATCTCTAACTTGCAGAATCCCTAATTTCTTTTAAAATCCCCCCCCCCCACTCTCACACTCTCTCTCTTTGACTTTTCCTGACCACCCGCCCCCTGTCCCCAGCTGCTAGGAGTTTTCCTCCTCAAACTACTTTGTATATTTCATACAAACTATTTTGTATAAATTCAGAGTGAACAAACTATGAAAACTACAATTCAGCTAATCCTCAGCTGCTCACCAACCCCTTGTCTTCTCCTGCCAACCCAGCTTTAGGTTACTCCCACCATCCACCTCCCTTGTTCCTAGTCACATGCTAGTGAATAGGCTGGAGGGAATCATGAAACTGGGCTGACTGGGTCCACTAGAAATTTATGTCACCTGCTCTCAACTGGGTCAACATTAATCCCAACGTTAATCAACATTTCCTCTCTTCACTTTGGTTGTTCCAAGTCTTGTATCAAAGGCTTCCCATAGTACTCCAACCCTCCATTCTCTTGTCTGGGAAAGTAGCCTCATATTGCATCAATAAATAAAGTTCCCCTTTCTCCTTTGCTCTGGGGTTTTGAAAGATAGTACATCTCCATTCCAAGGCAAACTCTTCAGGAGCAGTAGTGTTTCATATAATGACTTGGTTTTAACCATGTTTTATTGTCTTTTTAATGTATTTTATTAAATATTTTCCAATGACATTTTAATCTGGTTTGGCTGATCTGTCACAGTCAATTACTCCTACTATTCTTCCCACTCTCTTTTCACTTTCCATCTTTCTCTATTTTCTCTTTCCCTGCTTCTTTCAAATATATCCATGTCATTTGCATCCTTAATTTTTTTTAAAATTTGATTTCACTTAAAAAAAAATCTCACTACCATCTATGCTTATTATCTTTCTATATTTCTCGTCCTGTTTGTGGCTAAAATTCTGGAAAAGGTGTCTAAATTGGCTAGGTTCCTCCATTTCCTCTTTTCTCATCGTCTTCCAAACACTTGGCAATCTGGTTTCCTAACTCACCATTCAAATGAAACTATGCTTCAAATTAATTGCCAATTCTAATTTGGCTATGTATGGTGTCCCTTCCCCCATCTCCATGCTCCTTGTCCCTTGTGTGTCATCAGGCATAATCACTTTCTCTTCTGAGTTTTCCTTATCCTTGCTGTCTCCCAGTTCTTTCTTCCCCTTCTCAGTCTTCTTTGCAGAACCCCTTCTATTTTTATAATGTCCACTAACAAGTTATCTCCCAAAGCCCTAAGCTGAACCCCTTTCTCTTTTCCTTTACTATTAATTTCTCACTTGTAATCTCATCAGCTCCCATGGGTTCAATTACCATCTCTACATAGATAATTCCCAGAGTTGGATAATCAGCTCTAGCCTCTATTCTCAGCTACAGAGATATATGCATTGCCAACTGTCTCATTATTATCTTTCCCTCCAAAATCTTTCCTCTTCCCAACATTTATATTACTATTGAGGGTACTACCATCCTTCCAGTTATCAAAACTCAGAACTTCAGTGTCTTCCTTAACTTTTCACTCCCTAACTTTTCATTCATATCCATTTTGTTGCCAAATCATGTCATTTTTATCTTCACAAAAGCTGACCCACATGTCTAATAATCCAGTCACCCATCCATGGACTCATCTATTAGCCTTATAATTGACTTCCTTAACTCAAGTCTCTTCACTTTGGCAGCAATTTTTTTTTAAAGTTTCTTTTTTATTGTTTTATTTTTAAAGATAGTATTTTATTTATTCAAACATAGTTTTGTATATTTGCCTTTACAAAACTTTGTGTTCCAAATTTTCCTCTCTCTTCTCTTTCCTCCCCAAGAAAGTAAACAATCTGATAAAAGTTAAACAAGTGCATTTTTCTAAACATATTTTCATGTGTCAGATCAAAAGGGAAACAAATATGAGAAAGGAAACAAACATCATCATTAACAACAAAAGGTGAAAAGACTATGCTTTGATCCAAATTTAGTCTCCATAGTTCTCTCTTTGGATGTAGATGGCACTTCTCTCTTTGGATGTAGATGGCACTTTTCCATCACAAGTCTATTGGAACTACCTTAAATCACCTCACTGTTAAAAGGGCCAAGTCAAGGTGATTTTTCTGAAGGAAGCATTTGGTTATGACATTTCACTACTGTATGAGCTCCAATGGCTTCCTATCACTCCTACCATTAAATATCACTCCATTTGGATTTTAAAGCCCTTCTCATTTTTTTACCTTTTAATTCCTTCCATGTTCTCTATAATCTGGCTACAAAGACATTCTTGTCTCTTCATACCCAACATTCCATCTCTTAAATCCACATCTTTTCACTGACTGCTGGGCTGGAAAGCTTTCTCTTCATTTCTACCCCTTGTTTTCCTTGGTTCCTTTTAAGACTCAGGTAAAGTCCCATTCAATTTCTCAGACTTTGTTGTGACTTCCCCTCTCAGGTTACCTTTCCATTTATTTCCTATACATCTACTTTGTATGCACTTGGTAATTTATATATTGTTTTCCCCGAGGGAATGTGAGTTTCTTGATGGCAGGGACTGTTTTTACCTTTTTTTTTTCTTCTTTTTTTGGTATTCCTACTATTTAGAATTATGCTCACCATGATAATTTATTGACTGATAACAAATTAAAAAATCATATTCCAAAAGCAGCAAGGCTACCCTGAGGGCAAGAGAGGAGGCAGCCAAGTAAAATTACCATGATGACCTTGACTGTCATTTCCCCTCAGATCTTAGAGACAGTGTCATTTATTATCAAATGTTATATTGACTCATACCAGGACAATTTCATGAAAACACTTAAAAAAGTTATAGTCAAATCTACTGAAGTATATAAAAGAAATGTATAAATTCAATTATAAAATTTTTTAAATAAATAAATAAGTTAAATATCTGGAGAAATACTTGGTGTTCATGGTTAGGCTGTGCCACATAATTAAAAAAACAATACTTCCAAAGTTGATTTATACTTGTAATGCTATAATCAAATTATCAAAAAATACTTTATAGAATTTTACACATAAAATAGCATTCATAAAATTCTCAGACTTTGTTGTGACTTCCCCTCTGGTATTGGCTTAAAAACAGAGACAGAACAATGAAAGACTAAACAAGGAATCATCAAAAACTCAATAATTTAGTTGTGCTACAAGAAAAGATGAATGTGATGAATACAGAGAAGCCTGAAAAGATGCACATGAAGTGATGCAGAATGAAGTAAGTAGACCCCTCCCGCCCAAATCAATCTATACAATGACTAGAACAATATTAAAGGAAAGAATAATCATTTGCACTCAAAATCAAGTATGAATGCTGCAAATATTACACAGATTTTATCTTTTTTTAAGGTCTTGATTGGCTATTCTTTTTATCTTAAGATAACAGTAAAAACCTACTTTAAAAAAGTTACAGTTGAACTTAGTATACAATAGATTTTTGCCATAGTAAAATAACTTTGATGCTCTTTTTAGAGAGGCAATCCTGACTTCAGGGCTGGAGTTCTATCCACCATGTCATCTGGCTGCCTAATAGTAACTAATGTTTATGAAGAAATAAATAGAAAGGAACTATGGTAGGAAGTCCATTTTAAAGAAATAAGGTCATACATTAATTCCATATAACATGCTCCTCTATATAAATCATAAATAACTCTGGAGACATATTATGTGTTACAAGGATGAAGAAGTCTTCTAAATTTTTAAATAATACTTCTAAAAATTATTCTCAAAAATTAAGGAAGGAAGCATTCAGCCAAGTTTCTTTTATGAGACAAATATTGTCCTGAGATACAAAACAAGAAGGATAAAGCAAAGAAAGAGAACTAGAGACTAATATCATTAATGATTATTCAAAAATATAAAAAAATGAAAGCTGGCAAAAAGACCAGAGAAATTTATTTAAATAAGAAAGTCATTCATGATGATCAAATTAAGTGTTGGGAGGCAAATGGAGAAGAGAGTAAAGTTGACTAATTAATCAATAGCCATTTATTCATTATCTACTATGTGCCAATTGCTGAGGATATAAAGACAAAAAAAAATGAAGCTCTTGCATTTGAGGGACTTATATTCTATCTGAGAGACAACTTGTACATATGTGCCAAACATATAGAAAAAATAAGAGAGTGTATGTGTGTAGGTAGGTACTTGAAGCTGGGGGAATCAGGAAAAATTTTATGGAGAAGATGGCATTAAGTTGGGGTTTGATCTTTCAAACAAAGGGGAGGGAGGGTTCTATGTGACAGGAAAATACACATTCCAGGTTATGACTAAGACATTTTACCTCTCTGGGCCTCAGTTTCCTTATCCATAAAACAGGAGTGGGAAGTCATGTGATAGATAATAGATACATACCCCAAATGTTGCAATGGTATCCTCTGAAATATTAAAATATCAACTGGGAGGCTTCTGGGGCATTAGCTGTATTCTTTCTGAAGGACTATAAAAGCTGTACTTAATCTCATGGATGAGATTATAGATTCAAAAAATATACAAGTAGTAATCACACTATCTAGTCACTATTTTGTTATAAATGAAATATTAAAAAGCTATATAAATGATGAATTATTATTATCTGGTATACAAATTTCAACTCTTTTTCACATGGGAGAAGCCCCCTGTCCCCAACACACCTGGATCGTGTGCGTTTCCTGCTGATTCCTGGGCTGTTGCTCAGACGGTAGGCTGTTGGAACACTTCTTTCTTCTCTTCTTCTATCAGGAGAGTGAGCTCTTCTTCTGGGCGATCTTGACCGTGACCTAAATGAAGATTAAGTAACTTTATTTACTGTTGGTTTTGATCTGACACTATCATATTACTTCTTTTGTCATTTCAGTAGTAATCAGACATCTAAACCTACAAAGAACTAGACAGAGGATTCTTGAAGATGTGGTTATTAAAAAGCTCTCCACATTGACTAGTCTGTGCCATGCCAGCACCACCCCTGTTTCCAGGTTCCCAAGAACTCTTTCTTCTCTCTTTCTCTTCCCCTTCCCTCAACCACTAAATCTATAGAGTAGATTTCTGATCTGTGCTGAACTTTCAATCCATATATAATTGAAACTGGGACTATCTGCTGCTTAGTCAATTCTCGATTATACAAAATCTGATGATGTAAGTTATGGATTATTTAGGCCTTGGGTTCCATTTTTCCCTATTTTTTTTTTTTTTTTTTTGGTATTTTTCCTGCTTAGTAGCAGATTTTACTACAGGCTGGACATGGGAAAGGCATTACAATTCAAAGTACTTGATTTTATTTGCTGCAATTTCAAGTAAAAGATTTGCCTGGAAAGAAGACTAGAATAAGTTTGGGAATTACCTGTGAATTTCATTCATCCATGCTATTCCTCTGTCCCATTATATGGATAATCAAGATAATCAAGAATTGGCAGCAGTTCTCACTAGGGCATGGAATTTACTGAATTCTCTAACACCCAACTCTTCTTTTGGCTTGAAGCCTAAATACTTCAACCCAATTCTTAATATCTTTCCAAATTAACATAAAAGCACCACTTTGTTTTTAAGCTCATAAGTCTTCTTGGAAATTATCTACTCCAATGAAAATTTTGGCAATACTTTTCATGTGCCTGAGAGAAATGTCTTTTATTCATCCAGTACCACAACCTGCATAAACCAACAATAATCTGTGAACGGTACTTCCACCTGGGACACTAACCCACTTTAGGGCCAGGGTCCTTAACAAAAGGCCACTTTAGGACTTCTCTATTGCATTTTTTGTTCATTCAATAAAATTATACATTTTCAGGAACACATGCAATAATCAATTGGAAAAAAAAAAAATCATCTCTTCCCTTGTTTCCATAACAACTTCCTTGAAAACAATCTAAGAAGATCAGCCTGATTTTGCACTTAAAAAAAAAGACTCTACATTGATTCATTTTACTTACAATTAAAAAACCCATATTGTTGTTGCAGAAACCAATTAAGCATTAAAATACCATTATAATCACATTCCACCCTCTAGATTCAGACAGAAAAAGCAGAGCCATTCTTCAGGAAATACAGCAATGGAATAGACCCCTTTCTGGAACAAACTATGGTATCCAATCAGTTTTAAGCTCTTCTCTCACATAATTCTTCATAACTTAGAAAACTAATTTTTTCTCAGACCTTTCTTAAGATTTATAAAACAGATTACAAAGGTTGAGGTCAGTTAGACACCTTGACATTTTACCAGGTTTTCCCTCAAAAGAGCTCCAGGAGTCAAATCTTTTCGTTGTCGAGGCTGCCTGATAACTGTCTTGATCTGTTGCTGCTGCCACTGATGAGCTGCTCTGACATGGCTCCGTGCTCAGTGTCCCTGTGGAGGCTGTGGGTCTGTGATATGGAGGCACACACTTCACATTCAGAATAAAATGTGCTAGATTTGGTGTTAACTAGAATCCTGAAAAAGCTCTGTACCTTAATCAAAGCTCTATTATCACCTTATGGAGCGCTTACATGTATAAGTCTAACAGAACTCTCATATCATCAGCAAAGTCACTTAGCTTTTAGCACTTGTGAATGTATGATTCGAGTACCCCAGTAACGCTTTGTAGCAATTTGAAATGGAAATAGTTATTAGCATTAGATTTCAAATCATTCTGGAGAAAAGGCCACTTAAAAATTCAGCTCAGTAAACTACATGAGATATTTTAAAGTTTTATATTAATTACAGCGGCTCTCATGCTTTGTATACTACTAATTAGGTTTTTACAATGGCCATATATCCAAATCTTTGAAAACCACAACATAGCTAAAAAAACTGACATTTTATCTTAATAGTAAACCACCCAACAAAAGTAAATGGAGGGGTTTTCAAAAAATATGTCTGAATTTGCAGTCTTTTAAACACAATCCCTACAAAAAGTGAACTTTAAAAATGAAAACAACAAACTATCATTTTGAGATTTGCTTAAATTAGTTAAAAAAGAAACTTTACAAGTTTGATTTGAAGGAAATAATACTTTTCAAAACTTCTTTTACTAATCTCATCTAATGTATTTTACTACTTAAAGACCTGCAAATGATTAAGCTGAGTTTACTGAACACAAAATCACTATAATAATAAACCAAGAACAATACTGGGGATGTTCTCAGCTTCCAGTTCTTTTAAAATTTAAATGGTGGACATGGGTTTAATCTACAAATCATTCCTCTTTTACTAGATAATAAGCTGCTGAGCTCAGGTCTCTTTTCCTGCATATATAAACACACACACACATTGGCTTTAGAGGTCTGGCTTCAAAAGGATGTGTGCTCACATGAACACAATATGTATTTTTATTTATGCTTTATCTTTCTACTTGCATGGTCAGTAGACTAAGCTCATCACACAGGCTATTTTGACTTTGACTCCCCCCCCCCTTTTTTTTTTGCTTTTTGCTGAGGCTATTGGGGTTAAGTGACTTGCCCAGGGTCACACAGCTAGGAAGTGTCTGAGACCAGATTTGAACTCAGGTCCTCCTGACTTCAGGGCTGGTGCTCTAACCACTGCGCCACCTAGCTGCCCCTCCCTTTTTTTTTTTTTTTTTGATCCTGCTTTTGCAGGCTTCAGTTGGTTGTTCCTGATGTTTACCTTAATATTTAAAGGAGCCAAATGTGAAGTTGAGATGAAAACATTTAGAGAAACAAATCACGTACAATAAACATGAAGAATATAGAATCACAAAGGACTTCTATACATAGAAGCTGACAAACTTTTGAGTTAAAATCAGGAAATTCAAGGAACTAAGTATCTTAATAAATAAGATCTAGATAACAAAATTAGAATAGCTCCAAAGTTAAATTCAGAGATTATGAACTACTAATGTACACCTATAACTATAAATTCTCTTACCAAATGTTTTGAAAATTGAATTGAAAAGATAATAGATACATTTTCATTAGTAATTAAGAGTAAAGAATTTAAACTTCAGGTAATACTTATTAAGTTGCATGATAAATTTCTTAAAATCATTTATTTCAAAACACAAAGAAAACATGCACAAATGAGACTCAGAAAATGCAAATGAAACAATACAAAAGCGGAAAAAAAAGAACCTTTGCAATTAATGTTGGTTTAAGAAAAAATCCTCAACATATTTCATTTTCACACTATTTCTTGAGAAGCATTATACTTTTCCAAGAAATGCATAATCATATATAAAATTTTTACTTTGGGGATCTGTAGGTATTTTATAGCTAGAATTTGTAATACACAGGACTTCAATAAGTTCATAAATATTAGAGTATATAGTAATGTTATAGGGTTCTCTCCCCACTCCTCACCCCTACTAATAGAATATATGCTGAACTGCATCTCATTTTATTGCTTAAACTGGCTAATTTCAAAATGAAAACATTTCAACTGCAGCATAGCCCCATCAGAAATTACAGAAAACGGAATCTTTAATTTTCAGCTGGTAGCACTCCTTTCAGAACTACCATGTAATTTAAACTAGTCCAGAACTCCTAAATTATTTATTCTGTTACATGTAGACTCATATATCTGCAATGCAATGGATTAAACTATTTGGATGAAAAATGTTTATAAATTATGAGAATATCATCAATGGTTAATAAATTCTGAGGACAAAACCCATTCATACCTTTGAATATTTTACATATTATTGTGAAAAATGACCCTCTCGGCCCCATTTTAGAACTGTTGAATTTTTTTGCTATTCAGATTTCCAAAAAGTATTTCAAATAATGGTAGAACGCAAGTGGAGAAAATTAGGCAGCCAAGGGCTGCTACCAGCAGAGAAGAAAAGGAAGGAATACTAAAAGCATCTCAAAGCAGCCATTCTACACTGCTAAGACTGAGACAGAAGCCTACATAAAAGAAGGTAATTAAAGGCAGGGAAGCAAGAGCTTGTTTAACTCATGTCCTTGGGATTCCGGAGACATTACAAGCTAGCACCGGCCCTTTAGCACAACTGAGGCTCTTGTGCTCCTCTCACTTAGGCCCCTGCTGGATGGTTAGGATTACAATAGGTCATTCAGTACCATGGGGCCCTCTTTATAAGATGGAATACAGGGTAATGAAGTTATCGTTATTTCCAGGGGTAATTACTTAGTAAAATGTTAAATAGCAAAAATGCCTACCATATCAATTATTATTAAAGGTATCAATTTAAATTATTTTTGTGGATCTGCAATTTTCCTGACATCACTTTATATCTAAAAAAGCAAAGCCTTCATGGTCTTGGACCAGTCAATTCAGTTAAACCTTGATTTGACTGATGATTTTTAATAAGCTGACTGATTATCTGACATAGCCAAAGTGACCATTTTTTGCATCACTGTAAAAGAATGTTACTTAGAGCTATAGAAATACTTTACTATTACTTTGATACAATATTTTCATGTTTATAAAAAACAATTTACACAAAAGGGTAAAATCTAGAATTAAAGATATGCTTTTTGATTATATCAGCGCTGCGTAAACACACAGTCCTTTAAGATATATAAACAAAGTTAGATTTAATGTTTTATAGATAGTAAATAAAATTACCAAAGCTAAGAACTTATAGCTTAAGCCTTAGATTAATATTTTTAATTTCTAAATATACCACTTGGAAAACAAAATGTCTAACAGTTACAGCATCATTTTCTTAATTTAAACAGAGCAAGCAGAACAAATGTAAACATTGCAAATGAAAAAGTTTTACTAAAAGATGTTTGAATTAACTCTGAAAGATTTTCCTAAGACCAACTTCTCATACTCAGGCAACAAAAACCAATCTTATTTTATCTCCATATGGTTAACAATTCTTTTGACTGTGGACTTTTTGAGTATTGTAATAAAGAAATTGCTGTATAAACTGCAGCCCTCTGTTGCTCTACAAAAAACACCCCTGGACATGCTATAAATGATTATAATGACTTTTCTATATCTGTGTACATGCCCTCAGCCATATACTACTGTTAAAGCAGTATTTTTTTTTTTTTTTTTGCTGAGGCAATTGAGGTTAAGTGACTTGCCCAGGGTCACATAGCTAGGGAATGTTAAGTGTCTGAGACCACATTTGAACTCAGGTCCTCCTGACTTCAGGGCTGGTGCTCTATCCACTGCGCCACCTAGCTGCCCCTAAAGCAGTATTTTCACATGAGAAAGAAAACAATAATGCCCACCAGGAACTTTCAAAAAGAAACAAAAGGAACAGCAAAGATGGCTATTTCACTACCAAAATATCCAAAATAGGCAAGTTTGGTCATTCTCTCTTGAACTCATTATCTTTCTCTTTAATGCCTCTCTTCTTCCAAACTTTGCTATTATTACCACAGAGCATATCTGTCATATGTCTTTTTCAGGTTTGTTCTGAGTCACAATAGGGTTAAATTTACCCATCCTAAATTGTGAAATTTTAAACTGCTCCTATATAAGGGAAATAAGCATCATTTAAACTATATTAAAAAAAAAAGGACAAAATAAATCCATCTTTTTTATTGAAAAGGAAATCTATACAAGCCAACGAATATGTGGAATACAAGTTAAAAAGTTTAAAGAATAAAACTCTGAATTATATGAGATCCCTCCAACTTCCTGCCACTTTTATAATTATTGTAAGTCACTTTTATTATAACAAACCACTGAATATTGTGACTTATAAAAGTCTGAATGTCTTTTATTTACATTGTCAGAAGTTTTAATTTTATTTCATTTGCCAATAATTCTTCAATCACCAGATCAAAGAGGAAGGACCTTACTCCTGATGGTGCCCATTATAAGGAAACTTTTTTTTCACAAGATATTGACTGCCAGAGGGAGGTTTAGAAAAGACCAACTTTAAAAATAAATCAAATTTTTTTAAAAAAATGAAAAAGTAAAACCACTTTTATTATTATAATTTTCAAAACCTCATGAGTTCTTCATTCAACATATACACCTCCCTATGCAGAATGAACACATTTTTATAATTCTACTGGTAAAGATTTCTTTGGTACTGATATCTGGCATCAAAAGAAATGAGATAATAAAGATGATCTTACAAGAAAAAAAATTGTTTTTCAGGCAATATTGTGTGGGATAACATTCATTAATCTATTTGATGATAGATGAGTTGTCAAAATCTAAACCATTTTAAAAACTATCTTTATTGGAAGTATTGAACATCCCTCTCCCTAGCCTATAAGCTCCATTAGGGCAGATTTTATGTCTTATTTATCTCTGTATCATTTAGGAAATGCCCCAATACTAGGCACTCAATAAATATTCATGGAATTGAAAATATTATTTTTGAATATGTTGAAAATGAAAAGAATAGCCCTAATTTTCTTCATTATTATGAACTATATTTACAAAGACTTAATGAAATACTCCAATTTTCTCCTTAATACAAACTGATCAGAAAAGTGAAGAAAAGACTATTTTTTTTTGGCAGACTCACCTTGACCGTCGGACAGTTCTATAGGCACTGGGAAGAGAATGCTTTGCTTTTGAATGTGATCTAGACCTGGACTTAGATGATGAATGGTACTTGGGAGAGCGTGATCTTGTCCGAGATCTTTTTTTGTGCTTTTTCTTTTTCTTTTCCTTTTCTTCTTCTCGGGGAGGATCTTTACTTTTACTTGAAGGCCGTTCTGGTGGCTTAACTTCCAAAGCTGGCAGAGGTCTCACTCCAGTCAGTAAAGTACATGGCATATTACTGACTTCCTGAAAGAATGAAACCAATGGCTGGCTGTTAAAAAAGTTGCTGTAGTGGTCTGAGCATGTAATCAAAATCCCCAATGTAATGAATAACTCCTCACACTAGTAAAAGAAACATTCTTATTCTACACTTTATTCCTTTGCTCTTCTCTCCATCTTGCCCCCTTAATGAACCTATTTAACTCAAGAAGTGTTGTCTTCTTGAGTCCCTGGCCTCCTTGAGTTTTAGAACACTCCTATCATCTGTTACTATTCTCCATGTCTGCTGCTGAATGTAGATGGAGGCAATCACGTAACCATTCTGAGGGGGTTCACTACAAATTTATGTTACAGAAGCTCAACTGGGCCCTCACTTCTGTGGGACAATTTTTAACACTTCCCTAAATAATTCATTATTGCACATTGGCTTTTCTAAACCCTGTTTTCAATCTTCCTCAAATCTTCCATGACTCCTTTTCTCCCATTCTCTTAGCCAAAGACCTTGTCTCACACCATGGCAGCCAGCCATTCACCAAGAGCTTTTTTCTCTCCTCCCATTTCCCATTACCCAGATGCCATCTGCCACTATTTGTGCCTTCTCATGTGAAGGCTAACTCCTCTACATGGAAAAATGAATTCATCTTGTCTCCACTAGCAGACTGCCTCTTCTATCTCTGCTTCATCTCTTTAATGGCTGCTCTTCTACTGTCTACAAATATGTCCACCTCTTCTCCATACTAAAAAATCCAGTTTCTGCCCATATCATTCTACCAAAACTGATGTCTCCAGTTATCAGTGATGTCTTAATCCCCAAGTTCATTGGCCTTTTCTCCATCTTCATTCTCCTTCTCTGCAGCCTCTGACACTGCCGTTAACTCTCTTTGGTACTCTCTTCTCTCTAGGACATCATTCTCCCAGCTTTCCTCCTACCTATCAGACTATTCCTTCTCTGTCTCCTCTGTTGGATCCTCATCCAGAGCATACCAACTCACCATGGGTATCAGGGCTCTGTCCTGGGCCCTCTGCACTACTTCATTTGATGATCTTATCAGCTCCCATGGATTTAATCACCACGTTTATGCTGAGAATGCCCAAATCTTACCTTTTGTTCCCCCAACTTCTCCATCTCCAAATGGCTGTCAGTAGACATCACTACATCCCAACTGCCCTCATTATCCTGCCCTCCAAACTCTGACGTCACCCTTGTCTCTTCAAATCTGCTGCCAGGGTTTACTGATTTGGCCTTTGTGAAATCTCTTGCGTGGTCCCTTTTCCTGATGCTGTCACTCTTTGGGAAGAGGCCCTTATTGACTACACCAGCCTGCTGGTCTGCCTTTCACAAACCCCCCTCTCTACTCAACTGCCAACTATTTTTTCCTAACAGGAAGTTCCAACCATGTCATTCTCTTACTTGACGAACTCTAGGATCCCCTATCATCCAGAACCCTTTGTTTGGTGTTTAAAGCCCTCCTCTCTCCCCTCCACTTTATATTCCCACCCCATACTCTTTGATCCCATGTGCTTCATCTCTAGGCTCAGGGCACTTTCTTTGGCTGTCCCTCATGCCTATAATGTTCTCCCTCCTCATCTCCTACACCTTTTACATTGCTGGATTCCTTCAAGTTCCAACTAAGATCTTCCCTGCTACAACAAGCATGTCTCAATCCTTCTGAATGCTGGTGCCTTCTCCCTATTAATCATTTCCTATTTATCCTGTTTGTTCATAGTTTTTTATTTATTGTCTCCCCCATTAGGTTGTGAGCTCTCTTAAGGTGAGGACCGTCTTTTGCCTTTCTTTGTATCCCTAGTTCTTAACACAGTGCCTGACATATAGAAGATGCTTATTAAATGCTCATTCACTGGGTGATTTTTGACTGAAATACACACACACACATCTCCACCTGGCATGAATAACATGTTTAACTAACTATATACTTGGAAAAGTGACAATGTATTTTTGAGTAGAAAATTCTCAGGGTAAAGTTTCTAGATTACACAAACATTTTCACTAATGTATCTGTGGGGAGAGTGAAAGTTTAGTGCACAGAGCTTTGGAATCAGAACAGTCAAGGTCAAAATCCTGGCTCTGACATACACTAGCTGTATAACCCATGTCAAGTCCCTTAGTATCCCAGTGCCCCAAGAGTTTCCCCAAAAGTTTTAACTTGTGGGAGAGGAACCAATCTGTACTAGTAGAGAAGGTTTCTTAACATGGAGGTTTTTTATGTCAATGCAATCATATCCCCAAAAAAGAAATTTTGGCAGGGGTGGGGTGGGAAACAGGGACATCAAAGGTGTTTCATTGCACAATTCTTCAGTGTTGGACATGGAAGAAAAAAGGAAAAAAAGCTTCAGCTCTTTGAAATCTTTCTCTTACACACCAATTTCCTCAACTGCATACATACCTCATTCATTATAAGCCTGTAGTGCTAAAGACTGACAACAGATATGTAAAAATGAGCATTCAGTTGCAGGCCCTGGGTGAAGTGATCTGCCTAGAGACAAAGGCAGTAGAACACCAGGAAGAGTGCTGGCTACCTTGCTCACTGTGTGTAGGCAAGGAGGTCAGGCCCCCTTGGTGTCTTGTGGGTGTTGCTAATTCCTAAAACGGGGGCAGCATCTGCCTAGATGAATTGTAAGGGATACTCCCTTTCAGTTCTAACATACTTTGACCATATGGTTCTAATTGACATTCATCTTTGTGTACATTTCATCTTTGTCAGGGAAACAAAGAATAACAATTTACTTACAAAAAGTGATTAGGTTCTGTTTTCTGTTAATGTTATAAAGTATCCTTTATGAATCATAACAACACTCTGAAGATTATTCCTCACCAAGGAATAAACTTAAAATAAGACAAATTCTGTTTTAAGGTAATTACTGCAACAGCAAAAGGTATATAGCCCCCTAAACACCTTTCTATTAAAGTTAAGAAAGGTCATTCCTCAACTCATTCTAAATGAATAATTTTAGCTACAGTCAATTAACCATCACACACCTCAAGCCATTCTAAGAAATCTGCAATTTATCATTTTGTGCCTCAGAGAATTCTGCTGCAAGGTTTATTTAAAACAATTCCAGTCAGGCAGGCACTACAGGTTTGTCCTTCATTTCAAATTCTGTCACTTCCAAGTTGGTGTTTCATAGGAATTGAAAAAAATCAGATTTATCCATCTCTAATTTCCATTATGCTGATCCTGACATTTCCCTTATTTAAAACTGGGGGAGTCTAATTTGAGAAGAAGAAGAACAGATTAAAGCATGGAATTTGTAAATTAGAGTTTGATAATTAACTTGTACTTCCTATTTCTCTATTTAAATATGTATTATTACAAAGAAACGCTCAAAAAACATTTGGATAAATATAAGCCATATGTGATTCAAATTATACCAAATTGTAACCAAAATTATTATTTTCAACTGTTTTGAGGCTATTTTTGTAATATTTACAAAACACACTAAAATAATGCTAAACTTGTTTGAACAATCATAAACAGGTTTGAGAATTATCACTGAAATTAACAACCTGGCTTCTCATAATATAGGAAAGAGCTGGTTTACAAGCATATGTATTCAAATTAAACTAACAAAACAATCTTTGCTATTTTAATGTGATGTTTTTATTTTTAAAACAACCCTTGAAGCCAACTCCTTAGAAGTTTTTATATCAAACTTATCATTTAGAGTAAAAGTGAGAAACATAAGAGAATGAAACATAAGTGGTAAAATCTATCACTCTGAATAGCTAGAAAAATGTCTAGTTAATCAAACATTTTGATAACAGATTTATTATATTAGCCATGTGTGGATTACCTAGAGAGTACAATTCTAGTATTCTAATAGGATCTAGAACAATTCTAGTAGTAGAATATGATGTTCCTTGAGGAAGGATACTGTATTTTTGTCTTTCTTTGTATTTCTAGCTCTTAATCGAAGAATGTTTGGTACATAAGTGTATGATAAATGCTTGCTGCCTGCTTGCCTGCTTATAATGCTAGGTACTAGGGTCACAGTTAAAAATAAAATAAGCTCATTGTTCTATTGGGGAAAATTAACATGATTATTGTGGTAATTCTTCCGATTGATGGTAATGTATGAGACACAGGAATCCATAAAGGTATGACATCTAAATGTAGTTTGCAGTGCTTCCGGTATGGCAAAAGAGAGGAAGGCATTGAGGGCAAATACCATATATAAAAAACTTGTGGCTCGCGCACGCACACACACACACACACACACACACACACACACACACACACACACACACTCAATTACAGTGCACAGATATGTAGATGTACATGACTTTAGCTACAGATTATAGCTAAAATAGTAAATATATTTCATTATTTGCAAAATGGGGATAATATCTGAAGTCTTTTTCATAGAAAGTTTGAGAAAATTCCTTATAATACTTAAAGCTATAGCTATTATTATTTGAATAATGTATATTGTTTTTTATTATACCAACTAGTTTTTATGGGATAATGATACAATGTTTTCTTTGCTAACTGTTTATGTTTGGCAGTTTTCTGTTTTTAAGCAAGGGAATCAGTCAAGATTTTCACATAACAGTAATCAAAGTATGGGAGTGGAAGGGAGAAATAGGTTCCACTAAATCAATCAAATAACTGATCTTTACACTTAAAATGAAAACAGGATTTTGATGTATGAATTTGAAACTGGTCATTATACCAACCTGGATCAGGTTCTACCTGCTTAGCATTTCTTTCTTTCTTTTTTTTTTTTCTTTTAGAATAATGGTTTTTTATAGAACTATTCCTTGTGGAGGCTCTTGGCATATAAATCAATAATTGGCCCAAAGATCCCAGCTATTGGGGTAAAAGTTGGGAAAATTGTCTTGAAGAACCTAGGTTAACAACGAGCATCTCACATTGCATACTAAATAAGCTCCAAATCAGTTATCTAATTTATACACAATGGGTGATATCATAAATAAATTAGAGGAGATAGGAGGAAATTTCCTGTTAGATTTGGGATGGGAAAGGAGTTCATGACCAATAAATGATAGAAAGGGTTCATAAATTAAACAGCTTTGATTACATAAAATAAAAAAAAAAAAACCGCTGAAAGCCAAGGCATTTAAAAAGATAAGAGGAGCAGAAAATTAGCTAAAAAGTATTTGCAGCATTTTTCTCTGATAAAGACTTCACTTGTAGGATATGTGGAAAATAAAATCATATTTATAAGAATAAGAGCCATTTCTCAATTGAAAAATAATCAAAGGATATGAATAGGTAGTTTTCAGAGGAATCTAATTATCAAGAATCATGTAAAAATTTCTCTAAATCATGATTAGAGAAATAAAAATTAAAATAATTTTTGAAGTAACTGTTGACACCTATCAGACTGGCTAAGCTGACAAAAAAGGAAAATGATTAATGCTGGAGGACCTGTGGGAAAATACTCACTTAAACATATAGCTGGTGAAGCTGTTAACTAGTTTAACTATTCTGAAAAGCAATTTGGAGTTATGCACAACCCTTTCATCCCCCCATTAAACTGTACATAACCCTGTGACCTAAGAGTATGGCTATTAAGTCTGCACTCCAAAGAGATTAAAGAAATGTAAAAGAAATGTAAAGAAATATATATATATATATAGGTGAGGGCAAAGAATAGAAACTCAATATTTGGGGAAACAAGTTATGGCATATGAATAAAATGGAATATTATTGTAATATAAGAAATGATAAAGGGAATGGTTTCAGAAAAACCTCTGGAAGATTTATATGAATTGACGCAAAATAAAAACAAACACGACCTGAATTTATACAATAATAATATTGTAAAGATAATCAACTTTGAAAGACTTAGTATCCAATCAAGACGATTAACCACAACTCCAAAACTCACTCCCCATTCTTCTTCATCATCATCACCATCATCATCACCATCATCATCATCACCACCATCACCATCACCACCATCATTTTTTGGCCATGCTAATGTGGGAATTTGTTTTGTAGCACCATACATATTTGTAATTAAAAAACAGCACCTAGGGGCAGCTAGTTGGGGCAGTGGATAAAGCACCAGCCCTGAAGTCAGGAGGAACGGAGTTCAAATGTGGTCTCAGACACTTAACATGACCCCTGGGCAAGTCTCTCAGATTTCTATCCAGACTTCTCAACTCTTCCCTCTTCACTTAGTGATTTTAGCAGCTCTAATTAACATCTCTATAGGCTGATGATTCTGAAATCTCTGTCTCCTACTCTAGTCTCTCATCAATAAATGCCTATTGAATATCTTAAATTCAACATAATCCAAAACTGAACTCATTATCCTGTTTTCAATGCATTGCTTGAAAACATACCTCTATACAGTCCCATCATTTGATTCCTTGGCTCCCTCTTCCCTCAATAAAGAACCTAAATTAATCAAATGCTTCTTGAGAAAACAATCTAAAATGTTTAAGATAATGAGTCTCGCTCAATTTAAATGCTGAATTGAGCTTAATTTAGGAAATTTTGAGTTTAACCGCTAATCTAATTTTTTTTGTTTTTTTAATGTGAGTACTTTGAAATACAGGTCATGCTCAAGACTTTTTTCTTTGGCTTCCTAAAGTATCTTCTTGAACTCTAAAAAGAAACCAAATCAATATGAAACTGTTTGAAAAGCTTGTAGGAGGGCATGATAATTGCTACAAGTATTGACCAAAAGCAAATTATTCTTCTAGAGACAGTTTGAGCTGCTGTTTTTTTAATGCTGAAATGAAAATAACTAAAATAAAAAAATCAGCAGAAAAAGGGGAAGACTCTAACAAAGGCTAATTTTTGAAGAGAACAGTGAAATATTATAAGTTGTAACAAAGCAAATCATGTTTGTTTATTTTCTCACCACAATATGGTATCTGTCAACTAGTAAGCAATAAAAACAAGAACTACTTTCTGCTGTAAAAAATATGCTGCTGAAAAATAGATTAACCCTTATTTCAGAGAAGAAATATAATGGTATTTATCAAGAAATACCATATTAGCTGCAAAACAGGATTAAATAATAAAAATTAAACTACTAAGTTCTGTTTTTTGTGAAACTTCACTAAATTATGAAGTAATTTTTCCATGGATGAGCCCCTTGGAAAAAAATGTGCTGATATATATATTTTTTATTATTAGCTTCCAAATATTTCAGTTAGGTTATTATTATTACAAATGAAAGATTTTCTGTTTAGAAAGCTAGAAGATGTATTTATTTTTTGCAGTTCCTCCCAATTTCCTACACTAAAATCGGCTTGAATATGATAGGCACTCAATTGTACTTAATTGTTTGTAATCTTACCATTTCCTTTTTAAAATTTTAGGTGGATCTATATTATCAGCACTTAAATGCTTACTTCAAATGCTCTGGGCTTTCAACAGTATGGGTATTACTTCTTCTAATGGAGAAGGCAATTCCTACACACCTTAGTAGGATGACTTTATAAATGGTTATTGTTATAGACTTTCCCTAAGACTGAAAGCAAAACAGCCCAATTCTCTTCACAGAATAAAAAAGATTAGGAAATGATCACAAAATTCAAGGAGAAGCTATATTAAGTGAGCTGATGTCTTCATAAAGAGATGATTAGAAAAGTCTGGCTCAGGGGCATAGCCTGAAGTTCTTGAAGCTACATACATATCTAGGGTATGGGTTATGCTATTCTGTGCTTGTGATCCTGAATTAGGCATCAGAAACCAAAGGCTTCAGATAGGAAAGACAATGACGTCCTGGATCACACTATGACCCAGACCCCAGATAATACCAATCAGCACCAAAGAAGGCCCTTCAGAAGAGCATAAAAGCCCACATGAAATTCCAGTTCAGGAAGTCAAGCTGGAAGAATGAATAAACAGAAGAAAATGCAATAGAGAAATACAGAGAAATATTGTGGACTCAGGGACACCCCAGACACAAAGTCAGAAGAGATTAACTCTCCATCATCTACAAAATAACTGAGTATCTATCTAATGGCAAGATTCTCTGACTTAGTGAGATTAATCTTAAAACAGAGTTTTGACAGCATGTTTTCAAATCATTTTTAGTTTGGTAAAACTTGTCAGAGTTTACCCTCTGCCAATTTTTGAAATGCGTTTTTATTATCAATTAAAATATTCAAACCTGAAAACATTGGACAGATTTGCTAATTAAACTATCCACATGTATAGGCTATCATGGATGCAGCATTTTCCCTATATAACATAAATGACTCCATGTGAAATAAGACACTAATTTCAAGACTAGTTTCTACAGATGAAATATTTCAAACTATTGACTCCTGAGACAACAAAGAAAAATGACTGATGGATATTACAGAATTGTGGATTTAAGAAAAGAAAAATTCCCAATGAGTACATCATCAAGTTTTCATTATGGAGAACAACCAGAAACTATGCATCTTGAAAATACTGTCCAATCTCCATGTGTCTGATCTGATAAGTTAACCAAGAAACTACAAGGAGACTTGAGAAGAACCATGGAAATAGTTTGGTGAAGCTCATAGGGCTGGGCTCAGTACTAGCTCTACACTAACTAGTTGCAAGTTCCTTTACACCTCTATAGTTCTTAATTTTCAAAGCTGTGGAATAAAAGGATAATTACCAGGTGATACTTGAAGGTCCCTTATAGCTCTAAAATACTATGGTTATTGTGATTCCATTAGGTGTGTAAAATTTCATCACTAGAACTGTCTAAAAGGATAGGGGCGGAGCCAAGATGGCAGAGTGAAGACATAACTCTGTGTCCTCCTCTGACCTTCTCTCAGGTCAACAGAAGATTAAGCCTCTGAACTGATTTTTAACACAAATATTTGGATTACAAAACATTCCTTGCAGAAAGTACTTTTGAAGAGCTCCATAGCAGGTCTGTTTCAGTTGGGCAGGGGCTCAGGCAGTTCTGATACACTGGGCTCCAAGAGAGACAGGGCAGGAAACTGGGTGGGACTCAGCATGGCAGATTTTAAATACCTGGGGAGTCTATCTGAGGCTCTCGGGACATTCTGCCCTGATTGCAGGCAGGTGCTTTGGCAGATCTGCCTTTTGTAAAAGATAGATTGGAACCCTCTGCAAACATAAGGTCCTAGTCCAACAGCCAGCACCGGAAGTTAATTATCCAAATTGCACTAGGGCAAACTACCACAGCCCCTGCTTCTCTGCTTTAAACAGACCCCAAGCTTTTTAAAAAATGAGTAAGAAATAGAAGAGAGCTCTCAGCATAGTCAGCTTTTATGGAGAGAAAGAAGGGTAGACCCCAGATCCCGAGGTTCCTAAAACAACTACAGAGGAAGCCATAAAGGCAGACATGAGCTGGTCCCCCTTTCACAAGGCCATCCTGGAAAACTGCATAAAGAATCTCAAAAGAGCTAGATGATAAATGGAGAAATGAATTGAGATCAGTGCAAGAAGCCCTCCAAAAAAGATATGATAAAGACACCAATTTACTGAAAAACAAAATTGGTGAAATGGAAAAAGTAAGCAATGAACAAAAAAATTCAATTGGCCAGTTACAAAAGGAGCTAAAAAAGGTAACCGAAGAAAACAATACATTAAAAATTAGAATTGAACAAATGCAAGTGAATGACTCAATAAGACTTCAAGAATCAGTCAAACAAAAATATGAAAAAAAAATAGAAGAAAATATGAAGTATCTCCTAGGAAAAACAACAGACTTGGAAAATAGATCTAGGAGAGATAATCTAAGGATTATTGGACTTCCTGAAAGCCATGATGACAAAAAGAATCTAAACACTATATTCCAGGAAATCTTGAAAGAAAACTGCTCTGATGTTTTGGAATCAGAAGGCAAAATCACCATTGAAAGAATTCATCGATCACTTCCTGAAAGACCCCAAAATTAAATCCCCAAGGAATATCATGGCTAAATTTCAGGACTATTGCACTAAGGAAAAGATATTGCTAGCAGTTAGAAACAATTCAAATACCAAGGAACTGTAATTAGAATCACATAAGATCTGTCAGCCTTCACATTGAAGGTTCGAAGGGCCTGGAACCAGATATTCTAAAAGGCAAAGGAACTTGGATTACAGCCAAGAACAACCTATCCAGCTAGAATGAGCATTATCTTCCATGGAAGAAGATGGACATTTACTGATATAGGTGAATTTCATTTATTCCTAATGAAAAGACCAGAGCTGAACAAAAAAATCTGACCTCCAAACACAGAGAAACATAAAAAAGTAAAAAAGGAAAGAACTCCTGAGAACTACATTTCTACTATGGGTATACATAAAGAAGAGGGGTATAATTTGATATTACTTTGATAATATGAAAAAGAAACTAGAGGTGGAAGGAAAGGCTATCATACTGGGAAAAAGAGGGAAAAGGTGGTAAAATAAGGTTAAAAAAAAAGGATAAAATCTCATGAAGAGGCACAGAAAACCTAATATAATTGAGGGAAAAAAGGGAGGGGGATGAGCATTGTGTAAATCTTACTCTCATCAGATTGGGCTCTAAACGAGTATATCAGACACACTTGGTTTCACAGAAAATCTTGTCCCTCCTTATATAGGGAAGTGGGAGGGAAAGGAGGAAAAGAAAGGGATAGACTAATAGAAGGGGAAATAGAAGAATTAGGGGAAAAGGTGTAAAAAAGGGGGAGGGGCTCCAAAGGGGGAGGTGGTCATCAAAAGGAAAATACTGGGGAGGGGGGAAGGGAGAAAAGAAAAAGGAAAGAGAAAAACATAACGGGTAAATAAGATGGCAGGAAATACAGAATTAATTATTTTCATTGTGAATGTGAATGGGATGAACTCTCCCATGAAGCGGATAGCAGACTGGATTAAAAACTAGAATCCAACAATATGCCGTTTAGAAGAAACACATCTAAAGCATATAGACACATACAGGGTGAAGGTAAAAGGCTGGAGCAGAATCTATTATGCTTCAGGTGAACAAAAAAAAGCAGGGGTAGCATTCCTTATCTCAGATCAAGTAAAAGCAAAGATAGATCTAATTAAAAGGGAAAAGGAAGGAAACTGTATTTTACTAAAGGGTACCATAGACAATGTAGCAATATCAATACTAAATATATATGCACAAAGTGGTATAGCACCCAAATTCCTAGAGAAATTAAGAGAGATGGAAGAAGAAACAGACAGCAAAACTATACTAGTGGGGGAAATCTCAGCCTGGCTATCACTGAATTAGATAAATCAAACCACAAAATAAATAAGAAAGAAGTTAGGGAGGTAAACAAAATGTTAGAAAAGTTAGGTATGATAGATCTTTGGAGAAAATTGAATGGAGACAGTAGGGAGTTTACTTTTTTTCTCTGCAGTTCATGGAACTTATACAAAAATTGACCATGTGGGTAGGGCATAAAAACCTCCAAATCAAATGCAGAAAGGCAGAAATAGTAAATGCATCTTTTTCAGATCATGATGCAATAAAAATCAGATGTAATATAAGACCAGGAGAAAATAGACCAAAAGTTAATTGGAAATTAAATAATCTAATTCTAAAGAATGAATGGGTAAAAAAGCAAATCATAGACACAATCAATAATTTCACTTTTTTTTTTTTTTGTCTGCGGAATTGATGGTAAGTTACTTTCCCAAGGTCACACAACTAGGGAATGTTAAGTGTCTGAGACTAGATTGGAACTCCGTCCTCCTGACTTCAGGGCTGGTGCTCTATCCATTGCGCCACCTAGCTGCCAAGGGGGTAATTTTATATCTCTATAGTTGCTTACTTGTATAAAATAGAGAAAGAGAAGATCAATGAATTGGGCTTACTATTAAAAAAAAAAAAAAAAAACTAGAAAAAGAACAAATTAAAAACCCTCAATTAAATACCAAATTGGAAATTCTGGAAATAAAAGGGGAGATTAATAAAATTGAAAATAAGAAAACTATTGAATTAATAAATAAAACTAAGAGTTGGTTTTATGAAAAAACCAACAAAATAGATAAGCCTCTAGTTAATTAGAAAAAGGAAAGAGGAAAATCAAATTGTTAATCTCAAAAATGAAAAGGGAGAACTTTCCGAGTAATAATTAGGAGTTATTTTGCCCAACTTTATGCCAATAAATTTGATAATCTAAATGAAATGGAGGAATATCTACAAAAATATAGACTGCCCAGGTTAACAGAAGAGGAAATTAATTATTTAAAAAGCCTCATTTTAGAAAAAGAAATAGAACAAGCTAAGAAAAAATCTCCAGGGCCAGATGGATTTACATGTGAATTCTACCAAACATTCAAAGAACAATTAATTTCAATACTATATAAACTATTTGAAAGAATAGGGAAAGAAGGTATACTACACCAAATTCCTTCTATGATACAGATACCGTGCTGATAGCAAAACCAGGCAGAGTGAAAACAGAGAAGGAAAACTACAGACCAATTTCCCTAATGAATATTGATGCAAAAATTTTAAATAAGATATTAGCAATGAGATTACAGAAAGTCATCCCCAGGATAATACATTATGACCAAGTAGGATTTATACTAGGAATGCAGGGCTGGTTCAATATTAGGAAAACTATCAGCATAATCAATTATATTAATGGCCAAACTAACAAAAATCATATGATTATCTTAATAGATGCAGAAAAAGCATTTGATAAAATCCAACACCTATTCCTATTAAAAACACTAGAGAGTATAGGAATAAATGGGCTTTTCCTTAAAATGATTAGTAGCATCTATTTAGCAAGCATCATATGTAATGGAGACAAACTAGAACCATTCTCAATAAGATCAGGAGTGAAACGAGGCTGCCCGCTGTCGCCATTACTATTTAATATTGTATTAGAAATGTTAGCTTTGGCAATAAGAGAAGAAAAAGAGATAAAAGGAATTAGAGTAGGTAATGAGGAAACCAACTCTTTGCAGATGACATGATGGTATATTTAGAGAACCCTAGGGACTCAACTAAAAAACTATTAGAAACAATTCACAACTTTGGGAAAGTTGTAGGATTCAAAATAAATCCACATAAATCATCAGCATTTTTATATATTACTAACAAAGTTCAGCAGCAAGAAATACAAAAAGAAATTCCATTCAAAATCACTGTTGATAGTATAAAATATTTGGGAATCTATCCACCAAGGAAAAGTCAGGAACTATAGGAACTAAACTACAAAACACTTTCCACACAAATAAAGTCAGACCTAGTCAATTGGAAAAACATCAAGTGCTCATG
>JAJPUD010001204.1:266536-289977 GCA_023553655.1 Myrmecobius fasciatus | reverse complement strand
AACAACTGGAACTGGTTTTAAATATTTCATTGTTGAAGAGAGCCATGTCTAGCGGCAGCTAGGTGGCGCAGTGGATAGAGCACCAGGCCTGAAGTCAGGAGGACCTGAGTTCAAATCTGGTCTCAGACAATGAACATTCCCTAGCTGTGTGACCCTGGGCAAGTCACTTAACCTCAATTGCCTCGGGGGGGAGAGAGGGGGAAGAAGAAGAGAGCCATGTCCATCAGAATTGATCATCATATTGTTGTTGTCATGTATAATGATCTCCTGGTTCTGTTCATTTCACTCAGCATCAGTTCATGTAAGTCTCTCCAGGCCTCTCTGAAATTGTCCTGCTGGTCGTTTCTTACAGAACAATAATATTCCATAACATTCATATATCATAATTTATTCAGCCATTCTCCAACTGATGGGCATCCATTCAGTTTCCAGTTTCTTGCCACTACAAAAAGGGCTACCACAAACATTCTTGCACATGTGGGCCCTTTCCTTCCTTTAAGTTTTCTTTGGGTTATAAGCCCCATAGAAACACTGCTGGGTCAAAGGGTATACACAGTTTGATAACAAAAAAAAAATCTTTAAAAAAAATATTTCAGTATGTTTATGTTCAGAGAATCAGAAAGGTAGGAGAAGTCTGATATTAAGTATTGTACGAAAAGAGATGAAATATTGGAAAAAAGGGGGAACATGAGAAAAAATTAGGTAAGACAAAAGAAATGAACTAAAACTAGTTGTGATCAAAATTTAATCAAAACATAATTAAAACATCAAGTGTTGGTTCTACTATATAACTTTTCCATGTTCAGAAATCATCTCCTAAAACTAAGAGTGAAATATTTGTCTTAAGCAACTGAAATACAAACGAACAGAAACAGAAACATAAGTAGCTCAAGACAGGCAAGTGCCTTTGTACTGGGGAGATGGATGTATCCTGGAAGGTACACTATCATGGAAATTTATGGAGAAGAGTCATACATTCAAGAACTAAGAGGCAGTAATCTGAGAGACGAAAGATTTATTTTATACCTTTACATCATACCCTTAATTTCTGTTTCCTTTCATTTCAATGGTACAGGAATGTTTACATAGATACGTGTGTGTATTCATGCATGTGTACATGTATATAGACATACACATGTGTACGCTGCCAATTCTGGGCAATATCGTAATTTAAGAATTATGTCTATAGTAGAGCAGGAATAATATTCAAAGAAGTAAGGCTTATGGGAGAACAAAATGGTACAAAGAGAAAATGCTGCCACACTCCAAACTCTGAAATCTTTTGACAGGTACTCAGTTTAGTCTTTTGGTGTCATCTATGTCATAATTTTCAGGGCAGCCAGATGGCATGGTGGACTAGCATGAGGCTTAGAGTCAGGAAGGTCTGAATTTAAATCCTGTCTCACACACTTCCTATCTGTGGGACCTGGGCAAGTCACTTAACTCCCTTTGCCTTGATTTCCTCATCCAAAAAATGAAATAGAGAAAGAAATGGCAAACACTCCAGTTATCTCTTCCAAAAAAACCCCAAATGTGGTCATAAAGAGTTAGAAATGACTGAAGCAAATGACTGAATAGCAACAAAATGTCATGTTTTAGAAACCCCTCTCTTGGGGCTTCTCGGGGTAGTTAATGAGAACTCTGGATTTTAAAATTAATTAGGATTATTGCTACTACAGATGTCAATACAACTTGTATCCACTAATTTAAAAATATTCTTAAGAATATTTTTTTTCGAAAAGGTCTTTGGGAATGATGAGAATTGTTATTTTTACCTCTTGCTTCAGAAGAAACACTATTTTTTGTACTTAACATCATATCTAAGTTTAGCAACCATAATTCATTCTAAATTTCAGTTTAAATGCAAAGTAGTCCTTTGATTGATTTCAATTCTGAGTATTAGCTTCTTTAGTCATTCTGGAATGTTAAAGTGCCACAATTTTATTGTAATGATTTACTGATATGAGGATAATTATGCCCTGAAATGAAAGTCCGGTCATTTTCTATTATCTTTTGTAATTTAAAAAAATTGGTAGGTCACAAAAATGCTTCTAAACTCAAAAGGTCTCTTGATATTCTTGAAATACAGTTAAAAATGAAAAGTTGAATTGTTTAAAATTCAAAACAGCAAAAAATTCTAAAACCTGAATAGTCAGCAAGACAAGAAGATAGAATATCATTTAAATTTTAATTGGTTATTAATAGTGGACCAAAGAATGATAGATTTAGAAATTAAGAAAAATTTTCATTTTCTCCTATATGTTGTCCCCCCAATTAGAATACAAGCTCTTTGAAGCAGGAATTATCTTTGTCTCTCTCTATATATATATTCCTAGGCAGCATTCCTGTAATAAAGAAAGGGTTTAATAAATGCTTTTTCATTTAATCATTTTTCCTGTACAGGGACTCTTTTCTTTTCTCATTATACTAAGGGATCTCATCAACCTCCACAAGGTTCAACTAACATGTCTTCGAAGGTGACTTTCAAATCTACAAATCTGACTTTCTCATGAGTTCTAATCCTACATGGTCAAATTCAATCTGATTGTTCTGCAAGTATATCAATTCCAGTGATGTCTAAAACAAAATTATCTTGCCTACACATACGCATAATCTTTTTCCTAACTTCCCAAATTTTGCTAAAGGAACCACTTTGGTTCAAATCATCTTTCTGCTTTTGCATTAGGATTACTACTATTCCAACAGGCCATTTAGGAATCAAGAGACCAAATGAAGGAAGAGTTAAGGTTGTTCACACATATGGGATGGGACACAGATGATTCCCTTCCCTGGTCACCACTTTTCTCTTGGCAGCTTGCCCAATTAGAACATAATCTCCTTGAGGGAAGGGAGTCTCTAAATTTGCACATTTCTAATTGTATCTTTCATGCTTAGATCAGTATTTAACTGTATGTGCTCAATAATGCTTTTTATGCATTTATTCATTCATTCCTCATAATTAATCAGCTGTCAAATCTTATTGGTTATATCTTTGTAACACCTCTCACAATTGTCACAATTTTTTTTAATACTACAATTATTCTATTTTAGGCCCCTATCAATTTTTGCTATTAGTCTCCCTGTATCTTGCCTCTCAGTTACTAAAATGACATTCCTACAGCAAAATTTGTCCATTTCATTCTCTTGTTCAAAGCTTCAGTGGCTTCCTATTGCTTCTAAAATACACTAGAATCTTCTTTAGTACTTAAAGCTCTTCACAATCTTGTTTTAATCTCTCTCAGATAATCTCATGTTGCTTTTGCTCATAAATTCTGGAAACATTGCAGAGGAACTATCTTATTTACTTTTCCAGATAATGATATACTATTTCCCATCCCTAAACCTTTGCAGAAGCTGTCCTGAACATATTAGAATAACTGCCCTTATTATCTAACTCTTGGAATTTCTTTGGGGCTAAGCACAAGGACCATCTCATATACTAATTCCTCCCTCCAGTTGCTAGTGGTCTAACCACAAAATTTCTTTTTTATTTATGTAGTTTATATTTTGTATTTACCTATGCAAGTTACCCTGTTCCCACTCCCCATTAGAACAGAAGTTCTTCCAGAGCACAGACTGTTTCATTTTGTCCCTTTATTTCTATTGCATAGCATAAGACCTGGAAGATAGGAGGACCTAAAAAAAACTTGATGACTTGGAATAATATTCAAAAAGCTGTGTATACTCTTTGATTCAGCTATACCATACTAGGTCTAAATTTCAAAGGTGATAAAAAAATAAAAGAATAGGAAAGGACACATATACAATATTTATAGCAGTTTTTTTGTGATAGCAAAGCCCAGTGAAGTGAATGAATCAGAAGAAAAATTTTACAATAACAAAAACACTATGAGAAACAATTTTGAAGCTCTTTAAGAATTCTAATCAATTAAATGAACAACTACATTTGCAGGGCACTAATGATAAAACCTGCTACCTACCTGCCCCTTAAAATCCAAAGGTGATAGACTCAGGGTATAGACTGAGACATGTATTTTGATTTTGGTTTTTTCTTTTTAATGGGGAAAGGGGAGGAGAAGGAAGAGTCAAGGTTTGTTGAAAATACAAAACAAAAAAGAGGTATTAGCCAATAATTTTCACCATTATTTCATCGATATGGTTGACATTTGGTTAATATAGTATATTATTATATTACATGTAAATATATACATTAAATACACACAATATATCTAGATAAAATATTTACAGTAGTCCCTTTGTTGCAACTTGAATCTGTCTAATTTTAAGGACAGAAAATGGACCTGAGTCTGAGCCATGGTGGGGGGATGCTGACAATAACATCAATGGCATCATGCAGACACAACACTTCCTCACAGCTTACCTCTACACCAAAGGGATGATCATCCACCTTCCCAGATTCTGCTTCTGACATGGGGTTTTTTAAAGTCTGTAAAAAGAGGGCCGCTTTTCTTTTCCGCTCGGCCTGAAGTTGTTTTTCCTTTGACTCCTTGGAGGCCTGGGCCAGCTTTTCTCGGGCAGCAGCTGCAAGCCGATCCTCTAGCTTTTGCTTTGCTTTGGAAACAAACAAAAATACAGGCAATTTATATAAGCCATCTTAGAAATGGAATGTTTTCTTTTGTCTTTTCTAAATTTTATTTTCCCCAGTTACATGTAATAAACAAATTTTTAGGAGGCTATACATTTTTTTTTTTAAACGTATTTCCTTATGAATCAGGTTGGGAGAAAAAAAAATCAGAACAAAAGGGAAAAACCATAAAAGAAAAAAAAAACAGAAGAAAAAGAAAAAAAAATTGAACATAGTATATTATATGTTGATTTGCATTCATTCTCCATAGTTCTCTCTGGATGCAGATGGCATTTTCCATCCAAAGCTTATTAGGATTGTCTTGGATCACTGAACCACTGAGAAGAATGAAGTGTTTCATACTGATCATTGCACAAACTTGCTTTTGCTGCATACAATGTTTTCCTGGTTCTACTTATTTTGCACAGCCACTGCTTCAGTGGAATTGTGACCAGAGCCCCTGTATCCTTGTAATAGACTTCCAGTGCTCCTATCTGCCCTAGGACTGAAACACAGAATAATGTATGGCCAACAGTTGCTAATCAGTTTCAGCAAGGTCTTCTCTCCAATCTCTTTCTCACCAATTGTCTAATTCCCTTACTATCTCAGGGTTGAGACCTCTCAAAGCTGCTGCTGTGTACATGGGCTCCAGACAGGCTTCTATCTGGCATCACAAACTTCTCCAGCCAACCCAGGTTTTCTTGGTTCAGAAAAGTATTTCACCTTGATTGACTTTGTTGTGCAAATATTTGATTTGAGGCAGTTTTTTAAAATTGTTTGGAGGGAAATGTTGAGAGAGTTCAACTGGGTTGTTTCTAATCTGCCATCTTGGTTCCCCAAATACTCTACATACTATTTCTAATGGATAGCATTTATGTAACTTTTTATAAATATTACCTCATTTGATATTCATAACAAATCATTTTCATTTTACACATGAGGAAAGTAAGGCATGGAAAGGGTTAAGTAACTTGCCCAGGGTCACACAGCTGGCTAATTGAAGTAAGATTTGTACTTAGGTCTTCTTGACTACAGGTTCTGGGATAAATCTACTCTACTACCTAGCCATCTTTCTATTTTCTATTACATAAAAATAATCATTAAGAGAAATAAAAATTAAATCATTTTTTGACTGTTTCTAAATTTCTTTTTAACATTTTGCACCTTAAATTTAGAAATAATGAAAGCAATTTAGAACAATTCCACATAATACATATAGCCACAAAATGAAGAATCAAGTTCAAAATGACTATCATTATACAATGTAGCTCATAACTAGCCAATAATTATTCTATGAGAAGTATTTTGTTCCAAATGATTCATTACCTTGTTTATCTTATACAAACGCCTATAAAAGTACATGACCTCAAAGTCTTGGGATAAAATCATTTAGACAGTTTTAAGATAAAATCCTGATTTTTAAAATTAAACATGGAAGAAATCACTTTTTTTTTTTTTAAACAAATGTCATTTGTTCTACTCATCTAAATGCAGGAAAAAAACTGTAAAAATTAAATAGTGTTATTTTTCACTTAACAATTAAACATGAATTAACTAATTTAAGACCTCCAGTATAACCTGATTTGCTAAACTTCTCAACTTCTTTAAATTAACTAAGAATACTAAGTGATATCCCACAAAAAGTTATCCCTACTAGTGCCATGTTAGGGAGCAACATTTTCCATACTGCAAAGCTATTTATATGTTCAGGAATGAGATGAAGACTTTCAGTTATTTTCGGGTAAGACAACTCTCAAAAAAAATATATCCTATTTTGATAGAGATATGATTTGTGAAAGCTTTCATTCCAGAATGGCAATTAAAACAAAGAAATGCTTTGTCCATTACAGCTCTTTGCCAGACATATTAATTTGCTGTATTTAGGGATGCTAATTTTACTAATTTCAAAACAAAATACTAATGAGAACAAAGACTATATTTAATTGAGGAGCTGAAGGCAAAAATGATATAGAATTTTGAAAATGTGTTTATAAAAAGCATACAACTTCTACTTGAAAAATAAAAATCCATAAGAACCATGGACTATTTCTGATTGTTTTGTTTTCTAAAACAATGGCAAAGAAAGGCAAATAGCTACTTTCAATTTATCGCACATATATGTAGCTCTTATTTTTCCAAGGAATTAAATATTCATTTACCTACCTTGCTTGGCTTCCAACTCCTCCTGGGTAAGTTGAGGTTTCTTCTCCTCAACAACTACACAGGGTGTGACAAGTGCTGGGTTAGGGTTTGCAGAACTACTAGAACTCTCTTGGCCTTCCTTGCCCTCTTCATCATCATCATCACTATCATCATCTAGTTTAACACGGTTTTTTTCCAGGGGAAGCAGATCATTTTCTTTGGCCTTGATCGCAAAACTTATTGGAGCAAATGAAGCTAAGAAGAAAAGATGAAAATTTAAAATGTTTTGCTAAGATTTTAGCAAAAAGAGTTAAAAAATTTTCACTTTTATCTACTTCAAAAGAAAAAGTCTGTAGGAAAGTATATCACCAGTCTTATTTTTCTACCAAACAGTCAGAACCTAATAAGTTTTTTAAGTAAAGGTAGGTCTACACAAGCTTTTTGTAACAGAAAAGTATATTTATATAATATACTTAAACATGTTTAAAGAGATAATTTGGTCTTTACACCCCCCCAAAAAAACACAAAACACTAAACCAGTGGATTATATAACTAACTGTAGTAAAGAGAAAATCTAAATAAACTTGAAACACAGGCAACTTCTGATCATATGCTTATTTAAAATATTTTTCTTCCTTCAAAACCACTCCTGTTATTAAATCTTGATACCTATACATAGAAATGATATATTTCCATTGCTAATCTCTTCAAACATTGTTTGACTCTCCTATAACAACCCTATTCATGGTCTGGCTCATAAAACTCTTTTTTGGTTCACTTCTCTCCTTCTCCTCTCATTAGACTATAAATACACTGAGGGCAAGGACTATGTACTTCTTTCATTTTTGCATCTTCAGTACCTAGCACAGTGCACTGGCATCTAATGTCAATTATTACATATTTATTAAAGTGAATCAAGTGATTTGCAGGATATGTATTGTGGAACACTTTAATATCATAATACATGGAAATTTAGCAGAAGTCCGTTAAAGTGATAATGCTGAATTGTAGCATATATTCTGAAATAACAAAAGAAGCATTGTGAAGGCAAAGAACCATTACATGCACAAGAGATAAAAAAAAAAAACCATTAAACAACTATATTTATACAGACTACCATATTACAAAACTTATGCAAATCATTCAATTCACAATATTTTAATTAGGAATGCTATTTACATTAAAACTATATCCTCACTATGCCAAAGGGACTATATAAAACTGTTCATACTCTTTGATTCAACACCATCACTACTGGGTCAGTATCCTAAAGAGATCATAAAAGAGGATCCACATGTGCAAAAATGTTTGGAGTAGCTCTTTTTATGATGGTAAGTATTAATTGAGTAGATGTCCATCAACTAGGGAATGACTGAATAAGATGTGGTATATGAATATAATGGAATTTTATTTTATAAGAAATCATGAGCATATTTAAGAAAAGCCTGTACAGACTTATATGAACTGATGCTGAGTGAGGTGAGCAGAATCAGGAAAATATTGTACAAAGCAACAGCAAGACTGTGAGACAATCAATTCTGATGTACTTAGCTCTTCTCAGCAATTCAGTGATCTAAAGCAATTCCAAAAAACTTTGGATGAAAAATGCCATCTATATCAGAGAAAGAACTATGGAGACCTAATGTAGATCAAAGCATACTGTTTTCAACCCCCAGTCCATGGTTTTTTTGGGTTTTTTTTGTTATTATTTTTCTTTCCCAACATGATTCATATGGAAATATGTTAAAAATGACCATACACATATAATCTACACCAGACTGCTTACTAACTTGGAGAGGGAGAGGGAAGGAAAGAGAAAAAGAAAAAAAAATGGTATTCAGAATTTTACAAAAACAAATGTTGAAATTTTTAAAATGTAAATGAAAAAATAATATATTATTAATATTAAATCTAAAAAACAGGTTTAACCACTACCCTCACACCTATATCCCCTGGGATCAATAATTTACTTATTTTATGGTACTTGATTTATTTAATATTTTCCCCCAATTATTTAAAACAAATTTTTTTAAATATTTATTTTTAAAATTTTTGAGTTCTAGGTTCTCTCCCTTATCTCTATTAAGAAACCACATGTGAAGTTATGCAAAACATTTCCATGGAAGTCATGTTGTAAAAGAAAACATAGATTTCCCACCCTAATGAAAATAAAAACCCTCAAGAAAAATAAAGTTTAAAAAAAAAAAGAGAAAAAGAAACAGAGAGAGAATGCTCCAATCTGTATTCAGACACAATCAATTTCTTCTCTGGGTATGGACAGGATTTTTCATCTTAAGTCCTTTAAAGTAACTCTGGATGATTGTACTACTGAGAATAACAAAGTCATTTATAGCTGGTTGTCCCAGAACACTGCTATTATTTCATGGACAGTACATTTTATTTTGCTTGAGTTCATGGAGTACTTGCCAGGTCTTTTTCCAGAACTTAGCTTTTTCTGAGAGCATCCTGCTCATTATTTCCCAAAGAACAATAATATTCCACCACAAACACAATACCACACTTTATTGCGCCATTCATTAATTGATGGGCATGGGATCAATAATTTTAAAAATCAATGACCTAAAATTAATCTTTTACTATTTGTAGTGCTACATTCTCTTCAACAATGTGGGTCAGAATGCCCATAACACAGAAACCAAAAAAATTCTTTCAATGTTAAAGACATATCAAAAGGAAACATTCAATATTGAAAGGAAGAAAACAATGTCTTCTGAAAATGCCAAGTGAAAGTGAGAAAGTACTTATCTTCCTAAACTATGTTGTATGGATAAATATTTTTATTTCTAAGCATAGTTCAAATGCTATTTTTTCTAATCATCCTGGTTGCCTTTCTTGACCAATGAAATCCCCTTGTGAACATCTTTTTGTCATATAGATGGTATATTTCTCTAGTAAAATTCACGTTCTTAAAATCTAATAGTTTTAACTTGTAGAACAATATATGTTAGTAAGAATGAAGGAAGGATTGTAAAAATTATATTTGGAAAGTTCATTCAGAAATGAAAGAAGCCAAAGACTTACAGAAACTCAAGATTTCTCTTGCCTACATAGAAAAGAGAACACTTTCTTCCAGAGGGAGTTTCCAGAGCTTAGCACAATATCTGGCACATAGTAGGAGCTTAATGAATGGTACCGACCTTTCCCCAAAATCAACTGAGAAGGTGTTGGACATGGCTAGCACCAAATCTCAACAAAAATAAAACTGACTTTATCCTAAAGGGATAGAAAAAGAATGTAAGTATAAAATAAGAGACTAAAAAATGCTTAACTAAAATATGTTGATGTTCAGTCATCAGTCATTTCAATAGTGTCCAACTACTGTAACCTCATTTAGGGTTTTCTTGGCAAAGATACTGGAGTGGTTTTCTATTTCATTCTCCACTCTCTAGGGTGAGGAAAACAAGGCAAACAGGATGAAATGATGTGCCCAGTGTCACACAGCTAGGAATGTCTGGGGCTATATTTAAACTCAGAAAGATGAGTCTTTCTGACTTTAGGCCTGGTATGCTGTTCACTGAACTACCCTACTGGCCCAACTAAAATCTAGGTAAATTATCATTTGCAGCATTTCTTTGAGGTTAGTAACTTGGTTGAAAAGATGGTAGTTGTCATCTTCTGTCCTTGATTCAATTCAACAAAACTTAATTAGGGTACTGTGAATGCAAAAACAGAAGTGGAACAGTCATTGACTATAAGGAGTGACTGTTTGCTTTTCTAGATGTCTATTCTTTCCCTTTTATGAAATTCTGTCAAGAATTAAAGTTAAGCTCAACAGCTTCTAGTATGTAAACTCCATTTTTTTTTCTTTTCCCTTTTGAAAATTGGGACATTTAACCTTCTCCAGTCCTATAAGAGCTCTCCTGTTTTCTTTGAAACAATAATAACAATATGGTTTTCTGACAAATATTTCAGTGCTAAAGTTACTCTAGGTCTTAAGACAAACTCATCAAGGACAAGTATGTATTTTCCCTATTAGCCATTTCTGCTCCATCCTTTTCAGATGAAAGAATGTTCTCATTCAACAGAGGAAACAGAGAAGTCTAAAAGTCTAGTGTTATCTGGTTTTTGTTCTCAAAGCTAATGATAGTAACAGTTAGCATTTATATAATACTTTAAGGATTGCAAAGTACTTTAAAATTTTGTCCCATTTGAGCCAATTTGCTCTCTATATTAAAGCCCAATCCTCTCTGGATAGTAATACTACCCCATTTTAAGCCTCCTCTTTTCTAATATACCTACTCCTATTCCTCTGTGGTTTTGTCATTGTTGTTTTGTTTTGTTTTGTTTAAGGTACAAAGAAAAATTAAGCTGCTAAGCAAAAACCAAATAACACATCAACTAAATCTGACAAGATATGCAACACATGAACTCTACCACTTTATGACAATAATGTAAATGAAAACAACAATATAAAATCAGAAAATCTGGTTAACTGCAATGACCAATTTTGGTTCCAGAAGACTCATGATTAATTACAATTCTCTTTTCTTGGTAGAATACCAAGAAACTATTAGGTACTTCTTATTTGGCAGAGAACTCTAGCAGATGTCCATCCCTGACCATCACACCTTCCCCTCCACTGTTAATCTGGTCAATCATTAAACATTTATCCTACTATGGGCCAAGCGCTGAGCATACACACAAAGGCAAAAGACAGTCACTTCCCTTGAGCAGCTCATTATCTAATAGGGATACAAGCTAACAAATCTGCACAAATAAACTATGTATGGAATAAATAAGATATGATTAAAGGGAAGGTACTAGAATGAAGAGGGATATGGGAAAGCTTCCTGGAGAAAGTGGGATTTTAGGGGACTTGAAGAAAGCCAGGAGGCAAAGTTGAGGATGGAGAGCAAACATGCCAGAGCTGAGAGAGAAAGAACAGCCTGAAGGCTGGTATCGATGCATAGGTATCCCAGGGTGTAAGTGTAAGACTAGTGGGGGAGGGGAAGAGAGGCAGAGGGCAGGTGCACAGCCATGTGATTCTGGAGGGGATAGGGAACTACTTGAATTAATAAGCACATCTGAATTTTAGGAAAACCACTGCAACTGCTGAAGGAAGAGTGGATTAGAGTGGGCAGGAGGCCCAGCAGCAGGCTGCCTCAACGGTCCCCACTTGAGGTGATGAGGATCTGCACCAGGGAGATGTCGAGACAAGGAGGCACGTTGGAGGAATGCTGCAGAAATGAAGCAGACAGGAACGTAGGATTACGCCAACCTGGTGAATGGGGGAGCTTATGACAAAAACACACAAGTTTGGGCATGGTTTGGGGGAAAGACAGCAAGAACAGTTTTGGGTGCATTGAGTTCAAGATGCTTATTGGACTTTCAATTTAAAAAGTCTGAAAAGCAGTTGAAGACTGGAAGTTAGAAAAGTACTCAGAGGTAAGCAGGAGACCTGGCAACCATGAGCATAGATCTGACTTCATGGGAGCAGGTTAATCATGAAGTAGCATAAAGGCAGCCCAGCAGAGCCCGGGGGGCTAGAGGGTGTGATCCCTGGGTTAGCCAGCAGAGGAGAGAGGAGGAGGTCTCACAGAAGAACCAGGAGAGAGGGGCGACCAGAAAACTGAGGCACAGAGAGAGTAAGGGTGGCTGAATGTGGGAGGCTGCAGAAAGAATTGTGAAAAGGGTGCTGGATTTGGTGATTAGATCCCTGATGGCTCTGGAGAGTGTAATTCTTGTGGAATAAGGTTGGAAGCTCGATCGTCAGGGTAGTTGAAAATAAAGGATATGTAAGCTCTTATTACAGACTGCCTTTTGAGGAGTTTAGCTACAAAGGAGAGAAGAGGAAGGACAGTTAGCAGGGATGGAAAAATGTTAAGGATGGAAGAGGTATGGGCATGTTTGCAGGCAACAGATTGGAGATAAAAGTCAGAGTGGGAATGAAAAAATAAGCATTTGCTGGAGGAGATGGAACAGAATGAGATGACTTGTACATGCAGAGGAATTAGCCTTGGTAAAGAATTACCCCCCCCCCCCAAATAAGAGCTGAAGGTGAAGGAGCAGAGAAGGGCTGAAGGCATCTGAGCCATAAGAGGGGACCCCTGGTGAGAGGCCTCAGGTTTTTTTTTGTGAAATTTGAGACACAGTCCTCAGCTGGGAAGAGGAGACATCAGGAAAAGTTTAAGGATGAATTGTGGAAGAACCACTGTGGAGTAGGAGAATAAGTTGGTAAGGTTGGCAGAAGATTGCCTTGCAGCTGTGAGGGCTCAAGTGAGGTTCTGTAACATCTATTTGTAACTGACCCAGGTAATTTTTCCGCTTTTGTTCAGCAGCCTATACGTGGGAGTGAAGGTAGAAAATGGGAGCAATTCAAGACAGAGCCTTGGCAAGGCAGAATTGGTGTTATAATTATGGGGCCAGAAACTAAAAAGGGCAGTGTAGACTAAAAATGGCTCACCAAAAGGTCAAGATAAAAAGTACAATAGTAAAGGGTGATGTTCCAGGAAAGAACTAAGGGGCTGAGGGATTAGAAGTGACTTCTAATCCACAGTATGGATAAAAAATAGGATTTGATATGAGGAAGCAGAGAAAAGTAGAAAGTAAATAAATTATAAGCAGCTAAGGGGTATGTGGATTCTGGTATGTGGAGGTGATATGCATCTCATTTGGGGGCAGAAGGGACTAAATCCATTCACCTTTTGAATTTTCACCCTATTCTCACATAGTGCTCCCCCTTCCTTTCACTCCCTCCCATGGAAACTTCAACCAAATCAATTCTATATTGCTTCTGTAAAGGTATGTCAATCTGTGACATAATGACAATAATGACAACCCCATGGCTCCAATGGCCATTCCTTGAAGAAGCACATTTCCCTCTTCACCACTTCCTTGTACATGCTGGATCCCCAGTTAGGACAAAGGTAATCTGACTTTGTTTCTCTAAAGTGCTTGGTACATCATGCTTGTGGGCAATAAGGAAAAGAGTCAACAGATAGAAAATACTAATGATGAGTGACAGTAGGGATCATCCCACTTGCCCCTGAGAAGCAAAAGGGAAAGGGATCACTGAATACACATGTGTGGATTGGTCTTCGAGTGAAAAGATGTCAGAAGAACTTGAGATAAAGAGAGAAGAAACTCTTGGCTAATGACCTCTTTTTTGGGGGTGGTAATTATGAGTCAAGATCTTTAGCAGAGAAGAGGGGAGAGAAATATGGGATTAAGTTAAAATCTGGAAAAGTTGTTGTGACTGGGAAAGAGGATCAATTAAGGAAGATTAGTAAAACTGTTTCATTGTATTGAAATCCCAGTTGAGATGAACATATGTGTGTGTATGTATAAATTTATGGTGAACCTCCTCAAAGTTTATAATTTTCTCCAGTTCCACTTTCTCATATGTCTTCTTCCCTCCACTTACACAACCTTTACTCTAGTTCACTCAGTCCTCTTGCCTACATTATATAGTAGCCTTCCATAATTGCATTATTTGATTCAAATCTCTTCCCACTCCAAGCTAATTCAATTAAGTGAATTTACGAAGTGACTACATTTACTAAGTGACTACAATGTGCCAGACATTGTGCCAAGTGCCTGGAAATACAAATAAAAAGTCCTTGCTTTCAGGGAGTTTACATTTAAATAAATAAGACAAAGACTATGCACAAAAGGAAGCTGGAAAGGTAGGAAATGAGATAGCTACCCAGCATAAGGGCATCTTGTTCTGTAGAGTTAAAACCAAGCAGAAATGCATATGGAAAAGTAGTGTGAGCTTTTTGCCTTCTATAAAGGAAAGTTTTGGGAGGAGTTAAGTGCTCCACCTGCAGACCCTCCAGTCACAGGGGAGAATCCCTGAACTGGAAAAGAGCCATCCTTCATTCAGCTGCCAAATTGAATTTTCTGAAGCACAGGTCTGACCATGTCCCTTCTCTGCTTCAATGCTAATGATCCTCTTATTACCTATCTCCAGGACCAAATATAAAGTCTTTTGTTTGGCAACCAAAGCTAATGACAATTTGGTGCCTCCCTTCCTTTTCAATTCTCTACACTGCACTATCCTCTATACTATCCGTGCTGCCTTTGTATTAGCTATTTCCTGTGCCAAAAATATTTTCCTTCACAACTGCCAATGCTTATAATCTATCCCTGAGCAATGAACCTATCAACAGGTTTCATGATAGTTTTGGTAGGTAAAAAGATAAAGAGAATATGTAAGAAGAGTGAAAACTTGATTAAAACAAACAAATAACTCAATTAGAAAAGTTAAGTGTGGGTAGAGAGTAATTCATCTAGAAAAGTTCTAGTCTGTCAACCAGCATTTACTAAGTTCCAGAAAAGGACAAATACAAGCAAAAAGACAGTCTTTGTCATAGAAGAGTTTTCTTTCTTTTTTGCGGGGAGAGGCAAGTGAGGTTAAGAAACTTGCTCAGGGTCACACAGCTAGTAAATGTGCTGTCTGAGGCCAGGAGTCATTAGTGAAAATAATTTGAGGAGATAATAAAAGCATATCAGTCCCCATGTACAAACTGCTTGGATTAGAAGAACTATATTCTTGATTACTAAAGAAATTGAGAAATGTTATTGCTGAGACAGTTGTCAGTGACTTGAAAAATTTTAGAAAACAGAAGAGGTGCAAAAAGATTGGAAAATGGCAGATATCCCATTTTTTTTTAAAAGTAGAAAGGATTATGTAAATAATAGTATAGTGAGTATGACTTAATTGCTGGCAATACAGAACACATTAAACTATGGTTTATGAACAGAATATGAAAAAGTGACTGTTGTGATTGTAGCAAAATTGTTTTTGGCCTACTTTTATTTTTACTAGGTTTATTAAGCTAGTGGATCTGGAAAATTATCTAACACACAAAATACTTATTAAGTACCTCTTCTATGTTCTCATTTCTAAAATATATAGGGAATTGAGTCAAATTTATAAGAATTCAAGCCACTCTCCAATCAGTAAATGTTCAAAGGATATGAACATGAAATTAAAACTATTTCTAGTCATATGAAAAGGTGCTTCAAATCACTATTGATCAGAGAAATGCAAATTAAGACAACTTTGAGATACCACCACAGACCTGTCAGATTGGCTAAAATGACAGGAAAAGATAATGACGAATGTTGGAGGGGATGTGGGAAAACTGAGACACTGATACATTGTTGGTGGAACTGTGAATGGATCCAACCATTCTGGAGAGCAATTTGGAACTACACTCAAAAAGTTATCAAACTCTGCATACCCTTTGACCCAGCAGTGTTTCTACTGGGCCTATATCCCAAAGAGACCTTAAAGGAGGGAAAGGGCCTCATATGTGCAAGAATCTTTGTGGCAGTTCTTTTTGTAGTGGTTACAACCTGGAAACTAAAAAACCTAATAGGGGAGATCACATGCAACAAATATATACAAAGCAGCTATATCATGCAGGGTAAAGAAGAAATAATTAATAGGTCAGGAAAAGCTTTCTGTAGAAGGAATTTTAGCTGTGATTTGAAGGAAGTTAAGATAATTTAGGATTCAAAGAGTATTCTAGGGATGGGGAGAGCCACAAAAAACCTTGGGCCAAGAAACCAGGTATCTCATTGTTGGGGGAACTGTGGATGGATACAACCATTCTGGAGAACAATTTGGAACTATGCTCAAAAAGTTATCAAACTGTGCATACCTTTTGACCCAGCAGTGTTTCTACTGGGCCTATATCCCAAAGAGATTTTAAAGGAGGGAAAGGGACCCACATGTGCAAGAATATTTGTGGCAGCCCTTTTTATAGTGGCAAGAAACTGGTGGATGCCCATCAAATTGGAGATTGGCTGAACAAATTATGATATATGAATGCCATGGAATATTATTGTTCTGTAAGAAACAACTAGCTGGATGATTTCAGAGAGGCGTGGAGAAACTTGCATGAACTGATGCTGAGTGAAAGCAGAACCAGGAGATCATTGTACACGGCAACAATAAGACTATATGATGATCAATCCTGATGGACGTGGCTCTCTTCATAAATAAGTTGATTCAAACCAGTTCCATTTGTTCAATGATGAAAAAAGCCATATACATCCAGAGAGAGGCCTGTGGGATCTGAGTCTGGACCACAACATAGCATTTTCACACTCTCTATTGATGTTTGCTTGCATTATGTTTTCCTTCTCAGGTTTTTTTTTTTCCTTGTACAGCGAGATAACTGTATAAATATGTATACGTATTCAATTTGTCAAATATTTTAACATAATTAACATGTATTAGACTTCCTGCCATCTAAGGGAGCGGTGGGGGGTAGGAGGGAAAAATTTGTAACAGAAAGCTTTGCAAGAGTCATTGTTGAAAAATTTACCCATGCTTATGTTTTGCAAATAAAAAGCTTTAATTAAAAAAAAAGAAACCAGGTATCTTGTTAATGGAACAGACAAGAGGCAAGTGTTACAATACTGAAGAGTACCTATAAGGAAATTAGGCATAAGAAGATTGGAAAGACAAAAGAGAGCCAGGGTATCAAGGACTGTAGATTTTGTATTTGCTCCTGAAGGCAAGAGGGAATCATTGAAGCTTATTGAGTAGAAGAGATGATATGGTCAAACCTGAACTGAAGTTACTTTAGTGGCTAAATGGGGGATGAATTTGAGTGGGGGAAAAAACTTGCGGTGGACAGAACCACTAGCAAACTACTGCAGTTAATCCAGGTACAAGATGACTAAGGTGTACGTGAGAGTGGTGACAGTGTCAGAAGTGTATTTGAGAGATGTCACAGAAATGAAATCAATAAGCTTTGGCAATAGCTTGGACATGGGGTTAAGTGAGAGCAAGAAAGCCAGGATGACTCCTAGGATAGAGTTATAGTCTATATTAATAAGAAAGGTAGAGGAGAAGAAAAGAGGGTTTAGGGAAAAGATAACGAGCTCTGTGTTGGACATATTAAAATGTCTACCAGATAATCAATTTGAGATATTTGAAAAGCAAATGCAGGTAAGATACTAAGGTTAACAAAAGAAATTGGGGCAGGAGAGAGAGATTTGAGAATCATCAGCACATTCTTTCTTGCATTTTGTTTTTTTCTTTTTCCTTTTAGTCTGTTTTTCCTTGCACAACATGATAAACAAATATGTTTAAAAGGAGTGGACATATTTAACTTATATCAGCTTGTCTGCTATCTTGGGGAGAGAAAAATTTAGAACACAAAAGTTTTACAAAAATATATATCAAAAACTATTGTGTATTTGGAAAAATAAAAATACTATTAAAAAACCAGAATCTTTAGCACAGAGATGGCAATTAAATTCATTCAAGGTAATAAGATCACCAAGTGCAGTTGTGTAAAGGGAGAAGAAAAGAGGGCCCTAGGTTCAGGTATCAGCCCCTGCCTATCTTCCTGTCCATATGAATATATAGGGTAACTTGTCTTAACCTTTCTTGAATTCTTCTTCCCCTTTCTCTCTAGGCTTCTCTTAATAGCATTAAGGCTAACAAAACTACACTCAGGCCTTTTGTTTAATCAGACTGTTACCTCTGAAGATAATAGGCTTTAATCATATCCCCACATTAGAATGTAAACTGTTTACCCTCATTTTCTTCTTTGTCACTGTTCATGTTTATCTCTTAAGTATATTTCTCTTAAATTCTGTTTTTGAACTTCAAAGTTTCTACACAGCTCAGATCTTTTCATCAAGAATACTTGGAAGTCTTCTATTTAATTTAAGATCCATTTCCCTCCCTGAAGGATTATATTCAGTTTCTGGCTGCTTGTCTTAGAAGATCTAGATTTTGCCTATGATGTTCCTGGGAGTTTTAATTTGAGGATTTCTTTCAGAAATTGGTAGATTCTATTTCTACTTTATTCTGTGATTCTAAGAGTTCTGGAAAGTTTAAGATTTCTGGAAATATTTCTTGTTTTGATCCTAGTGTTCAGGTAGTCTGATCTTAAAATTGTTTTCTCCTTGATATTTTCCAGGTAAGTTGGTTTTTTTTTTTTTTTTTTTAATTTTTGTTTGTTTTTTTAAACTCTTCCTTCATTTCCAGGGATTTTAGTCTAATTTTTGCCCCAACTCTGCCAAGTCTGTGACTTGGAACTGGGTAGAAGGCAAAAAGCTGTAAGTTAGGACTTGGGTCCCTTTTAAGGTGCCACTGCATGGGTCTGAGAATACTTGGGAAAGGTCTGTTTGTTCTGATAAACAGCCTCTTTCTGTTGGAATGCTCTCCAGATGCTGTTCTGGAGGGTACCCCTGCTTTCCTATGCTGACTTGAGTTGGAAAAATGACTCACTGTAACTTTGCTTTGGATTTCTTCATCAGAATTTGCTCTGGCATGTTTTGTAGATTTGTTTGGAGTTTTTGAGGAGAGCTTACTGTATAACTTCCTTTTACTTTGCCACCTTGACTCTACCCTAAGACTGAATTAAATGTGAATAAATGGAAAATCTTATACTTACACGAAAAAAATTCTACCCCAAAAGCACAAGCTTGAGGAGGCATGGATAAACAGAAGTTTGTCTGAAAAAAGATTTTGGAAATTAGAATGCAGGCTTAAAGGAGTCAACATTATGACATGGTAGGTGGGAAAACTAATGTAATTTCAGACTATTTGAAGTACATTTTCCATGACTAAAGTGACAGTGAAGCTATATTCTGTTCTGGTCTATCATATCACTAGTATGGCATTCAGCTCTGGAAATTACATTTTTTGAGTGACATTGAGATGTAGCAGAGCACTAATAGAAAGGAAAGGAGAATGATACAGGAAGAAAGAGTTGAAAGAATTGAGATGACTAGTTTACGAAAGACTTAGGGAGAATGTTAATAGATATTTTCAAGCATTTGAAAAACTATCACCTGGAAGAGGAATTAAACTTATTTTGCTTTATCTGGAGGAATGAATTGGAAGCAGTACAAATTGCAAAGTGACAAATTTAGGCTCAACCTAAGGAAAAATCTCATTTAATTATACTATCAGAATCCAACAGATTCTGATCTGGATCTGTCTATTCCTTCCAATTACCCAGATCACAACTCATTTCCATGGCTTCTCATCCCTTGAAACTGGTCTTCTACAACTTTATCTGAGGCAGTTTTGATGTGGATTCCTTTAGATTCCATGATTTTGTGAGAACACCAAGGGAGCAATCAGGCTATCTCCTCATTCCCTGGCTGTTTTTTTTGGGCCAAGTGAGCAAACTACTTTATAAACTGATCATACACCTTGACCTATTGGTGAAAGGCAGAGTTTGGAAGAATTCCACCCTCTTTTCTTGATTCCCTTGCCCCTTTATAGCACCACTACATGTGTCCTACATGGAATATTCCCACCTTTATGCTTACATATGTGTTGCTAGATAATGGAGAACACCATGCAACTGTTGAATGGGTTTGTTACAAATTTATATTACCCAGTCTTACCTGGGTCTCCTTTTATGCCTCTCTAACTTAATAATTCATTCACCAGAGTGGCTCTTCCAAACCTTTTCACCTTCTTTCCCATTTTTATTTAAAAAAATTTGTTCCTACTTGACAGAAAAAATTGAGGCTATTTGTCAAGAATTTCCTTTGTGCTCAGTCTATTCATATGTCTATGGCATTATTTCCCCTTTCAACTGTCTCACATGGTAAACTAGTGCTTTTCTTTGCAAACATTAACCCTTCTATGTGTGCAAGGGATCTTCAACAGACTGCCCCATAAATTGATCTCTATTCTCTCATTTACCTTTAATCTCTTCCTATCTACTTCTATCTGTTTTCCTATTGTGTACAAACATGTCCACTTTCCTTCATCCTCAAAAAACCTTTATTTGGTCCAGCCATCATTGCTATAGGGTTCCATATCTCTTCTGTATTTTGTAGTCAAATATTTTGAGAAAGAAGGATGTGTTAGACAACAGGTGTCTCTACTTCCCCTTCTCTCACTCTTCTCAATTCTTTGTAGTCTGGCTTATGGTATCACCACAGTTAACAATGATCTCTCAACTGTCAAATCTAATGATCTTTTATTCTATTTTCATTCTTTTGGATCTATTGGATCTTTGATGCTGCTGATTAACTACCCTCTTCTTCCCTTCTCCCTAAGCTTTCAGGACACTACTCTCTCCTAGTTCCTCTGATTGTTCCTTCTTGGTCTCTCTGGATAGATCCTCACCAAGTCACACCCCTTAACTGTAGATGTCCCAGAGGGCTTTATTCAGGGCCCTGTTTTCTTCTCCCTTTACATTCAACTCCCATAGTTTCAAGGTATCATTTCTGTGCTGATGTTTCAAATTCAAATCAGCACTTATTTCTAATTTCTTATCTCCAACTGCCTATTAGAGATTTCAAAGTGAATGTCCTACAGAAATCTTAAATTCCTTAGGTCTAAGATGGAATTCAGTATTTTTCTCTCCAAAGCCTTCACTCTTCTAAACTTCCCTGCCACCCTCTTCGTCCCCCTCCCCACCCCACTAGTCAGGCTTACAACCTGTCATCCACAACTCATCCAGCACTCCCTAAATCTAATCTGTTGCAAGGCCTGGTGATCTTACTTTTGTAACATATGTCCCCTTTACTCTGATACTGCCAATGCCCTGGAATGGGCCCTCGTTTCTTAATGCTCACAATTCTGTAACGGCCTGTAGTTTGGTTTATTCCCCCTCAAGTGCCAAAGTGATTTTCCTGAAGTTCAGGTCCAGCCATATCATTCCCCTACTAAAAACACTGCAATTCCTTCTTGGGATTCAAAGCCATCCATATACTCAAGTCCCCTTACTTACCTTACATTCCTCTATTTATTTTGCGATCTAGTGACATTGGTCTCCTTGCTGTTCGTCAAGTAAGTTGCTTTATCTCCCAATTTCAGGTATTTTTATTGGTTGTCCTCATGCCAGGAAATGTGTTTATTCTCATCCTGTCTTCCATAGGAAGTCTATTTTAATTCCTCTTTTTTCTAATGTCTTTCCTCTGTGGATTATTTCACAATTATCCTCTACATAGTTGTTTGGACATTGTGTCTCTTATTAGAATATGAGCTCCTTCAAAACAAGGAACTTTATCTTTTAGTCTTCCTTCTATTTCTATTTTTTAACACTGTGCTGGGCACTGATAAAGTTCTTTTCACATAATAATGATAATTCTACAAAATAACATAATTCCACATAATAACTTGTTGGTCAAGGTTGCAACTTACTCCTTCCCACAATGATTCTCTGTTTCCCTGATCAGCAACTTTGTTTCTTTAGAGGTTATGGAGTTCAATGATTTGCAGTTATCTAACACCATTAGAAAACCATCAGAACGAAGAAAGGACTTTACTTCAGAATAACAGTGCCCTACCTCCCATCTCTGTGCTTTGTATACAAAATCCCTCATGGTGAAACTCATCACCTCACTTTTGCCTTGGAGCTTTGATCAGATGTGAGTCTGTGAAATCTCCATACTTTTTTCCCCTCTTTGAGTCACTAGGATATTATTTATGTAGATACTGTTTTCTCATATAAAAATGTGGGCTCCTTGAAGGTTGGAAACAGGGCTTAATAAATGTGGACTGAAATTACACATTATCTCTTGGGAGCTAATGAAATCCCTTGACTACAATGGTTCCATATATTTTTGAATCTAGTAATATTTCACTGCTTGAAAAAAATGGTGGAAGTATCTGTTTGAATTAGGGAAAGTTCTTTGAGAATATTTTCAATGAAATGGTGTTGTCACTTTGAGCAGCCCCTTTGGAGGCCAGATTTGTATTTTGGCATCTTCAAAACTGGGACTAAAGGACTTAAGACAGTTTGATGTTGATAATGAAATACTGATCCCAATTTGCCTTCTTTGGTATCCTCTTTTCTACTACCTCTGCTGCCTTCCTGCCTGGGATATCATAGTCTGAAAAGACTTATGACCTTTATTTTAGTCCAAGCGCTCTTGTCCCTTTTTTGTATCATGGACTGCCTTGGCAATCAGGCTGGTAAAGTCTATGGATCCTTTCTCAAACAAGTTTGAAGACTTCTGGTTCAGAACGCCTAGTATAATTCATCTTTCATACCACTGCTGGAATAAAATTTCTCATAGATTTTGGAATAGCTGTGTTCTTTCTGCAGAAGTCTTCAGTGGCTTTCTATTACTTTCTGAGTATAGTTTAAACTTCTTTGCCTGACTTTTAAGGTCCTTAACAATCTCATACCACCCTTGCTTTCATTTTATCTTATGTAATTCTCCTTCAGGGCACTTCAGTCAAATGAATGTATTCTCTGCCTGCAAAAATGCTTTCAATTGGACGGAGCCAAGATGGCGGAGTGAAAAGGTGACTCTCTGCGTCCTCCTCCGAAACTTCTCTCAAATCAACAATAAAATAAGCCTCTGAACTGATCTTCAAGTCAACGAATCAGGAAATATTTGGATACTGCTTGCAGATATCTCTGAAAAACTTCACATCAGGTTTGTCTAGCTCGGACAGAGGGATAAACAGAGGACTCCGGTGTCAGAGAACTCTGGTGGAAGCCGGAAGTGAGGGTGGGACTCAGCTCAGCTCAGCTCAGACTGGCAAAAAACTCCAAACTCCAAATTCCAAACACCTGGAGTTTATCTGAGGCACTCGGGACACTCTGCCCTAATTGGGGGCAGGTGTTCTGGCAAACTTGCCTTGTTTAAGGAGTAATTCAGACTTACTCCTAGCCCCCACCGGCCCAGTACCTTAAATTAATTCGCCGAAGCGCCTCAGGGCAAAATCTTCAGCCAGCCCTTTCAGCCGTTTTTTTTTCCCCCCTACCTTAAAGAGATATTCACACTGTCAAAAAAAAAAAAAAAAAAAAAATGAAGAGGCAAAAGAGAGCTCTCACCA
>JAJPUD010001204.1:210130-261536 GCA_023553655.1 Myrmecobius fasciatus | reverse complement strand
GTCATCAAAACTGTTTGGTACTGGCTAAGAAATAGAGTAGTCGATCAGTGGAATAGGATGGAATCACAAGACAGACTAGGCAATAACTATAGCAATTTAGTCTTTGATAAACCCAAAGACCCCAGCTTCTGGGATAAGTACTCACTATTTGACAAAAACTGCTGGGAAAATTGGAAACTAGTGTGGAAGAAATTAAGGCTTGACCCATACCTAACACCACATACCAAGATAAGATCTAAATGGGTTCATGATCTAGATATAAAGAGGGACTTTGTAAGCAAGTTAGAGGAACGTAATATAGTTTATCTCTCAGACCTGTGGAGATGGAATAAATTTATGTCCAAAGAAGACCTGGAACTCCTAATTGAACACCAGATGGATAATTTTGATTATATTAAGTTAAAAAGTTTCTGTACAAACAAAACAAATGCAGACAAGATTAGGAGGGAAGCATCAAATTGGGAAATCATCTTTACATTTAATGGTTCTGATAAAGGCCTCATTTCTAAAATTTATAGAGAATTGTCTCATATATAAGAATTCAAGCCACTCTTCAATATATAAGTGGTCAAGGGATATGAACAGACAATTTTCAGATGATGAAATTAAAACCATCTCTAGTCATATGAAAAATTGCTCCAAATCACTATTGATCAGAGAAATGCAAATTAAGACAACTCTGAGGTACCACTACACCCCTGTCAGATTGGCTAAAATGACAGGAAAAGATAACGATGAATGTTGGAGGGGATGTGGGAAAACTGGGACACTAGTACATTGTTGGTGGAACTGTGAACGGATCCAACCATTCTGGCGAGCAATTTGGAGCTATGCTCAAAAAGTTGTCAAACTGTGCATACCCTTTGACCCAGCAGTGTTTCTACTGGGCCTATATCCCAAAGAGATCTTAGAGGAGGGAAAGGGACCCACCTGTGCAAGAATGTTTGTGGCAGCCCTTTTTGTAGTGGCTAGAAACTGGAAACTGAAGGGATGCCCATCAATTGGAGAGTGGCTGAATAAATTATGGTATATGAATGTTACGGAATATTATTGCTCTGTAAGAAACGACCAGCAGGACGATTTCAGAGAGGCCTGGAGGGACTTGCATGAACTGATGCTGAGTGAAACGAGCAGAACCAGGAGATCATCATACACAGCAACAACAGTTATTACATGATGATCAATTCTGATGGACATGGCTCTCTGCAACAAAGAATTGTCTCAAACCAGATCCAATTGTTCACTGAAGAAAACCACATACACACAGAGAGAGGGAAATGAAATATGGACCACAACGTAACATTTTCATGATCTCTATTGACATTTGCTTGCATTGTGTTGCCTTTCTCTGATTCTTTTTTTTTCCTTGTAGATAGGATTTTTCTTGCATAACTTCTCAAGCATTTCAACATTATTAACATGTAGTGGACTTCCTGCCATCTAGGGGAGGGGAAGGGACTGGGGGTAAAATTGGTAATGGAAAGCTTTGTAAAGATCAATGTTGGGGAACTACCCATATATATATTATACAAATAAAAAGCTTTAATAAAAAAAAAAAAATACTCTCAATCCTCCATGTCTTTGCTCACATTTTTCTCTCTGTAATGGCTTCCCTTCCACTCTTTGTCCACTGGATTCCTAACCATTTTTTAAAATTCAATTCAATTGACAATTCCTCTAGGAAGAGTTTCTAATGACAAAAGAGCAAAATTTCCCCTCAAGAGTTCCTATTCCACTTTGTCTATAAAGAACAATGGCTTAAGCAAAAGAAATTCCATTCAAAATAACTGTTGATAGTATAAAATATATGGGAATCTATCTGCCAAGGAAGTCAAGAACTATACGAACAAAACTACAAAACACTTTCCACAAATAGTCAAACCTAGTCAGTTGGAAAAACATCAAGTGCTCATGGGTAGGCCGAGTGAATATAATAAAAATGACAATACTACCCAAACTCATTTACTTATTTAGTGCCATCCCAATCAAACTCCCATGAAATTATTTTACAGATCTCGAAAAAAGAGTAGCAAAGTTCATTTGGAAGAACAAAAAGTCAAGAATTTCAAGGGAATTAATGAAAAAAAGGCTGATGAAGGGATGAAGGTGGTCTTGCTGTACCAGATCTAAAACTATATTATAAAGAAATGGTTATCAAAAACATTTGGTACTGGCTAAGAAATAGAGTAGTCAATCAGCGGCATAGTATAGAATCATAGGACAAACTAGGCAATAACTATAGCAATTTAGTGTTCGATAAACCCAAAGACCCCATCTTTTGGTATATGTACTCACTATTTGACAAAAACTGCTGGGAAAATTGGAAACTAGTGTGGAAGAAACTAGGGCTTGACTCACACCTAACACCACATACCAACGTAAGATCTAAATGGGTTCATGATTTAGATATAAAGAGTGATATTATAAGCAAATTAGAGGAACATAGGATAGTTTACCTCTCAGATCTGTGGAGATGGAATAAATTTATGTCCAAAGAAGAACTGGAACTCTTAATTGAACACCAGATGGATAATTTTGATTATATTAAGTTAAAAAGTTTCTGTACAAACAAAACTAATGCAGACAAGATTAGGAGGGAAGCAATAAATTGGGAAATCATCTTTACATTTAAGGGTTCTGATAAAGGCCTCGTTTCTAAAATATTTAGAGAATTGTCTCATATTTATAAGAATTCAAGCCATTCTTCAATTGATAAATGGTCAAAGAATATGAACAATTTTCAGATGATGAAATTAAAACCATTTCTAGTCATATGAAAAGGTGCTACAAATCACTACTGATCAAAGAAATGCAAATTAAGACAACTCTTGAGGTACCACTAGACACCTGTCAGATTGGCTAAAATGACAGGAAAAGATAATGACGAATGTTGCAGGGGATGTGGGAAAACTGGGACACTGATACATTGTTGGTGGAACTGTGAACGGATCCAGCCATTCTGGAGAGCAATTTAGAACTGTGCTCAAAAAGTTATCAAGCTGTGCATACCCTTTGACCCAGCAGTGTTTCTATTGGGCTTATATCCCAAAGAAATCTTAAAGGAAGCAAAGGGTCCCACATGTGCAAGAATGTTTGTGGCAGCCCTTTTTGTAGTGGCTAGAAACGGGAAACTGAGTGGATGCCCATCAAATTGGAGATTGGCTGAACAAATTATGATATATGAATGCCATGGAATATTATTGTTCTGTAAGAAACAACTAGCAGGATGATTTCAGAGAGGCCTGGAGAGACTTGCATGAACTGATGCTGAGTGAAGTGAGCAGAACCAGGAGATCATTGTACATGGCAACAATACTATATGATGATCAATTCTGATGGACATAGCACTCTTCAACAATGAAATGTTTCAAACCAGTTCCAATTGTTCAGTGAAGAAAGCCATATACATTCAGAGAGAGGGATATGAAATGTGGACCACAACATAACATTTTCATGCTCTCTATTGATGTTTGCTTGTATTGTGTTTTCTTTCTCTGACTTTTTTTTTTATAGATACGATTTTTCTTGCACAATTAAATGTGGAAATATGTATGCATATATTCGATTTGTCAAGTATTTTAACATAATTAATATATAGTGGATTTCCTGCCATCTAGGGGATGGGTGGGGAGTAGGAGGAAAAATTTGTAACAGAAAGCTTTGTAAGGGTCATTGTTGAAGAATTACCCATACATATGTTTTGCAAATAAAAAGTTTTAATAATAATAATAATAATTAGAAGGGAAAAAAAAAAAGAACAATGGCTTAAGTGCCAAAAAACACGAATTCAAAATCCAGCTCTGCCACTTGCTGTGTGAAGCTCGGCAGTCATCCCTTAGCCTACTGACCAGGTTTCAATTTCTTCACCTATAGAATGACAGGGCTTCCTCAGATGCCATAAACTCCTTTTAATTGCAGGTATAGTTAAACTAGTTACCTATCAGTGAACACTAGGTAGCAGAGTTATTTTTATTCATCTCATCCCTCCTAGATCTTGAGGATTGTAACTGTCTCCCCCTAAATGTTTTATAGCATTCAATACACAAAAGATACTTTATGTTTCTTGGAGAAGGGATATGGTAGTCTTTAGGGTGCCTCAAACTGGGTTAAGGAAATGCTACCTGAGAGCAACTTGTTCTTGGGGCCGAAAGGGCCCAAAGGATTTAAAACCCTGTTCTATGACTTGTTGGGTTTGTGTCTACAATCAGTTAATTTCATTTCTTTTAGTCTTGGTTATGTCATCTGTACAATAAGGGCAATAATAATACTTAATACATTTATTATCTTCCTCAGGATTATTGTGAAAAAAAAAATGAAATCATACATAAAGCTTTTCATATTCATATAAAAAAGTCTTTTTATTTGTACTCTTGTTAGTTCCTAGCACAGCTCTTGGCACATGATAGGTTCTTAATATCTTTTGACTCATTAAAGTGGTTTTTTTTAGGGTGGAGGTCCTGGTGAGGAGATTCCCTTTCTTAAGGTACATCAACAAATGTTTCACAGCTTCTAATTCTCAGAGTTTTCTGGGGCAGGGAACAGTTAAGCATTCTGTTCACAAACAGGCAGTCAAGACATGCTAGGCTAAAAACATGCTATGTCTTAAAGGACTTAAAAGAAATTTTATTTATAAATTTATTTATTGCTTCTAAACTTTTTGAAAGTATCTGAAAATTTGTTTTTCTAAACATTGTACCTTTCTCTTAATCTATTTCAAACACATTAAGGGAACTTTAGACAAGTACCTGTCTGAATTGAGTCATTAGTATGCTGAGTTACCAATAACAACCAGTGCTAAGCAAGAGTATATGATGTGCTATAATTTAAAATTCTTCTTTGCTATATAATTGAAACAAAGAAATAGGATCAGATTTTAGTTTTAAGAACTATGACAACTTACCTTTCACCAATTTTCCATCACTGATGACTTTATTGGAAGCTGACTCCTTTTTTGCCCCTGAGGCAGCTTTTCCTCCTGTGTCTGTGGTATCTTCAGACGTACCATCTTCTACCACTTCACGGGCGCTTTCAGGGGTAGGCTCTGCTGGAGCCTCTTCTGCTACAACTGTTGCTGCTATAACCTAGAGATTACATACCCAATTGTAACTTAAGTGATATGATTATAATTTTAAAATTTAGAAATAAGGCAAACATTTAGCTTGACATTAGCATTTTGGTAACAATTTGTACTTTATCTGACCAAAAAAAAGAACAAAAGAAAGAATAATTATTTTTTCACGAGGTCTGATGCCCTCGGATTCTTTCTTAAGACTAAAGTAATTTGTGAACTATTGTGAACATTTTTTCTTTGGAGATTCTGATTACCAAGCTTGATTTTAGAATGCTAAATTATCCCCATCTCCTTCAGATGAGTCAATTTCCTTTATTCTGGACATTCAAAGATAGAGGACTGCAGACATCTACTGATAAGCAAATTGTATCTCACCCCTCTGCCAAAACAGGTATAAAAAGTAAGGGCTTCCATGCTGTTGAGAATAATATTAGAAGAAAGGCCAATAAGGAGGAAAAAACTAAGAGGACCCCCCACCCAAAAAAAAGTCTTTTAATAGGGATACAATAACAGTTTGACTGACACCAAAGTCAGAGAGAAGCCAGGGGAGGTGACTAGATAAAATCAGTGGCAATGGGGTGAAGAAAACTTATTTTTGTCATTATTACTATCTCAATAATATTAAGAGTCTTACAGTGTGGCAGGTGCTCAATGTGACATAAAATTGTAAAAAAAAAAATTTAGACTTAAAATCTAAGTTTGAATTAAAAAAAACCTGAACATTCACAAACACATAATAAAAAATAAGATCTCATTGTACTATTCTACTTTTGAATTTTGATGGGTCTTTAATATTTTGTGGAGCCAAGTACACCTCTGGACTTTTTCACTGGTTCCTGTTCATTCTTGCTAAATGTTCATCTAGACCATCATTTTTTCTTTTTGTGTCCTCAATATCTTTTCTATCATTTCATGAATATCATTTGTCATTGGTAATATGTTCCAGTTTATTTTCATCTACCATGCCTTTTGGGATACTGCCAATTTAATTTCTAAGATCATGATCTATTCTGATTTGAAGTCACATGGATTTATATATAAGGAAAATATTGGTCCTTGGAATTAACAATGTAGTACAATTTCTTAGAAACAATCCAGTCTGTTACTTTTTGGATCTATGATTTTCTTGTGTTACATTCTGGGCTTGGCTCACTGTGCAGGTCAGTACGTTGAGAGGCAACTTAGTGGGTTGACCATTCAGCAACACACCAAATTTTGGACAGTAAGGTACTTTTCATTAACAATGGCAATTTCCTGGCCTGATTGCCAAGTCAATCTCTTCTGGGTGACTAAAGATTAAAAGGGGAATTAGGCAGTGCAGTGGAAAGGTCACTGGGCTTGGAATCAGGAAGATTCATCTTCAGGAATTCAACATGGCTCTTGACACTTAATAGTTGTGTGACCTTGGGCAAGCCATAATTCCATTTGCCTCAATTTCCTCATCTGTAAAATAAGCTGGAAGGAAGAAGCAATTCATTCCAGTATCTTTCCCAAGAAAATCCCAAAAGTGGTCAGAAAAAGTCAGACACAAGTGAAACAACTCAACAATGAAAAACTGATCGATCCTACAGAGGTCTTACAATGTTTCTGATTTAATATCCTCAGCATAAAAGACAGAATAAAAGTTTCTGAGGAGTTGAAAAGTAAGGTAAATAAAAAATAAGAGAATGCCTAACTAACTCTACTGAGTTTTATCAGTCCTGAATGAACTATAAACCAGGGTACTGAGACCATTGATGAATACACTTACTAAGAACTAGAAATTTTGAAACCAGTTTGTGAAAATGATCTGAGGGTTTTAGGGGACTATAAGTTCAAGGAATAAAAATACAATATAATGGTAAAAGAAGTTAATGTGACTATAAGATGTATTAAGGGAGAGAGTGTTCAAAGTACAGGAACTTCCAGTTATACTATACTTTGTCTTGTACAGAACACATTTGAATAACTGTGTTCACTTTTGAATGCGGTATTTTAAAGAAAAAAACCCAGCAACAATCTGGAGAGTGGCCAAATATCATTTCACACGAATACTAGTTTTACTTATAGAAGTGGATATTTAGGGGCATGATAGCGGCCTTATGGCATCTGACAGGCTGTCATATGGAGAGGAACTAAGAGGTTTGTTTGATTACATAGAGCAGAACTAATAACAATGGATAGAAAACTGCAGAGCAAACTTAAATGCAATATAAGGTACAATTTCTAATGAATTAAAACTACCCAACAATACAGTGGGATTCCCCTCACGGTAGTGCCTTACCAAAGGTCATTCTTTAAGCAAAAGCAGTCTGACCAGTTGGCTTGGGGATTAAATTCCTATCCTGGTATGGGATTGGACTAGATGGCCTCTGAGGTCTGTTCCAATTTGATGTCCTGGGAAGGCTATGTGCAAACAGGAACATTTAAAGAACATCTACATCAACAAGGAATCCTTCTTTGCACTGGATGTTTCTCATGGCTTATTTCCTAAACATTGCATTCCATTTTAGACTTCTTCTGATCACTGAGTCATCAATTTTCTCATTATTTACATACCCGTTCCCCTTACCCACTCACCTTTTCCACTCCCCAAAAAGAAATTCCTTGAAGGCAAGAAGTTTTCTTTTTGTCTTTATATCCCTAGCACATATCCATCTCTTTTATGCTTTACTTGCTATTCTTTATCAGATGACCACTGATCAAAATTGTCTGTGGTTTTATCTATCTTATAAATAGAAGTATAAGGACGGAATATATGTTGTTGGAAGGGGGTCTTTAAAGGACTGTTTTGTTCACCAATTAAATACTTTTCTAGTCATCAAAACGAACTTTTACTCTCTATACCTCTGAATACTCTGTAATTGTTGAAGGGAGTAACTGTAGGAAATGATTGAAGAAAGCCTATTTGTTCTCTCTTCATGTGCAATTTCCATCAAGAACAGCAATAATTGCTGATATGTTGGTCACTTGTTTATTTGTGGGGAGCTGAGGAGTAAACACCATTCTATTTTCTTCTTTTGGAATATCCTCTTTTGAACTATCTTTCAAATTCTAGCAGCTAGAATACATTTCTTTTGATTCTATTTAGTTCAAGAGTACTTCCTGTCAATTCCACTTTCTCAAAGTGCACAGTGGGTACTGAGATGTTAGCATTTAAAGGAGGTAATTTGTTGCCATTAATGATACAAATAGGTCATATTATTTCTGTAATGAACTGAATGGAAAATTGTTCCATTTCACTTCCATTTGTAGTCCTAAGTTTCTTATCTACATAAATGCTCTGAGGAAGTTGACTTAAATTGGGTCTCATGTTATGCTTTCTCTGGGCTCACCAACCCCCATTCCTTTTTGTTTTGCAAAGAGACACAAACAATTATCTGGGGTTATCAGCAATGCTTTTGCAAATGATCTCTAAAGCGTTAAGCCCCTAGACCAGCAGTTTGGTTTGCTGGCTGAGATGGTTTCTGGGATATTTTTGGCATCCTTAGTAGTGACTCATTTAAGAGGCCACATTTCTCTTAGAAATGGTGATAAATATTAGCCATAGTCTTAAATTTTATCATTTCTCATTTTTCCTAGTCAATAGCTTAATTAGGTTGTGCCAGAACGTTTGTACTGTCTTCAGACTTATCTTTTGATGTTTATTCTTTTATTTAATTCAGTGTTAATCTTGACCTTTGCTCTAAGAAGTTTATGATTTGATTGCATATGGTTGAGTCTGAAAGAGGCTTGCATTGATTACGATGAACAGTCAATTCCTATTAAGGTATAATCAATTCTATTTTTACTGCCTTCAACCTACTCTTCTCTGCTGCCTCCTGGCACCAGAGCTCTGACTGGAGAGCTCATCTAATTTTGCTTGCATCCAGGCCCACCATACCTTTTCCCAGACATTTCTGAATGTTAATCCCTGAGATCCTAGGCTTTGATAACTTTTTAGATCTTCTTACCCAGTCAACTGTACCTTCTCTCTGTCTACCATTCTCATGTATATGTGGTCTTAGAATGTAAATTCCATATAAGGACTAGGGCTCTCTTGCTTACTTGTATTTATATTTCCTGAACTCAGCATGTTGCCTGGCATATCGTAAGTCTTTAATGACCTCTTCCCTCATTCACTCTTAACATTCTTTTAAAGTCAAGTATTCATAATGTTCAAGGCCTGAATTTTCTGAGTAATCTATAAGCTTTTGGCTTTTTTCATTTCTTATCCATGGACTGCATTTCCCAATATATCTTATGCCACCCTCCACTGTCAAACTTTGCATGAAAATGACTGAATGTGAAGGTGTATATTTATACAATAGATTCTTTAAAAGAATGTCTATATTTCATTCTCTTCAACAAAAGGACATCAGAACTGAAATCAGGAATTTTGTCAATACAGCTCACTCACTTATGGGTTCTCTGACCACAGACAAGTTATTTCCCTCTGAGCCACAGTTCCATCTGTAATACAGAGATAATGCTACATATACTTATGAGAACTATCATGAAGAAAGTGCTTTGCAATTCTTTTAAGAAGTATAAGTTATTATTGCTTTGGGCACCACAAATTGGAGAGCTTCTGGGAGGATAGGGGGGTGGTTGGGGACAGTGATGGTGTATTTTCTTGAGATTCTTCCAATTGAAGATCAGTCTTAAGGAACTGAGACTGTTTAGCCTGGAGAGAGAAGCCTTGCAAGGAGGATGGGGAAGAAATCATGATGGCTGACGTCAAAAATTTGAAGTGCTCTTATGTGATGAAGGATAAGATTTGTTCTGCTTGGCCCCAGAAAGCAATACTAGAAGCAATTAGTCAATTAGAGAGTATTAGATTTTGGCTCAATGCAATGTAAAAATGCCTAAGAACTGAAGCTAAACAAAAGTAGAATGAGCTGCTTTTATTAATCCCCTGTGGGTCTGCCCTCTTTCACAAATTTTCAAGCAATGTCTGATCAACCATTTTGAGTGATTCTTGTTCAAGAATGGATTAGACTGGAGAGTTTATAAGGTTCTTTCAAAGTCAGATTTTGTGATTCTACACTGGCCTAATTGGCTTCATGATAATTTGCTCCCACTTGGTAAAAGCACTGAATGGCAAGATGACTAAGTGTTGTATAAAATTAAGTTTCTTGTGACATTTAGATGTACAATGGAATCAATTTTTGTCAACTCCTTTATTTAGCTGCGAATTTTATTCAGCTATAAGTTTTCCTTTCAAGGATCTGCAACTCTTTATGCTTTCTGGTTTCATTAGAATGTAGGTATGAATATAGTTTTGGTTATTCTGCAAAGATCTCACATGAAATTTGTCAAAAATTAAATTTTAGGTATTATACAAACTGTCTTAGTCGACTTTGTTCCTCTGTCATGGAACAATTTTTTTCAAGTGTTTCATGGATCACTGTGGCCAAAGAATTCACCTTGTGTTGGCCAACTTTCTCTTCAGCACTTACTTCAAATTTGGCTAAGAGTATCTATAAGCAGTGCCACCTGCAATCTGGGTTATTCTTGAAGGCTTTCTGCTTTGGAAGAACCTGGCAGAGCTTGTATTTCAATGGCACCTTCTTCAGCAACCCTGATCTTAGTCCAAGTCTTGATGATACAGCAGATTTGGGATATGGTGTCAGCAATACACTACCATTGCAGAAGGTCATTTTTTCCAAAATCCCTTCTTTCTCATCAGGCATTAAAATTATGTTCATTATATTTTATCACAAAGAAAGTAAAATTAGAAATTTTACATGCTATGCATGTAACCAAAATGGCTTTACTAAATTGACTTGTGCTGATGTAAATTCATTTTTTGTGTATACAAATTAGGTTAAAATGTAGTTTCTTTATTAATGCCAATCATTATATATACCTGTGAGCTGTTGCCCCCTTCTTTTTGAAGGAAGAACTGCTTCTTAAATTCATAGTAGGCATTATACTGGTGCCACGGCTGTAGGAATTCAAACCTATTAACAAAATAACAAAAAAACTTGTCAACAATACAAATACATGGCAAAAGCAATGACAAAAAAAAAATTCTACTACTCTACCTGAAGCATGGAATACCATTCACTATTAAAATCTAAAATGGTTTGTGCTCCAGTACCTAGGACACCTCTTGAAAAAATGTGACTCCTGGTCTTTGCATTATAGGCAATGTTAACATTATTTAAAAAAAAAAAAAACTTCAGTAATTCAGCCTATTATGGATTATTACAATATGCATTTACCCAAAAACCTGTACCAAACAAAACATTAAAAAAAAACTCCCAAAATTAAACCAGAAAAACACTTTCTTACCTCTGATCATTCTTGGCACGAACACTAGTCTCAAATTTAATTCCATTCCTAGCAACGTATTCTGCCAACTTGTCAATTACAGGCTGGATGTCCGGAGGTGGAGGGATAATGGCAACCACTGGAGCAAGGGTACTAAAAATATTAGATGCCTGTTATTTACATTCATAAGGAACCTAAAATAATTTCCAAAAGTTTCTTAAAGATTAGCAAATATTAAGCTGGAATACTCTAAATCTAATAAAAATAATATTGATATAGTATGGTGGCTACAATAAATGGATGAAAAGACATAGTAAGTCAAACTCTAGAGCTACAAAATGTACAGTGAGTTACAATGCAGAGTTAGTTACAGAAATGAAAAAATTATAATAGGAACATCTACCTGGATGGAGTCGTGGCAGAAGCTAGCCCGCTGCTGGACTCTGTTGTAGCTGGGGGTGGGGGCGGCGTAGTCCCAGGAGGGGGAGGCACGGTCGTTACTCCTGTGGTGCTAGGTACATTAACCCCTGCAGGAAGAGCACTGTAGTAAGTAGCAACATCAATTCCCGGGGGTGGAGGTGCAAGATAATATGTTCCATCCGGCAACATGTAGTAGCTACAATACATGGCTGCCACTGTTGCTGTTAAAAGAAAACAAACTCACTGAGAGAGCGATACCATCAAATGAGTGTACATTCAATGTATTTTGGGGGAAATGTGAGGAGCCTTTCACACCCTAGGAAATGTAGTGTCTCCTATCTTTTTTTTTTTTAACCAGTCATCTACTGTTCTAACTTATTACATGCTTTTCATGTCTAATCACTTAAAGCTAAATAAAGAAGACTCATCATACAAGACCAATCAAAAGTGAATAGACATGAAGCATTCAAGGTACATATGTAAAAAGGAATTTAATATAGGGGCTCTCTCTAAAGAAGATAAGGATTCTAAGTATTGTAGAGTGATACTACAAATATTATGGTATATAAAGAAAAAAGGGGAAAAGATCTATTTAAATCAGAAATATCCAGTTATAAATAGGAACATATATAAAATAACTTCTTACTTAATAAGCACCACTAACTTCATAACTAAAACAAGCTTGTTGGCCAAATTAAAAATTTTATAAATTAATACGAATCAAAGTATAGAGGTCACTTTAGATTGGATGCATAGAACCATTTGACTTAATTTTTTTCTTTAAAATGTTCTTTAAAATATATATTGGAAATAACTGTCCGGAAAAGATTAAATTTTATCTTAGCAATGTGAATGATGAAAAAGATTTTCCTCTAAGTAAATAATTAAAAAACTTATATTTAACATTCATTTTCTTGAATTCAATTATTGGATATTCTCCATTTTTATAGCAAGACTGCTGTGCTGGAAAAACAAAACATCAAAAAGAATGTCAATTTAACATACCTCAGCAGCAGCATTTAGAATTATATCCTCACTATCAAGAATTAGAAAGACTGCATAATTCATCTGTGCTTTAGGCACAATAAAATTATGAAGATTCCTCCCTCAAGAAACTGAAACTCCCCCCAAATTCACAGCTGTTAATGACTTATTTTATTAATTACACATATATGGATTTTTAATTGTCACACTGGTACAATATATTGCTGGTGCATGGGCAAAACAATATCTTTATTTGTGAAAACTAGGTGGGTAGCTTTAACTTACTCACCACTTTTATCTCCAGCATGAAAATAATTCGTTTCATCACATAGTTGAAATCTTTAAAGAAAGACCCTGGATTGGAAGAACAATGGAACTACAGGCCAAGACCAAAGTCCTTGGATAGTACTATTTGGGGCATGGGAGGGAAAGGAGCTGTTTGAAAGCACAAAAAAGCAATGTTTTTTATTTGTCCTTCAAAAAGAACTTTCCTATCAAAATTAAAATTTAGCCTTAAAATCTCCATCATGAAATAATTAAAACTCTATGTAGATAATTTCCCCCCTCCCCCATTTCCCTCTTCCCATCCCAAACCAAAAGGGAGAGAGGCCAAAGAACAGGAACCTAAGAAGTATGGATTGAACATCTGAAACCATGTGTAGTTGTTTGAAGGCCATGTGTAAGGAAAAAAGAAAGCAAACTGCACCTTGCTCCACTTAAAACACAGGGAAACAAATGAGAAAGAACCTTGGAAATTGTCTAGCCTAACAGCATCTTCTGACAGAAAAGGAAACTGAGGCTTAATGCAGAAATGCCTTGTTCAATGGCAGGCATGCTAATAAATTGCTGGAAAAGTATCTGATCACAGTTTTTACCCGATTTCTAGTCAGGCTGCTTTCCGTTTTAACAAGCTATGTTCCCACATCAAGATCAAAAGTTCAATCCTTGAATGGGTCATTTAGTTTTGATTCCATTTAGATTACCTTCTTTATTCTAAATGTGTTTCACAAATGTGTATCCAGGGGTACATACAGATAAATCTGTGCAAATTTAGACCTCTGGCTAGAATAAGTACTTCATAGCAAATGTTCTACCCATGGTGGTTTACTATTATCTTTGAATGGAGAGTACAAACAGAATCAGTATGTTATTTAAAATACTGACAATTCCTGTCCTCATGGAGACTGAAGCATATTCGTTCATGACATATAAGGCATGTATGTTCCTCAAAAAAAGATGCTGTTATCTTTTTCATACAGTATCTTGTTTATAGCTTTATTTCAGTTTTCTCACAAAATATCAAACTTACTTAAAAAATAACCAGCAAATATTGCTTTGAAAGCACCAGGATTTAAACTGGTCATTTTATTTTTCTGCAAGAAAAAATTATGCTGATCTAGGACAATTGATTAAATTTTTTTTTTTTAAAAAGCAAGGTCTATAAAATTAAAAAAAAAAGGGCATCTTGGTGTAGGCAATTTGAAGAAACCTAATTTGATGGCATTATATATTACACTGCTATTATCCCTCAAATAAAAAACATTTTACTTCTTTCCAAACAAGAATTAGATATAGCTATTAAATGATTCACACAGATCATAAAATAAACTGGAGACAGAAAAAACAATGATCAAAAATGTCTTAGAAAAACACCTATTGCTATAAAATGATAGATTTCTCTATTATTTTTTTCATATAAACTCTGTGTTGATTTGGGAGTCATGATATTGTTATCCATTTCATAAATGAATGAGAGAATGAAAGCAAATATCTTATTCTGATTCTTATAACTACTAACTGTAGAAGCCAGGATTTGAATGTACCATGTTTCTTAAGCTCTGTGGCCTTTTCACTTTATCAATCTGCTTTTCCATGGGATGAACCTGATCTGATAATTTGATCAGTTTCTAGATAAAACTGGTTTTACAAATGAACCGGAGAGACATTTTTTGATTTACTGTGAATTTTCTGACCAATATCAAAAGTCTACCACTACAATTGTGATATAGTAAATCCATCCATCTACTTCAACTATCCATCTGTCTATCTCTCTACCCATCCACCAACAATCTTTTGAACGACCTGACTTTCATTAGTACAGAAACTCCCTAAGAGGAAACTGTCTCTAGCAACACAAGTCAGATACTGTTTCAATGTAAGAGTTCTTAGAAAGTGCTCTGGGGGGCAGCTAGGTAGCGCAGTAGATAGAGCACCAGCCCTGAAGTCAGGAGGACCTGAGTTCAAATCTGGTCCCACACACAACATTTCCTAGCTGTGTGACCCTGGGCAAGTCACTTAACCTCAATTGCCTTAGCAAAAAAGCAAAAAAAGTGCTCTGGAGTACTTATAGGGTAAGTAACTTGCCAAGAGATCATATAACCAATAAAATTCCAGAAATGGAATTTAAACCCAGGTCAATCTTCCCAACTCTAAGCTATACTTTACTCCTCATTCCTGCAGTTAAAAATGTCTGAACTGCTTAAAAAATATTGAGAAAATAAGAAAAGCCTCAATGACTACCTCATTGTTTGATGTTATTATTATTTTTTTTTTTGCTTTTTACTGAGGCAATTGGGGTTAAGTGACTTGCCCAGAGTCACACAGCTAGGGAATGTTAAGTGTCTGAGACCAGATTTGAACTCAGGTCTTCCTGACTTCAGGACTGGTGCTCTAACCACTGCGCCACCTAGCTGCCCCTGTTTGATGTTATTAAGTACTAATAAATACCTGTGACTTTTAAAAATGTGGTCTGGAGTAGCTAAATAGCTCAGTGGATAGAGCACTGGTCCTAGAGTTAGGAGATCTGAGTTCAAAAATAATCTCAATTAATACTTCCTGTGTGACCTTAGATAAGTCATTTAACCTCAAATGCCTCATAAACAAACCAACAACAACAAAAAATTCATTTCTAAAATGGTCTCTGTTAAGAGACTCACTGCCTCCTGTGCACATGAATTAAACAGGCTGACAATGAGAAAAGCTAGAAATGTTGGAAATGAAATAAGATATGACAACGAGCACTACTAGGCAAATTTGCAAATGGTAAATGGGATTGTGTGGATAAAAGCAATTGCTTAGAAATCACTGGTTGAAATGTTTCAATATCCAATTCTATATAGGTTTTAATATTTGCAAAATGATTGAGGTTAAACACCTTAACCAAACAGCTATCTATTTACAGATTTTTTGCTTAATTAATGTCTAAAAATTCCCTTATGAGTAACAAAATCATTCACAAAGTATCTTAAATATAAGAAATTTATTGGGACTAAATACCTAGAGAAAAAATTCATCCTTCAGAAAATGATGAGGGATGTATTTATGGCACTGTTATTATTTTGAATTCATCACAAAAGTTTAGAGAAAAATAAATGGCCACCTGCTTTGAGAGCTACTATTCAGATGTTTATCATCAGATTCATGAATGCCTCCTGCAAAAAAATCACAGTCTTAGGTACATTAAGTAAATTTCTGATGAAGATCTATTTTATCTAATTTTGAAATATAAAAGAATATTACATACAGGAAAAGAACTTATATAGTTCTTACCATTCTGAAGACTTAGGAATCATGTAGATTTACTGTAAATAACACTGCTGATTACTTTAGTAAATATAAGCAGCCACCCCTTCCTAAGCTAATGAGGGGGATGATCGGTTGCCAAAAATTATTGCTCATACTTTTGACTGTTCAGTCCAATAAAAAAATAAATAAATAAATAAAAAGACTTTTTCTTTTGTGATGATTTCATCATTTCACGTAGAGGTCCTTTGATTAAATAAGGCTCACTGAAGTAATTCATTACTATTTAAAGAATCTCTTCAACCTGCATTCTCTGAAACTAGTACTAGATTTACAGATATTCTTTCTCAAACTAAGACTGCTCATTTGATTTACAAGATTATATTGTTTTGCTTGCTCGTTCTAGTTTTGAATCCTTAGTATCCAGTATAATGCCTGACACATAGGTGATTTAACTGATGTGATAATATTTTATGAAGAACTTTAACCTAACTAAATTATACAGATTTGAATAGTAGTCTCTGACCATATAATCCAATCAATAATCATCATTAAACACCAAATTAATAGTGAAGAACAAAGTGACTTAAATTTAAGAACCTGCAGTACTTTCATCAAATTTCTCTTGCTATGGTAATAAGGAAGTGACTTACTGGGTTCCAAAGGCCTCTCGGCCAACATAAGGGAAGACATGGTTCCAGGGACTAACTACATCTGCTATCTGAGCAGTAGTTTAGCCTATGACGAGAGTTTCACCTCTCAAGTCCTTGATTTTGTCCTGAAATTTCTGAAGGCTCCCTTTCAGAAGTTATATACCTAATACAAAATCTCTTTCTGATCTCTATAATACAAAACAATATTTTAAAGTGAAATATTTAATAAAAACTAACCAACTTTCCATAAAAATTAGTCTAAACATCAAAGCATCTCATGCTAAAAAGGACACAGTTCATAGGTCACATAGTTTTTCTAAGTATTTTCAAATACGGTTGAAATCTTAGTTTTAAAAGTACCATTATAAAAGAATATTTATATAACAAATGATTTCCATCTACCTACACCAGGAAATATCTGATAAACTAAAAGGCCAATAAAGTACAAAAATTCAGACAATCCCTGGTTGTTTACTTTAAAAGGACTTGGATTGTATATTACTTTACTGGAATGTATCTAATAGAGTAGTATCGAAATAAAATTTAAAAAAAAAAAAAAGCCATCTTACAGGAGTCACTGAAAATAGAAGCAAATGTGATGTGCTAAAAAACCAAAAAATCCTACATTTCTCCAACTCAGAATGATAAACACATTTGATTAGATTATTCAGAGTTTTCAAAAAACATTCTTGTAATAGGTTGGTAAATTTTTTTTAAAAAATCAGTTTGCAGCTCTAAAGTATAGCATTTTGAAATTTTAGCTCTGTTTAGAAAATCAAAGGCCCTTCATGTGAAATTTCAGTATGAAATTCACTGAAATGACAGCATTTTTCTCTTTGGGAAATTTTCTGTTTTAAATCAATTAGCAAGCAGCCTTAAGTCAGTATAAAATGAAGGGAAAGTAAGCTAACTGTGATTTAATTGGTCTAAAAAACTGAACTTTCTTATAATTTAGCATTTTCTTGGCAGCTTCCAATGTTAGAGAATAGCCTGGGGAACTCAGAAATGAAGTGCTTTTTGCCCAGGGTCATATAGACGTTAGGTTTCAGAGGTGGGCTTGAATCCAGTTCTCCCTGGATATAAGGATCAACTCTACAGACTATGACAATCTTTCTTCCTTAATTGTAAAATAATATTCTGCCAAATTCAAGGTAAGTAAAGCCTTTAGATTTCTGGTTCTACAAAAGTTTGTTTTCATTTTTTTTAACTGAGGATACTGAATCTACCCTATACCTGAATAAGGTAGAACTAATCCAGCACTTGCTTAAATAAATTCAGTAAACTGTCACAATGTCTTCACAGGTTGGATAAGATGGTTTCTAAGGTCCTCTGCCAGTTTCACATTATGTGGCATCCATTCTTGTGTAGTTTTTATTTTGAGGTTAAGGTATGGTCTACTATTTCCCTCTTTGTAACTTCTACCTAGGGCTTCCAGGAAAGCTGACTGGGGCCAAGCAGACCTTGTCCAAGGGACTTCTCCTGGTACATATTCTTAAATTTCCTCCACATGACCACACAGCACACTTTGAAGCCTTCCGTCATCCTATCTTTGTTTCTCTACATGTTTTCCAACTTAAACACTGTCTTCCTAAAATGTTAAGCCTAAAACTGCAGATGCTAAAACCAGGTTAATTCCACGAAAACTGAATGGCAAGACCAACTAAAAAGAACATTTAACAACATGCAATGGTTTCATTTCACTTAAGTGCTTCTTTGTGCTTTGTCATCAAGCAAATGTAGACTGGCATTTCCCCCTTTAAATTGTATGCCACAATAGCAGGTGTTATGTTGAGCCTCAATAACTCATTATTTCTTCCTGAATATTTCACTTCCTTTATTCTAACCTTTACTGTGAAGGTCCATAGCAAACAAGCAGAAGGAAAACAGAGTAATAACAGTACATAAGGAAAAACGGTTCATTATCAGGTTAATCATGGTTAAATCAGGTTAAAAATGCAAATTTTGAGAGAGTTGGTTCGGTATTACATTTTTATCTTAAGATTTTTTTTGGTATAATAATGTTCCTGTTTAACAGATACATATTTCCCCAAGCCAACCAAAATTTAGGAAAATCTCACATCATGGAAAGCAAGTAGTAAGAAATGACAGCATGAGTTCCTAGGTAATTATGAAATACTAAGTGATAGCCGAAGCTGAAAAGCTGAGGATGTTGAGTTAAAAAAAAAAAAATCATTACGCCACTGAGATGGTGGGCTATGAAGGAATGAAGAAAAAAACCGCTATCTTTGCTAGCCTGGCTGCTGTACTGCTGATAAACCAAAGAACTACAAGAAGTGATATCTACTAGAATCAATGGATTAGAATTGATCTAAAATCAGTTTCCTTTCTCTTTAAAGCATCAATGGTAACATATTAAAATTAAACAATGAAACTTCTATTTGAGAATACATACTTAAGATGTCCTCATTTTATTATGTAGTATTTTCTACATAGCTCTCAGGTTTTACAAAATAATAACAAAGCAGGATGGAAAGAACTGTCTTTTAGATTTGTAATCATGTGAAGATAATATTTAAATGTATGAGGTATGACAGATAGTGTGCCAGAAAAATTGAAGTTCAATTACCTTCAATACTTATTGTATGACCATGGGCAAGTCACTTTATATCAATGTTTCATCAGCAAAAATGAATATAATAATTACTTTAGAACCTATCTCACAGGACTGTTGAGGAATCCAAAATGTAGTGTGTGTAAAGCAAACTTAAACTAATGTACTTTATGAATACTGGACATTATAATTCTATAGTTAAGTTACCCAGATAGCTCAATGTTACAAAATGTTTTGTACATTCCATGAAATGAATATTTTCAATTTTTCATTATATCTGTCATAAGAGCAATGTATCAAAGACTTAAAAGTTATGAGACCTCAGAGTATAGCTATTCCTACCTCAATTTTTACCAAAGGAAAAAATAAATAAGTCACATCCCTAATACATGGTAGGGTAGAGATCCAAACCCTAATCTTCTGACCACAAATTCAGTTTTTGATATGCTAGAATTCTCACAGATTTCATCCAAACACTCTCAGGAAACCTAAATTTGCCTTACCAAATGATGTTTCACATGTGCCTTACAAAAATGCACATATGATTTTGGAGATGCCAAGATTCTCAAAAATTAAAGAGTTGGAAGGATCTTACCTGAAATAAAAATCCTTCCTGTAACATCTGTGGCAGTCTTTGCTGGAAGATCTAAGGAAGAATGTACTGTATATGATGGCAGCTGATTTCACTTTGGCTAGTTCTTTTAAGAGGCTTTTTATGACATTAGGCCTTAATCTGCTTTGGTGCAACTTCTACTAAATGTACCTCATTCTCCCCTCTGGGGCCTATTCCTCTTCCATGAATGACTCCAAATACTTTTCTTCTCTAGACTAAACAATGCCAGTTCTTTCAACCAAGCCTCATGAAATGAACTCAATGCCCTGATTTTTTCCAGTCCTTCCTCTAAACACTTTCCAGTTGATCAATAGCTTTTTTTTTTTTTTTTTTTAGAATGGAGTGGGGGGAGGAGGGCAGGCCCATAACTGAATGCAACACTAGAGAAGTAGACATTATTATATAAGGCCCAGGATGTGCAAGGGACTGTACTAAGTGCTTTACAATTATTATTTTATTTGGTCCCCCCAACTCTGGGAGGCAGGGGATATAAGTATCATTTTAGAGATGAGAAAATTGGGGCACAAGGAGACTATTTGACCTTCCCAGGGTTATATAGCTAGAATGTTTAAGGCCAGATTTGAACTGAGGCCTTTCTGATTCCAGGCCTGGTGCTCCAGTAATACTGAAAGCTGTGCCTATCTTAATGAGGCACTCATTATTTAATTTGATTTCTTGAGTCTCATATTACAGTTTTTTTTTTTTTATATGAAGCTTTTTATTTTCAAAACATATGCAAGGATTTTTCACTACTGACCCTTGAAATACTTTGTGTTCCAATTTCTTCCCCTTTCCTTTCCCTTCTCCTAGATAGCAAATAATCCAATGTATGTAAAACATGGTAAAAAAAAAAATATATATATATATATATATATCATACCACACTGTTGCACTGAGTTTACAATTCATCAGTCTCCTTTCCTGCTTCCATTCCTACGCCAGACCCTGTTCAGATCACTAATTAGCCATGCCACTCACAATTTGTTCTTATAAAATTGTTTTTGAGTCCAAAAGTAAAAATTTCAACTGATTTCTATTAAAATTTTTAAAACTAAGTGTGGTCCCCTAATGTTTTTATTTGTCAAGATTTTGTATCCTGGTTTTTCATATAGTGTTTCTCAATTTCAAAGAAATCTGCAAATTTGGTAAACATATCTTTATTTAAGTAATTGAAGAAAATGCTAAATAGCACCAGGCCAAGCATGGTCTCTTAAAGTTCTATTCTATAGATGTCCTACAAAGCTGCATGTACTATTGATTTCCTGTTGTGTCCAGCCATTTTAATTAGTTCAAAATCAACAATACCACCTGCCATCTAGCTTATCCTTCTCCAATTTTTTCTTACTAACAAAATTTTATAAATGTTTTGTCAATTCTGATCTAGCACTTCTCTAAGTGTCAAAAAAGTAAAGTAAGGCTGAGAGGATGCTATTCTTTATTGCTATGTAATCATCACTTTCTTTTCTAGATAATTACTAATCATCTCTTTAACACAGCAACCCAGAATTTGCCAAGAATTGATATCAAGTTTGCTGATTTATAGTTTGCAGACTCCCATTTGCTTCTTTTGAAAAGCACTATTTTTATTTAGAGAATTGATGGCATGGATCAGCATATATTGGGGAAAAAAATTAAGAAAGAATTTTTTTTTTGCCAACTCAATGTGTCTGGGTAATAAAATTATCGAAAGAATATTAACTATAGAAAGGACTTTAATTTCACACCATATGAAAATCAGTTAAAGGAACTGGTGCTGTTTTATTATGAATAAGTCTTTTAGAAGGCATAATATGTATCTTCAATCGATAAATGGTCCAAGAATATGAAGACAATTTTCACAAGATGAAATTAAAACTATTTCTAGTCATATGAAAAGGTGCTCCAAATCACTATTGATCAGAGAAATGCAAATTAAGACAACTCTGAGATACCACCACAGACCTGTCAGATTGGCTAAGATGACAAATGTTGGAATGGATGTGGGAAAACTGTGACGATGACACATTGTTGATGGAACTGTGAATGGATCCAACCATTCTGGAGAGCAATTTGGAACTACACTCAAAAAGTTATCAAACTGTGCATACCCTTTGACCCAGCAGCATTTCTATTGGGCTTATATCCCAAAGAAATCATAAAGGAAGGAGAGGGCCCCACATGTGCAAGAATGTTTGTGGCAGCCCTTTTTGTAGTGGCTAGAAACTGGAAACTGAATGGATGCCCATCAATTGGAGAGTGGCTGAATAAATTATGGTATATGAATGTCATGGAATATTATTGTTCTGTAAGAAACGACCAGCAGGATGATTTCAGAGAGGCCTGGAGAGACTTGCATGAACTGATGCCGAGTGAAATGAACAGAACCAAGAGATTATTATACACGGCAACAAGACCGTATGATGATCAATGCTGATGTACATGGCTCTCTCCAACAATGAGATGTTTCAAACCAGTTCCAATTGTTCAATGATGAAGAAAGCCATATACATCCAAAGAGAGGGATATGAAATGTGGACCAAAACAGAACATTTTCATGCTCTCTATTGATGTTTGCTTGCATTGTTTCCCTTCTCAGATTTTTTTTTCTTGAACAGCAAGATAACTATAAAAATATATATACACATATTTGATTTGTCAAATATTTTAATATAATTAACATGTACTAAACTTCCTATCAAGGGGAGGGGGTGGGGAGTAGGAGGGAAAAATTTGTAACAGAAAGCTTTGCAAGGGTCAATGTTAAAAAATTACCCATACATGTTTTGCAAATAAAAAGCTTTAATAAAAAATCAGAAAAAAAAAATCACTATTTTTGCTCTTCTTCAGTTCTGAGGTACCATATCCTACAATTTTCTAAAAAACACTGAAAAGCTCAGAAATCATGACTCCCAGTTTTTTCAGTATCCTCAGGTGCAGTTCATGCAGGCCAGATGATTTAAACTTAGCAAGGACATAACCAATCAGCTGTTACATCTTGTCTAATCACCTTCTCAACATCTCTATGATCTTGACCAAGAACTTCATCATCTTATTGCTGGACTACTTAAAGAGTTTGCTGGTAGATCTCCCTTCCTAAGTCTTATTCCTTGTAAATCCATCCTTTATTCAAAAGTAATCTGCCTAAAGATCATGTCTAATCAGGTTGTACCCTAACAATCTCTGACCCCCGATAAACTTCAATGGCGCCAGTATTTAGTCCAACAACAAAAAAAAATTCTTTTGATGCTCTTCATACCTTTCCAGGCTTCTTACATCTCACAGCTGTCTATATGCTCTTCTATTCAGTGAGCAGGTTTCCATCTCTCAACTCTTCATTTTCACTGGCCGACCCCCATGCCTGAAATATTTTTCTTCCTCATTTCTGCCTCTTGGTTTCTTTCAAATCTCAGCTACTTTAAGAAACCTTCCCCAGTCCTCATTAATCTTAGTGCCTTTTCTGTCAGACAATCTCCAATTTAGCCTCTTTTTTAGTTGTTTGCAAGTTGTCTCATCCATTAGACTGTGACCTCCTTAAGGACCTTTCCTTACAATCCCAGCAATCAGCACATTGTCTGGCACACAGTAAGCATTTAATAAATGCTTGTTGACTTGCATTAAGTGATCCCTAACTACCTCATTAGTTATTTTTGGAAATCAACAAGCTACCAATCATTTTTGTTTTCTTTGCTCCAATCCAAAGACCATTCTTTCCTTGGAAAACAAAGCTAGCAAATGAAGAGTTTAACACCTTTTTCTCTTGTTAGTTATAGTTCACTCTAATCAGTGTTCTATTATTTCACTTTTCTCATCAGCCTCAGTTCATTCTAAGCCGGGGGATCTTAATCTGGTGTGTGAAAAGAAGAAACACTGTGATAACCATATTTCACTATAATTGGTTTGTCTTTGTAATTTTATGTATTGTTTTATGCATTTAAAATCATTTTGAGAAAGGGTTTCTAGGCTTAATGGCTAGCTTAAATCCTGACAAATAGGTTCCTGAACAAAAAGGTGAAGCACTTCTAATCTCTTTTTATATTCCTGACAGTATTTTTTTTTAAAGTCACTGTCATACTTCTATATTCACCTTGTCAACTGTCTCTTTTACATGTCAAAGAAAAACAAAATTGTTTGTATTCCTGTGAACCCAAATTGCTCTATCAAAACTTTATTTACTTCTCAATGGAAATGATTATCTTTGGTTTTTTATAATTTCATTTTTAAAAGCTTACTATCCTTTCTGGGATAACTTCCCCTATAGATTAAAAAAAAAAATATAGTATTATTTTCAGTTCCAAAACTTTGCCACCTATTGAGAAATAAATCCAATTGTAAATATGTATAGTCACGAAAAGAAATTACCAAATTAGCCTAGTTTTAAAAGAAAGAAAAAGAACAAAGGAAGGAAGGAAAGAAAAGGAAATATACCATGATTTCTCTATCTGAAAGCATTTCATTATTTCTTTGGAATAGTGGTGGTCACTGTGTTAAAGCCTTAGAGTTGATACTGTAGTCTCTTGATTATGCTCACTTCATTTTACATCAGTTCACATAAATCATCTTAGACTTCTCTGAAGCTATTTTCTTCCTCCTTCTTCCTTGCTTATAGCATTATAATATTTCATCACTTTCATACAGAATAATTTATTTATCCATTCCCAAAGCATGGGCAACTCCTCAGTTTCTACTTCTTTTCCCCAACAAACAAGAGCAGCAATAAACAGCATATTTGTATAACAGTACAACTGCTGAAGCAATTGGAGTTAAGTGACTTGCCCAGGGTCAATTTGAACTCAGGTCCTCCTGATTTCAGAGCTGGTACTCTATACACTGCACCACCTAGCTGCACCCCCCTCCCCTTGTAGAATTTTGATCCATATAAACTTAATTTCCTTTTCCCTCAGCCCTTTAAAACAGGCTTTCTCCACATTAGGATGCATGCAAGACTGACAAACTTTTCTATTAAAAACTGTGGTTATCTTCCTTCAACATTTCCTTCTGCAAGGAACAGAATCTTTCTTGCTGCTAAAAATCAGACTCAGAACACAATTTCTTTCCTTTGTTAATTCCTCCATTCTTATAATTGAGTCAAGAACACATTATTTGCTTTGCTTTTAGCAGAGGAGTTTCAATAGATGCAAGGATTTTAAATATCATACTACTACTGCATCACACCTCCATCCAAACCTTTCATGCTTCCCAAACTTTTAAACTACTACTTTATTACTTCTTTCTATACAGGAAATTTATAGTATACTTTGATGAGCATATCACATCAATTTCTAGCTCTGTTGATTTTTAATATCAAGTACATATTTATTACACAACCTTTAACGCAATACAGTAAAACAAAAGAGAAGGTTCAGTCTCTTCAATGATAACATTTTCTATCTAAATCTTAACAGCTTCCAAAATTGGTAGCTCAATGGCATTTGCTTTTCATTAGTATAGTAAGGAGCTTGGAATTAGCACAGGCTAAGTATGTATATATCACCGTATTGGTTCTTCTCAGTTGTCCCTGACCTTTTTATTAATTTTCATCACTCTAGTGAAGAGTGATCCTGTCATTTTTTATTTCTTAGCCAAAAAATAAATTTTTTTAAAAAAAAAGGGCTACAAGAGTTTTTATTGCAAAAAGGGGACAGAGGCTAGTGAAGAACAGACACTCTATACTGGCAAAGTTCAAATTCGTTTTTGTTTCTTATGAAGTTTGCCCTTCCAAAGTGTTATTCTGAACATGACTCCCTTTGTACCAGGTCTCAAGGATGTGGTATCAAATTTGCCTCCTTGTATGAGGATTGCTAGTTCACCTTCTTAGTTGTCTGTATTATGTGTATCTGTTTCTAGATTTCTGAGATGAAATTTTTTTGGGGGGTAGAGGGAAGGGAAGAGCAGAAAAGTTGGTTTCTTTTTAAAATTTCTTTGCCTGTGGCTTTCTAGGTATCTTTACTGCTATCCTCCCTACATTGTGGGATTGTATCTAGTTTGATGGATATTTGCAAATAGTATTTCCCCTTCTTGTTCTTTTTTTACTTAAAACCCTTTTGATTAAATTTTAAAGACTGTAGCCACTGCATTTTTATCAGTTCTTGTTACTACTATCTACCTCTGCTTCAAAGCCCACCAATCCTATCGTATAAAGCTTCAGTCCAGAAATCCAAATTCCATTCTCGGGACAGCAACTTAACCAGTTGTTTATTCACTTCCTTCATCTAACTGCTCATACTTACAATTCTGCTGCCAGGCATTCACAAGGTAATGTCTAGATAGATGATTTCTTTTTTTTTTTTTTAAAGAACTGTACTTTTATATACCATTTATTTTACTTTGATCATTGTCAGTTTCTCTGCTTTATCACTTAAGAAATAAGGTGATGATACTAGCAGAACAGCTGAAGTGGCTGGGAAGGGAAGCAAATGAATAGTAGTCATGATATCTGCAGTGGTAGTAAAAACAGCTAACATTTATATAATACTTTAAAGTTTGCACACTGCTTTACATACGTTATCTCTTCTGAATTTCATAACAACCCTGTAAAGCAATAAGGTATTAGCATCATCTCTTAAATGATAAAAGTGAAGTTTAAAGTGGCTTATTCTGAAATAATCACAAAAATGTTATGAGAATGCTATGCTACATATTTCTGAAAAGATGTAGTTATAATGAGGAAATAGATGCAATATAGCAAAATGAAATGAAAAATGTCAATCATGTATAATCTATAGAAATATGTCCAGCAAGTCCGAAATCTATGACTTTATTAGCTTAAGCACTCCTTCCTATGAAACAGTTCACTGTGTTCTATGCCAGATGCTCTTAACTTTTTATGTGCTGTAAACACATTCAGTATCCAGTAAAGTCTATGGATTTCATTTCAAAATAATTATTAAAGAACTCCTAGAAATCCCATTATTTCAGTAAAAAGTTAGTGTAAAGTCAGTTTTTTTCCCTCTCATCCAACTTTATAAACATTAGATTAACCACCCCTACCTTGGCAGATAGTTAAATGAGCAAAATTTCAGCACCTGCTGGTCAGCCTCCTGGTGATGAGACTTTCTGAACTCAACTGGGCTAGACATTGGAGGAAAGAGTCTGAATTCAAGCCCGTACCTGAAGTCTTTCTATCTTGGTAGAATCACTATAGCATGTACTTCACGGGCAAGACTTCAAGTAGCCAGTTACTTTGATACCACAGTGTAGGTTTGATAGGAGTTTGTGATGGCTAAAATTAACATTTAAAATTTAAAATTAACATATTATGTCTGTTTTCATTCTGAAATGACACTATTATTGTTTCTTTAAGTATAAAAAGGTAAATCAGTGACCTTGAAGAATTGGCCTAGTGTGTAATGAGGTCTTGGTAATAAAATGCACTAGAATACACCCAAGAGTAAACATTTCCTATGATAATGTCTCAACATGAACTCAAAATGTTAAAAAAAAAAAAAAAAAAAAAAAAAATCAATTCCAGAATTCTTTGAAAATCTGAGTGAAACTAATATACAATCTCATACATTATACCATCATAAGTTTTCATCTTGATTAATGAATCAATCTTTCCTTCACCAACTCAGCAATAAATGTGTATTATCTCCCTCTGAGACATCATTTTAAGATAATTCAATTTTGGACTTATTTTTATCAGTCCAAATGTAATTTTTTATTTCCCAGTTCATGGGATTTGTAGCCTCATCATGTGGGTAGTTCTTCCTCTCATTCAAAATCTCTCATCCTGAGAAACTCAGGCTGTCCATCCTTCACCCTCTCTACATACCTATACCACTTTGCCAGGTATGTCTTTTAGGATATGTTATATCACATCTTGTGCCTAAGTCTTTGTTGGCAATATGCAGCATTTAATTTACACTCTACGTATATTACTATGGCCTTCTGAATCATCTGCAACTTTGTTTCTTCTGGGATTGTGGTATTTCAGGATTTGTAGCCACCTAACACCAGCAGGGAATATAGCTCTGATATCAGGGTAGTTGAGAACCACTAAAAGCCAGATGAAGTCTTTAAAATTTAACCTAATCTATATTTTTAAACTTCTAAACTAGCTCATAGCCAATATGCAGTGGCCTATCCAAAATATTTTGGACAGTCAATATATCAACCTTATTTGAGCTTTAAAAAAATTACATTAGAAATAACATGAAAGATAAAGAAACCCAATATTATTCCCAGAGTCTAATCTCAGAAATGGCTTTATCTACTACTTATTTATGATTGGAGGAATGGGGAAGAAAAAATAAATTTTGAATAAATGCTTTGATTTCAGTGGGAATTTATAATTAGTATATATTTGATTCAACCAGGCAACTTTGGTCAAACTTAGCAAAATAAAATTACAACTGTTAGGGAAAGCTAAAATTTTTCAAGAAATGAAACAGATATGAAAGAAAGCTTAAAGTACATTCAAAGATTAGTCACAAAGAACACAGAATAATATCTTTCTACAAAGAAGAGCACTGAACTGACATCAAAGAACATTTTCCAAGAAAACATATATTTAAAGTGCATTTAAGACAAATTATAAGTACTGGCTGTCCCAATGCTGATTTCTTAACTACCAATAGATATTATGAAAAATTTTAAAGTGGCACAGAAATAACTATTTTAAACTGAGCCTGCTTATTATTATATTGAAAAGATTGAAGCTGCCTAATATGAATCCTTAGTACCAGCACTCCATTCCTTAACTCCTGGTTAGTACTGTCACAGAAGAGGTTTTTTTAATCCCTCAGGCCCTTCACCAGAAAATAGTTACAAAATTTAGAGTCAGAAGTGATCTTAGAGACCATTTAATTCAATTTATACTTAAAAGTGGTCATCTTATTTTTGCTTCTAATGGCGGTGTGATATGTGTCTATGAAGAGACACATTATTTTTAGGGCGATTCATTCAGTTTTGAGAAAGTCCTAATTGTTAGGAAGTTTTGCTCATGTCAAAAAACTGGTCTCTTTGCAACTTCTGCCTTCTGGGACTGGGTATAACAATCTAATCCCTTTCCCAAGTACTTAATACCCACCTTCCCCCATCCCAGAATCCCATCTTTTTTTTTACATTTTAAAATAAAATTTTATATTTAAAAATATAAAAAATTCTTCTCAGCTCCAGGCAAAAAAGGGTGTGAGTTAATCTGGTTCATGATCCCAAGTTTGATCACCCTTGGCCTAGATGAGGTTTTGGACAGGATTACTATACAAGTATGGGCTGGCCCAAGAGATCTCATTGGTCCTCTTTAACCCTAAGAGTTTGTGCTTCATCTATGGAACCAGACTTTCAAATCTACCTCCCCATACTCTTCATCTTATCTACACAAAAACATGAGAAAATATCAAATATCTCGGTAAACCAAATCTACAGAATCCTCTTGACCTAACAGTCTCTATGTAAAAAAAAAAATATTCTTTGTTTTCTGCATTTTTCATTATATGTAAAATGATAATACACCACGTACCTCAGAGGCTACTGTGAGAAAAGTATCTTGTAAAACCTAAAAGTGCTAATATATAAATTAATACATTTCAATGCCATAAAACTAATGGCTTCCTAAGAGAACTGTTGTAAAAGGCAACACTCATCTAGATATATGTCTGAGTACATTTGTTTAAAAAAATCAGTTATACCTTTATAGTAAGATAACGTAGTCAATTCTTTAATATAGGCTATTAAAAAACACCACCACCACCTGATATATATATGTATAAATAAGTGTATAAAATTTGTGGATAAGATGCAAAGAATTTTGAATTTTATAGATTAGGTAGCAAACTTTAATTTGATTTGATTCAATTTAATTTGAGCCAAACTTTTGAGGCTTTCTGTTTCTGTGAAGCAATATAAACCCATTGTTATTTTGAGATGAGACCAAAAGGAAAAATAAAACACAATCGCTACTCCCAATCTCTTCCAGTAAACACAGATAGAAAATGGTTAATTTTAAAGACAGATGTTTTATATGACATTAGCATACAAGGTAAATCTACTAATGTCAATGATATAGCATATCAAAAAAGAAGAAATAATTATTATTAAAAACAAATGCAACTCAACAATTAAACACAACATAGAATTAGTCTCTTTCAAAGTCATAGTTGTATTAAATATCTAAATATGTGTGTAGCAAACTTTTAATAGATTTAGAAATAAAACAAATCTCAGAATTAAGCATGTTTTCCCCAAATATGAATGCTCATTTGATAAAGGCAGTTAATTTTTTTCTCAACCCCAACCCTTAGAACATTCTTATTAAAAGAATTTTTTTTTAAAGAATTTGGGACCTGATATTAAAAAAAGTCATTAAAATATTTTTCCTGGATTCTTTAATTTCCTGGATCTGTTTTTGGTTGGATTTGAATATAATATTATTACAAGTTAAAACTATTAACAAGGTTTATTCACTTTACCATCTGGCCTCCTCCTTACTCAATAATTCACCCAAATCTCAAGATACCTCAGGTCTCTGTCTTAAGAAGGAGCATAATATTCTCTTTATCCCCAATATAACAAATTTGATAGAAGTTGTTCAACTTTTGCAAAATTTAAATTTACAAACTGGTTGAAAACTTATACCAAATAAAAAGAAGTTGTTTTTAACTGGAAGGGTACCGAAGGCTAAGTAGTCTAGTAGCGTCAAACTCAAATAGAAATGAGGACTTTTACAGCTGTATTATTAACATTAAAAATTATATTATTTTATTAAATATTTCCTAGTTACGTTTTAATCTGTTGAGGCTACAATTGTTTGACACCTCTGATGTGGTCAAACTGATAGGAAGAAAGAGCTCCCTATATGTTATATTCAACTGAAGACAGCCAATGATGAGTTACCTAACTCCAACCAAAGCAAAATGCCCTATTTTTGGACAGTGAAAGCTGGTATAGTTTTTTCTGAAAGCTATTTCAGTAGTAAATTCTCACCAAGATAAGGACAGAGTCATACTCAATGAGCTTCAAAGTAAAATAAGTAAAAAGAGAATTGAACCGAGTCTAGAAAACTAGATTTGGGGCCATCCTTGTCACTAATTTATTGGGTGACACCAGTGAAGTCTTTGGGAAAACTGAAGCAAGTCCTTTAACTTCTTTGCTCTTTAGTTTCCTTGATGAAAAATAAAGATAAATCAGATCCTCTCTACTGGTCCCTCTTCCAGCTCCAATATTCCAAGATTTTAAAATTCCCATCAAATGAAGATCTTGTACTTATATTCCATTTTCCAAATCACACAATGGGGAATCTTTCACAATCATCAGACAAACACTGACCACAATTTCTATTATTATTGCTTCACATTTATATAGTGAGTTTACAAAGACGTCTTCAAAATAACTGAGAAATAACTTGGCATTTATGCATGTCAATAAAATATACTTCAGTGGTATAAAATAGATACACGACAGTTTTCGGAAGTGAAACCCATCACTAATGTTTATAAACTTGTAATCTCCCAAGTAAAAGAACAAAATTCATCATTTTATATTTTCAGTGCAATTAATTTTCAAGGATTTCTTAGATTATCTGTTGACCATTAAAATGTTCATTTTTTTTGCATGCAACAATTCATTTATATAAGAATATTTTAAAGATAAAGCGCTACCTTTTATTAGTTTCATTCTATCCTAATATGATCAAGATGAAATATTATATGCTTCATTTTGGCATAATTAAAAGTGATTTCACATTTCTGAAACCCTATAAATTAATAATGCAATTAACAATATGTTCTTGTTCAGTCTATCAAGAATCCCTGACTTAGAAATATATAATCCAGTGATAGGACAGTGAATAAACAGTTCATTTACAATTTCTCCTATTAACCAACAGTCTCATAGTCTTAGGGATATAGCAGTTTAAGTCTGTATTTTTCAAAAATGTTAACTGTTTTAGAGTGATTCTTTAAGTTAAATTTAAATGTTTTTGTACGTGCAGATAATTTTTTTTCAGTTATCTAAAACTCCTAGAACTATACCAATTTATCATTTAAAAACCAAACGCTCATTACACTGCTCTTCACCAATAAAAAGGAATTCTGTTTTATCTTGAGGACAGTCTAGTTAGCTTCTTCAGGAAAAGCTTCTCTTGGTCCCAAATAAACAGGCACTTTCACATTAAATCAGACTTAATATGTGAAGCTGATTTCCAAATCTCCAATTGAAAAAGATCTTGCTTTGTAGATGGCAGCACTACACATTCATTATCAGATTTCCATACCAAGCAGATGGCACAAATGACTTCCAGTGACTTTTGCTAAAAGTCTAGATATCTAACTACCAAATAAAATGAGCCAAAAAAGGAGAGACCAAGATCTCTGGGACAGGTATCTTTTGAAAACTCTTTAAAGGATTTCAAAACTCCAGTCAATAATCTTGAAATAAAAATGATTTAAGCACAGCAATTTGGGAGAGAATAACTATCTTAATTCTATACTTTGTATAATGGTACCCTGTCTACTGAGAGTACAATAGATAGTTTTTTTTGAATTCTGTTCAATAGTATCGCTATAGCCCCTAAAACCTCATGGCAATATACTTACAATCTGAAGTGTACTCCACCTGTCCGGCCTGCACAGCTGCCCCATCTGCTGTCTGAGGGGTAGATGCACTACTATCAGCTTGAGCTTTACGAACAAGTGCTGCAAGAGGGTGATCAGGATCCACCACTTTCAAAGGCTACAGATAAAATGACAATAATTGAATATTGACCACTTTTTCAACCATACTTTAAAAATGATTATGTAACCTCTCAGCTTTGGAGTATGACAATTTTAACTTTCTCAATATTTAGCTCAGAAAACCTTGCAATTATTGTGCTTCTACTAAGGACTTTGAGAAAAGCCTCCAATTCCTCCTCATCCCCCAAAGATTTCCAAATGTTTTTGGAAAACAAGTCAAGTTAAGAAGAGCAATTATATGGCAAAAGTATTACTTAGACTTGGAAAAAAATTCATTTAATACTCAAGTGGCTCCACACTTATTAATAATCACTTAAGAGAGATAAGCATTTATAAAATTCTTGAGAGTAAAACTGTTTGAAACCTCCATTTAAGGGAACCAATCACTATGGATTCCAATTACTGAGTTTTAAAAGTATCTTAAGTAAAAGATGAACAAGGATTATTCATTCTCTGGGCATCTGCCATGATGGCTTACTAGAAACTATATGCCTAAGTATGTTTGATGAATTTCTGTTTCTTTCAGATTATGGTTGGCAGGCTTCCTGGCCTGAATTTTGGGCAGGATAATTCCACTGGATTCTTTATGACATGCACTGGGCAGAGAAAAAACAAATTCTTGACTGTAGCAGAACAGCACAGACAAAAGAAAAAACAATGTTCCTACATTCTCCCCTGTTTTCCAGCCACATGCCTATCTTAAGCATAAAGCCTAGGGTTAGCCTAGCCACAAAGGCTCAGAAATAGAGAGTCAGCCTCAGGTATCATTAGTTATTATGCACAAGTTAATATGCCATACATGAATCTAGTACATTTCTGCTTCTGCTAAATGCTTCTACATTTATGCTAAAATAATTCAACTGAGACCAAAGTAAATTTAGTAAAAAAAAAAAAAAAAAAAAAAAAAAGCCTTCAACTCCTAGAATATTTAAGTTTAATCAATATCAAGAAAATGCTTATATTTTCTAATCTCAAATCTGAAATGGGACTGGAATACTTTAAAAAATAGCTTCCTGAAACTTGATGTAAGTCCCAAAAAAGGTATGTATAATAAGGACTTGCAAAACAAACTTAAGTGGCTGAGCAATAAAAGAAAAAAGCTTAGACATGTTATTTTAAATGTGCTGTGAATAATGAGAAATATTTAAGAAAAAAATATTCTATATTACTAAGCAAATTAGGTTTTATTCATCAAAACTAGAAGCCAATAAATATTACTGTTATAACTATATTAGTATTAACATTAATATTGATTTGGTCAAATTATCAAGCATCCTGATAATTTTGTAATGGCATCTACAGAAATAAAATTCAAGATTAAGATAAAAACCTTCATAAGTTCTTCAAGTCGACTGCACTTTTTGGAAGCAAAGAGCGATGGATGCAGGTAATTACCATCATCATCATCATCGTCGTCATCATCTGAGTTGGCCCCTGAATCTTAAGGCAAAAACACATTTTTAGAATCTGATGAAGTTCAAAGAAAATTACAGTTCTATCAAAATGTAGATGAATTAAATAGCTTATATACCGTTATGAAGATTCATTTGGGAGTTATTCCCTATTACCTTGCTGTTAAGCCATCTCCTGCTTAAAAATGACATTTACAACTGGCCTTTGGAACTAAGGAATCAAATGATTTCTTTATTTGAATCTGGTTTCACCTTTATAAAGATGGGAGGGAAGGTCAGGGAAATTGTTTAATTTGCTCCATTTGGAATCCCACTGGGGTTAGCCCTGATTAATAAAATTAATAAGGCGTATGTGGCATTTATAAGATAAATGCCTTAATTTATAAAAATCTCAGAAATGAGAATAATTTCTCTTTTCTATATAGTTTAGAAACTCAAAGAGTCAAAAAGCATCTCTGAAGTCATCTCATCCAAATTATAACCGAAAAGGAATCCCTTTCACAATATACTTGGATAACAATGGTTATCCAGCCCTGCTCAAAGACCTCTGGAGAGAACTCACTACCTACCAAAGAAGTCCCCATTCTATTTAGGGGCAGTTCTCAGTGCTAGTAACTTTTCTCATATTGATTTGAAATTTGTCTCCCTTTCATTCATTGGTGAGATTAGGACAAGTGGTTAACTGGGAAATTAGAGAACCACAATGACTTTTTCTTGTGACTCAATTCTGGAGCTACCTTAGTTCCCCCTTCTTGTCCAACTTTTATCTTGTGAGCACAGTTTATTCAACTGGGAATTGAGAGAAAACTGGACCCACTTCTACCTGCTGCTTAGAGACCCTTAATTAAGGACTTTAAGTTATGCTGGTCAGGAACCCAGTCAGATCTTAAGACTGATGCCAGATATTTCCCTAGAATTATACATCTCAAGCAACCTATATTATTATCTGAAAATTAGTCTCATATTGATCAAATATTGTTTCTATGTTTCTTTGTACACAATCAAGTCACTTGGAGAAGTGAGATACCTTTTTTTTCTCATTTCAGAGACTGCACCTGTTCATTCACTCCCTCCCAACTTGCAAAGTCCATAATCTTTCCTCTAATTAGACATCAGATTATCTAATATTATATTTGGCTAAACTATTTCCTTTTAGTTAAATGGCCTTTATTGTTTTTAATAAAAATCTGTCTCCTCTTGTATTCAGGGTCCAGTACCAAAGTTGAAAAAGGCAACTGATGCTGATTTGATGGGCAGTTGTCATGCACTGCTTAACAAATCCTAAGTCTGGAAGCTCAAACCTTTGTTTTGTCATTAATTTCATCTTTCACCTACCACACTGAGAATATCATTCATTAGTCTGGAACTGAAAGAAGCCAAGAAACTGAGTTAAAAAACTAGAGTGATTTAGAAGTAATCAAGCCAACAACTAGAACAGGGGTTGGCAAAGTACAGCCATATACTTTGGTGGTACATGATGGTCTGGTGATAACAATGAAAAATCAGTGTGCAGTCAGATATGTAGAAAAGATTCTAATGGAGGGGTATTTGTTTATGGCACAAGAAGTGGCCATCATTGGGGTGAAAGTACTCTTTGGAGGGCTGCTCTTGTTTGAATCTGGGGGTTTGTCTTAGGAGCACGAGCATTACTTCAAGAACTGCTGTTTCCATCAGTGTTGGCACATTTCTGACTGAACAGATTACAACCTCTCTGTAGCATATTATCTTTAAGATTTTCCTTAATTGTCATTCTGAGGCCCACCTAGTGAGGAGCCATTCTGGTGCACGGAGACCAAAACACATGGTAGAGTTAATGTCTCTCAAGCTTAGAAGAACCTGGTGTCTTTTGGCAGAGCTTCTGAGAATCCTATGTCAACTCCATAACACAAAAAGGTCTTAAGAGTAGGTTTTGAAGTCAGGACGACCTGAGTTCAAAATCTGGTCTCAGATACTTCCTAGCTGTGTGACCCTGGGCAAGTTACTTAACCCCAATTGCCTCAGCAAAAAGCAAAAAAAAAAAAAAAAAAGAGTAGGTTTTTACTGAATATGGTTTGAAGAGATAAACTAAACTGATTCTCTAATTCACTTCATAATTTCTAAAAAACATCTTTAGGATCCAGACCCAATAGAATACAAGTATCCATATAGTGAGAAAAAGTAACAAAATAGGGGGAGTGTGTAGAATGTTCTATGATAAAATTCTGTTCCCTAATAAGATAACAGTAGCATCCAGTTGAAGAATTCATCTTAAAACTGTGCAATTTCTTCCAATTAACAAGTTTTCTGTAGACTGCTCTGAATTTTTATTTAAAATAAAGTTAGCTGGCCCTTATAGTAAGAATTTCAAATCAAACATATTCTAGAATCAAGAAAACATAAAAATAAACAAGAATAAAGAATAAATCAAACACATGTCTTTAGGTTTTGAGAATTTTAAAATTCAATCCCAAAATTCAAACGATGCCATAAAATTCTATACACATACACACACGTATGTATATATGTAATCTGTCTAAATCTGTGATTCTATCTTCATCAATGTAAGGAGTTGTTTGTGAGCAAATTTCCTGGGCTAATGTATCTTACAGTAAAGTTTTCTGGAGGACTGTGAGATTAAGCAACTTGTCCAGGATTATAAATTGTTGTTCATCCTTTGTTCTCAAAGAGGACCATGACATCAGGGAAGTGATGCCATCACATGCAAGCGAACTGGATTTAAGTGAAGGAGGGCTGTTGAAGGCCACCTGCTTCACTTTCTCCTCCAGAGTCAGATGGATCCAGTGGCCAGAGAGAGATCAGGATGACTGGAGATGGTCCTGGATGCAATGGGAATCCTTGGCCTTTTTAAACTAAGGTCTTCAAGAGGTCTGTCTGACTGAGGCCACACTCATTCAGTGATTAATGCTATATAGCAACTGAAGCAACACTACACTAGGTTCTTTTAAGCTTGAGAGACACTTTCAGTTCTTTAAATCAAAAAAAAAAAAAAAAAAAAAAAAAAAAGATGCCAAAAAATAAAAAAGTAAATGAATCTGGGAGGGGAAGACCTTCAGGGTTTCTGGCCAAAGCAGAACTGACTATTTACATTCAATCTGACTCAATTGTCAGTACCCAAAAGATGACCAACTGGAGCTTGACCTGGGACCTAACAGTGGCCAATCAAAGAGAATCAAATTGGTTTTGGTTTAAAGCATGTTCCTAAAGAACTCTAGCCAGTAAACCTCATATCTTGGTAGGGTTCTGAGGTATAAAAGAAAAGAGTATCTGTAGGTAAGGATATCATATCCTATGTGGACAGAGGGAGAAAAGGGAAGGAAGAAAAGGAAGGACGAGAAGAAAGAAGGGAAAAAGGGAGTTTTCCAACTAGCCAATTCCAGTTTGTGAGACAGCTTTATTTATAGAGGTTGTTGTAAATAAGGGAAGTGCCACAAGCAAGAATAGCATAAAGGTTATTATTCTCACTCTAAGGCTGGCCCTCTATCTTCAATTCCATGTTTTATTTCAACATTTGAGTTAAAGATAGCATAAGTTTCAATTGTTTTCAGTGTCAATAGACAAAAGTAAGTAGCTACAATAAAGCAAATTATTACAACCTTTTTATTTTCTGATGAAAATTGGTTTTGCATTAGCATACTGCATCAAATTTTAAATTACTCTTGCATGCCAAATTCATTTTATGATTCAATGTGAAAATCAACTATGAACTATCCTATGGATGAAATGGAAGAGTTCAATGTCATTTCTCACAGACATCATAAAGCAATGACTTTTTTTTTTTTTTTTTTTGCTTTTTGCTGAGGCAATTGGGGTTAAGTGACTTGCCCAGGGTCACACAGCTAGGAAGTGTCTGAGACCAGATTTGAACTCAGGTCTTCCTGACTTCAGGGCTGGTGCTCTAACCATTGCGCCACCTAGCTGCCCCAGCAGTGACCTTTAAAGTGGAGGTCATGGTGGGATCCCAAAGGGAAAACCAACCAATCAGAAGGTGGGAACATGGATTACATCCCATCTTCTCCATGATGACAAATCATGGGCCTATCCCACAATTATACCTACCCTAGTGGTTCTCTTAGTATATCTTCAGTTTGCCCCCTTGTCTCATTTGAACAGTGCTAGTATTACAAAGTACTTTGTATGGTATTTTACTTGTTCTTCACAACAATGCTGGGAAATGAGTACTATTATTATCCCCACCTTACAGATAAGGAAAGGGGCTAAAGTAAAATGACTTGCCCCCCAGTCCTCCAGATGGCTCCAAGAACAATTTCCTGAACACTGTTATCTACTGCCTAAGATCACAGCATGGACCAATGGTCTTTAACAGGTCAAGGGTGAGATATGGCTTGGGGGCAATTATCAGTGACTAGGAGTTCTGAATCTCCGTCATTCTTTTTGTCACTCAGAATAAGTAGATATAAATGGGGTGAACTGCACCCCAGATCTCATGTCATTTCTCCCAACTCACTCCAGTCAAACTTACACTCTTACTTCCTCAAGTTCATCACCATGGTGTCATCTTTGACCCTTCACTCCACATGTTTAACCAGCTGCTCAATCCTGACATTTCTATTTTCATCTCTCAAACAAGTTTTCTTTTCTCTATCCATGACAATCACTCCAGTTCACCATCATCTCATGGGTATCTCTGTAAGTTCTCCCTGTCTTGAGTCTCCCCTACCCAATCCATCCATCACAGTCGCCAAAATGACATGTTAGTACACAGATTTGCCCATGTTTCTCCATTTCTCAAAGTTCAATGGTGCTCTATTACCTCTCTGATCAAATGTGATTTAATCTTTATCCTATCCCTTTTAAATATTTTATAAAGTACACAATTACAGCAATATAAATATGTAGCTTGTAAATAACTAAATATACATATACTGGAGAAACCACTCAAGCTTCTTGTAATAATGGGGTACACAATAAACAATTTGGAGAACACTGCACTAAAGGAATACGGTCTCTTAATTTTAAAGTATAAAGTTCAATCTGTGGAGCTTTGAAATGCTTTTCTTGTTTGTTTTTAGTCAGTTATAACACTAAAACTGACTGGAAATGTCTAACCACCAGTCTAGAGCTCAGAAAGAAAACAAAAGGAGGCATATATACTTCTCTTCTCTTCTCCTTTGCTCTCTGTCAGAACGGTGTATCGCCCTTCTTTCATCGCCTTCTGGATATGTTTATAGTAAGGGTTGAGGTAGTGATCAAAGCGCAAAAAATCAAACTGGGAATTGCGGGCCTGCTTGGCTTTCAGCATGATCTCAAACTGAGCACCCTGCTTGCAGACAAAATTGGCGGTGCGCTCGATGATGGCGTGCATCTTGGCTGTTGGCGGCTACAAGAAAAACAAGCATTTTCACATGTGTGGCCAGTACCACTTTAGGGGAACACCAGCTCCTTGGGACAAGGCCTATACCTGCCTCTCCTCCCCAAAGTCACCAGGGAAGGTTGACCCTGGGGGCCTAGGGATGTGCAACAAGAAGGGCATACTTTGTCAATGCTCTCTACCATCCCCCCCTCGCTGAGCAGGCACTTAATAAACATTTGTTAAGCTGGAGACAGAAAATTCTTATCAAAATATAATTTAAATCTGTACATTTAATATGCTCCCAAAAATGAAATTAAAAACAATACTCATTAAAACTAGAAAGTTAAGAAGCTTGCTAACTTTTATTGCTCATATACTTCATAAAAATAAAGTTTCATTTCTAGACCAATCAAGTTTTGTACTTAAAAAGGATAAATAACTACAATTAAAGTTATTTACTGACCCTCAAATAAATAAGCTTTCATGTTTATGTTCTGTCATATTTGTTTCTATGTATTTCAGCACTAAAACAGATTATTAATGTAAAACTTGCACTGTTTGATGAAAACTGAAAGACTAATTTAGATCCTTTTGACTAACAGCCTTTTTTTCTCTTAAAAACAATCATATTCAGATAACGTCCATCACTTTTCCTAGTAAAGTCTGCTTCTGCTAACCAACATTTTCTCGTTATTCATAAAATTCTTAAAATCAGACATTTTTAAAATGATGTCTACAGTAGTGCAAAATAAAATTTATTGGTAATTTTACAAAACAGCGAGGATGACAAAAATGGGAAGAATATTTTACTAACATGCTGTCAGTTCTGTCAAATATCAGATTAAGACAGTGTATTCTAAAAGAAAATTCAAAAGCAGGGAACCTCAATTGTAATCATAAGTATTAGCACTATTTTCATCTGATGTGACCACACTATGATCATCTACAGCTATACTACCTTTTTCTTTAAAAAGAAATAGCATTTTAGACCTGGAAGGGACATTTGAGGTCATCTAAAGTAATTTATTTTATAAAGACATTACAAAAGCAGAAGTATTTTTTATTTTTTGCTTAATAGTGTTTTTTTTTCCCCCAATTACATGTAAAGATAGTTTTCAGCATTCACCTCTGTAAGATTTTGAGCTCTGAATTTTTTTCCCTCTCTCTCTTCCCAAGCTCCTCATCTCCATCCCCAAGATAGAAAGCAATAAGCAGAAATCTTGAAATGCAATTATGGTGCTACCATTATTATCCATAATATGCAAAGAATTAACAGCTCTAAATAAGACTGCACATACCAGGGCAAGCAAGAATCTAATAACAATAGCTTAGAAATTTGAAAAATGATAAGGAACACTGATTTTAATAATTTCTACTTAATTTTTTTTAAAATGGGATTTCTGATATAAATTGACAAATTCAAATAAAAGCAAAACTTATAAACAGTAAGTTGCAGACTGTTTTGGTGAAGAGTATGAAAGGGAGGAACAAGGAAAAAAAAATCAAATGGCAGAACCACAGTTAAAATCACATAAGACTTAGCAACAGCTACACTAAAAGTGTGCAGGTCATTGAAGAGCAAAAGAATTGGCTGAAAATATAATACTCAGCAAAGTTAAGAATAATTTTGAACAGGGGGAAAAAGAACATTCAACATATTGTCAGACTTTCATGATTTTGCTGCAAAAAGACTATAACAATAGAAAATGTGACATTTAACATACAAGAAAAATATAGTGTAAACATCAAAAACAAATTATTACAAGGGACTCAAAAAGGAGAAATTGTTTACTTTTTATACAAGGAAATGTAAACCCTATGTCTAAAATTGTCATTAGTAACTGGATAGTCTGAAATATTGGGATAAAGTTGAATACACTGTGATCCTGAAAAGGAAAATTGTGTAGAAAAAGGTTTTTTTTACTCCTTTATACAAATGAGGTCCAAGAAGAAATGACACAGGAATTAGATGAAGGAAGAAAGCTGGTAGTTCAAATATAATGCTAAAGATCAAGAGTAGAATTTAGTAGGTAAAAAAAAGCAGGAAAAATAATCATGATCTCAAACAAAGTTAAAGCTAAAAATAGATTAATCAAAAGAGAAAAACAGGAACATTATACTATAAGATAGCCATATCACTCTATTCTTTTAGACAATATAAACTAGACAATATAAGATTGGAATAGTGTCTGTAGTATAGGAAATGATTAATTGGTGGATTTAGAAATATATGGAAAGACTCAAGAAGTTTATCTTCACAGAAAAAGGACAAACTAGCACAGTATGGCCATACACACATGTATGTATGTATATATATATATGCATACACGTATGTACAAATATATTGGTGCCTAATTGTAGCCTTTGGGAAGGGAGGAAAAAGAATAAATAGTACACAGTGGAGAACAAGGAAAAACCTACAAGGAAGCAAAGATGGATAGCTCTGAACACAATGTGTGACATTTATTATATACACTTTCTTAAAATGTAAATTTATTGCTTTATATTTTGAATCCTCCTTTATGTTCTGCTGTGTATAAGGCAATTTTTTTTTGGCCTTTATTTTATATTTAAGTTTTATACAATGGGTAGATGTGAAATGCTCTGAGTAATCTGAAGGAGAGGGATCAGGGGAAAGGTCTGAGGAGAGCTGACCTAAAAACAGGAAGGGCAGGAGAAGAACACAGAGAGAAGGTAGATTAGGTAGAAAGAAGTTTGCTTTACAAAGATAAGAGGAGGGGGGAGACAGTTCTGAGTAGGACCCTGCATAGCAGGACCAAAAGTTTCTACCAGATCTGGCAACCTACACTGTGATGTAACCTTTTAAAAATTTCATACACTGATTTTGGAAAAGCCAATTTTGGCATGCCCTTAATTGAAAAGCAGCAGTTTAATAGAAAGAAAACTGTTTAAGAGTACTGTTAACATTGCACTATTATGGAGCCTTAACCTTTCCATTAACCAGTTGGTATAGAGAAGTTGTGATTCAGTTTCTCGCCAATATAAAACAGAAGTCAACCTACCTACAGGGAATACCAGGATTTTGTGGAGTGGAAGTACTTTGCAATTATATGTATGAGGAGCTATGGAAAAACAGGCCTGTTCATATGTTGTGAATTGGTCAAGTTAGGTTGGAAAAAAAATTGCAAGTATGCCCCTGAAGTTACTAAATGATGCTTATGACTCAGTTGGCCTACACATGAATGAGATCAAAGAAAAGAATCTGAAATGTAATTATAGTAGTTCTTTCTGTGGTGGTAAAGAGTTTGAAATTAAGGGGATGTAAATTTGGGAATGGCTGAAGAAAATATGACAGATGGACTGCACAGAATACTACTGTGCTGTAAGAATGCTGAAACAGATAGCTTCAGATAAATGTGGGAAGACTGATATGAACTAATGTAGTATGAAATAAGAGGAGCCAGGAGATCAATTTATAAAGAACAATAATGTAAAAATAAATCAACTTTGAAAGAATTAACAAAACTCCAATCAATGCAATGACCAACTGAATACTATTCACATCCTCACAATGAGGTATCAGACTAAATATTAAAAATGAAACACAATTTTGGACATGAAAATGTGAAAATTTGTTTTGCTTGATTATGTATATTGTTACAAGGTGTCGCGTGCCCCCCAATCCTCCCTTTTCTCCACTTCTCCTCTCCCAATCCCCTGGGTCTGGGGTGGGGGTGAAAGAAAAATCAAGTTATTCTGCTGGAATTTTTCTTTTGCTTCTCCAGTGGAAAATAACAGGAATAATTTGTTTCTTTTCCTAAATTCATTTTTTTGCAAGCACCCTTAAAAAAAAAAAAGAGAGAGCAAGCAATCTGATTTCTTCGACAAATATTATGAAAACATTGTAACAAATATCTCTTATAAGACATAAGTTCACATACCAGTTCCACATCAGAAGGCACATTCAATCCTAAAGGGGCAATGAAAGGTTCTTCATTTTCCTCTGAGTTTTCTGCCTCAATTTTTTCAACTGCAAAAAGAAAACTTGAATCAATCTAAACCAATGAATAGAAATTCAATAAATAACACAAATCAAAACAAGTCATTGCCCACACTACTTCTTAAACTATCTTCCAATTTTCTTTTGTATCATGCAAAAATCAACAACTAAACTCACACCCAAACAAACCTTGCCACTGTTGAACTCTTTAATTGATCCCACTAAAGTTTTCTCAAAAATGCAACTTAAGTTTATTTTAAAAATACAAATAAAGAAAGAGAAGTTAATTTCATCTTCCTTTGTCGGGCCAGTTCTCTTATTATTTATGTTGACTACCATGCCTCTCCCCTCTCCTTACAGACCATTCTTCCTAAGAATCCCAATGCTTACAGTCCCACTATTCTATGAAAGTGTCCCAATTCCTGCAGCCTAGACTGATCTCTACCTTCTTTGAATTCCTGTAGCATATGAAATAAAAGGGTTCAATGTGTTGTTATATGGTTCTCTATTGTATGTGCTTTGGTTATGTCTCATTAGCCAGGCTGTAAAGTAATATGACTTTACAGTTTTTAGATAGATCTAGACAGTATATGGCAGAGAGCATATAGTCAGTTATGTACAAAAGATCATTTGGAGTTAACTATACAAATGGTTCTCTATCAAGGGAGTTGTGCTTCTTCCACCAACACTAAAATGTATTTTCTATTTTGTTTCATGAATCCAACAAGCATTTTAAATTTTTCTGTTATACACTATGCTAGGCCCTGGAGATATAAAGCTTAAAAACTCAGTTATAAGGAGCTTATGTTCTACTATATTCATGTAAAGTCATTATATACATGCTATGCATTGTTTTTCTACTTCTCAGTATTCACCAAGAAAAAGGCTTGTTGCACAAGGGTATGAGCTAAAATATGTATAAAAATATGAAAGAAAGGGCAGCTAGGTGGCGTAGTGGATAGAGCACTAGCCCTGAAGTCAGGAGGACCTGAGTTCAAATCTGGTCTCAGACACTTAACATTCCCTGGCTGTGTGACCCTGGGCAAGTCACTTAACCCCAATTGCCTCAGCAAAAAGCAAAAAAAAAAAAAAAAAGAAAAACTATTTCTGAAGTCAACAGTTTTCCCCCAAATATGTTGCTTTTCCATCATTTTAGTACAATGTTACACATTTCTCTACTCAGATACATTAACTAAGAAACTAATTCTTTTTTGATGACTCAAGGCTATTATTGTAAACAATTATTAATCATACCTTGTTTAAAAAAAAAGCCTTTTAAGTTTTTACAGGTTTAAAAAAAAAAAACTACTTACTTGTTATTAGAATGACCGTAGTCAAATATTTACTAGTCATTGTGTCTACATCCCCCTTCTTTCGCTAATTTTCTGCCTGTAAGCAGTTGTGGGTTTTGGAAGCAAATATGCAAGTTTTTTTAATAACTGTATGTAACCTTAAACCAGCTCTTAGAGCCTCAACTATGAGTAAAGCATATGGGCTATGTGACATTTATTACGGCTATCTGGAGACTTTGTTTTCTTAGTAGTTCTTGGGAGAGTTTTAGGAATAGTAAGGTTTGACAGCTAAGTTTCCTGTAAATAAGGTATTACTATATTCAAGATATTACACTAAGCATTATTTTCTATTTAATACTGAAAGGTTTCAGAGTGGTGAGTATATAGAAAACTACGAACAATAAACTTTCAGATTCAGTAAGGCACGATTTTAAAATAATATAAAATATATTTCTATCTATTCTGCAAAAGCAGAATGCAGAAGACACAGTTAGACAAATCAATTCAAAGCAGGGATTTGGCTTTAATGATCTACCCAAAGGACATCTGTTTCCTACAAGTAGCTCTGTAAACCTTACAAATTGTCCATTTTAAGTTGATGTAATAGACTTTTGGACTATTAACCTAATAACATCAAGTACTGATAAACACTGTATAAGTGATGTCAAACAGTATATAGCCTCTATATACTGATTTAGAAAACCTCAAATTAATGGTTATACTGTATTTTTATTTATCTTGTTAAACATTGAATTACATTTTTATTTGGTTTGGGCCCCCAGGTTGACAACTCTGCACTACAAGATAGCAAACCCACTGACACCCCTTTGAAATGGTAGTATAACAAACATTAAAGTATTTACTACACCTACAACATTGTGGTGGGAGGGGTGGGTAAGAAGGGGCAAAGAGTCAAATTTAAATGAAACAGATCCTCATGGATCCCCATAGATATCAAAGAATGGTAGCGAGATAAAATAAATACAGTTGGGAATAATATGCTATATTAAATGCTAGTTCATCACAGAGGTTCAAAGTGATCTGTGACTGTGGGTGCCCCACAACTCTGAGCACTCTTCTGTCTTTACAATCTCTCCTAGTGACCTCAATAAATACTCTCATGGGTTATGACCACTCTTTCTGGATGTGTGTGTGTGTGTGTGTGTGTGTGTGTGTGTGTGTGTGTGTGTGTAAATATAGCCTAAATCTCCTGAGTTCAATCTAGTCTTGCCTCAACAACTATTTGACATTTGAACCGGAAGTCCTATAGACATCTGAAACATGAAATGTCCAAAAGAGAACTTTGTATCCTTCATGTCAAACCTGCTTCCTTTCAAACATTTTTATTTCTGTTGGGAATAACACCATCCTTTCACATGTCCTGTTCTGCAACCTTGGAGTCACCCATAACTCAATCTTCCTTTCCTAAGTCTTACAATTTTTACCTCTTGTGAAATCTTTTGCCTCTGCTCCTTTCTATCCATTCACATAAGCCACCAGATTAGTTCAGGTTTATATCATGAGGACTACTGCAATACTCTAATAATTAGCCTCCCTGCCTCAAGTGATTTTTTTCTCCCATCCATCCTCCACAGAGCTGTCAAAGTGATTTTCCTACGGCACAGTTCTGATCTCCCTTGCTTAATGAACTCTGGTGATTTTTTTTTATATCTAGGCTTAAACACAAATTACACTGTTTGACTTTCAAAGTCCTTAAAATGTGGCTCTAACCTATACCCTCTGATTGGGGAGGGTGGAGGATGGACACTGGAGTTTCTAATTTTCTTAAAGAGGGCAATCAAAACATTTTATCCCAGTATTAAAGATGGCAATCTATAATATCATCTCATTTTTTACAGGCCAAACGCCTGGATTTCATGATCTCCAGAAACTCATCATTCACCAGCAAGATAAAATCAACTTCGAAACACTCACCTCCTCAGATTATTTTCTACCCTGGATACTCTCTACCTCTCTCTTTCAGCTTCTTTTTCAGTACTGTCTTCTCATTAGACTGTCAGCTTCTAGAGGGGAGTGCTTAGCACATAGGAGGTGATTAATAAATGCTTCATGACTTCTGTCTCCCCTGCCTCATTAAACAGAACACTGTATGTTACTGTGATGTCCAGACAACCTGGCCTTCCTGTTCTGCACAAAGAACTTCCATTTCCTGCCTTTGCAATGGTCATTACCTAGGTTTGGAATGTACTCTATGCTTTTTGTTGTTTCTCAGAAGTCCTTGTTTCCTTCTCATTTCAACTCAAAGCTCCTCCATGAGGTCCTTCCTGAAAGTCCCAGGGCCTTCCCCAGATATACACACATACACATGTACACACACATCTGTGTCTCTAGAATGTTAAGTGCCTTGAAGGGACATTTTTGTTTCTGTATCCCCCGAAGGTAGTAAGGTGGCATAGGAGGTAAATAATACTCAATTCTCAGTTTGAATGCACTTTTAGATGCTTATCAGTGTATGTGGCTTTTCTCAGCCAATTTCCTTATTTGTAAAATTGAGGTAAAAGCAGCACCTATCTCCCAGTGCATGGTGAAATAATACAGATGAAGTGCTTTGAAAACTGTAAAAGTGTTACATAAATGTTGGATACTGTTACTGCCTATTGTCTAAAACACAATATATTTAATAAGATAGTTTTCAAAAACACAAAAAGTTATTTTCCTCTTTAATTCTCAATTTTTTATCGAATTACCTCTTTCTGTTCTTACCTTTCTGTTTTGAGGGTTCTTCCTCTTCTGTTGGTTCAGAAGGGTCATAATAGTCGCTGCCATAAGTGAATCCCACTGCATTATAACTTCCATCCTCTGCCAAGGCTTCACTCAGTCGCTTATATTCTTCCTCTTGAACAAAAACATGAGTTGTTTTTTTTTTATTAACACAAAGGAAATTGACTACAGAAAACTGCACAAATGTCAAAAGTTGTAGCTATCAATAAAGCATACAACACTATTTTCAATCTCACTTTGAGGTGTAGAATTTATAAGTTTACAACATCACTTCTATTAATATGTACTTTCTGCCAGTACATTTTTACCCACAGATAGAAGAATACATGTCTTTTGTGGAAAATTTTTTCCTGCTAAGAAAACTTGGGGATTAAGAACTGTAGTAAAGATTGTTAAGGCAAAGACAAGAACATCAAGTTTAATTGATACGATACTGTTAAAGAAGAACAGTTAAAGAGTTTTTTGTTTTTTTGTTTTTTTTTTTTTTCAAATCCCAGTCTGCCCTCAAAAGCTGGGAAAATTCTTTGTGGCTCTACATATAAACTATCCTGAGGTCCTCTCAGATACGCAAAGACTCCTGTTTTTCCAATCCACTGGGTACTGTCAAGATAATATCAGAAAGAGTGAGTATAAAAAATGAGTGGGAGTAAATTTTTAATACTTAATTTTTAAAAAAAAAGTTTGTTGCTTAAGTAAGTTTTTCTTGAGCAGTACCTTGCCTTGCCTCCTCCTCAAGCAAGTCCGTATGCAAGGCTAAATACCTCTCTTCATCACACAGGGCATCTATTCGTGCCTCCTCTTCAGAAAGCTGGTAGTCTCTGTTCCATGTGGAATATTCAGCATCATAATCAGAAAGGTCATGCAGGTGACCGCGTCCATCATATCTGTAATGTGAACAAACTGGTCAATGTAGAGAAATTAAGATCAAGGTTTTGTGTGTGATTATTTAAAATACTTACCCTTTATAAATAAAGAAATCAAAAATATTTAAACTAAACACAGCCACTCATCTCAGATTTATATTTAATTTTTCTAGTTACTTCTTGCCTACTGTTAAATTCAAGTTATCTTAATAAAAGTCTAAATCCCTATGATAAAGTTAACAATTAAAGGCAAAGAATCCTTTAATAGTTTAATGGGATCCATTTCAATAATAGTTCTTACCGTTTATGGTTTTGTCAACCATTTAATGTCACTTGCAAAAAAATAAAAAAATTAAAAAAATTAAAAAAAAATTTTTTTCTGTAAAGTCAAATACTGTAGCTTACATTCACACAAACCCGAGTACATAAATACCTATCCGAAAGAACCAAACGGTCGAAATTTCCTCGCTTCTTTCTGCTAGTCCCGAACTCTCAGGAGAGATCTTCACCAAAGAAACTTGCGTCCATTGGAGGTAAAATCTTGGCTAGGCTCGTCCCCTAGCCATTTGGCTGAGGAAATAAGTTCTGGGTTATGTGATAGAGAGACACACATACAATAGGAACAGTAACATATACATGCAGTTTAAGGAGGTTCACCAAATATACAGCAAAACTATAAGAAGATGCAGTAGAGCTTATTTCTTCTAAACAGATCACCACCTCCCCCATCCCCAAGGAAATGGACACACAAATATATCACCTATATGTTTCGCCTTCAAGAACTGATAGATAAAACTCCAACTAAATGTAAACTACAGATAGTCTTCTCTGCCATGCATAATTTTACACCAAAGTCTCTTAATGGAGCCAACTCTCAAGATAGTAAATAAAATGAGTATGCAAATTTTAAAATACCTTGACTTTTTTTGGTCTCATAAAGACTCAAATGACAAACAGAAATCTGCTCTAAATCTTTAATGAGTTTGCCATGAATAAAAATGATGAATTGTTCATCATTTAACCATTAGAAAATATCTAAATCCAAAGTATAAGACCATAAATTCATCTTGATGGACCTTAAGTCATCTAGTCCAACCCCCTCATTTTACAGATGAGGAAACAGGCCCAGGGAGGTTAAGCCACTTTCCTAAGGCCACACGAGTGAAAGCACCAGAGGCAGAATTTGAACCCAAGACCTCAAACTCCAGAGTCAGTAAGGGTTACTGCATTTCTTTTAATTTCAAAATGAATTTTATTTAGATGTAAACCTCCTTAACTTACAAATGTAAATTGTTTCAAAAATATTATACATTCACATGTGTAGAGTTTGCTCCCCAATAATTTTAGAAGGCCTACCCCAAATCATATACAGTATGGTGTAAAACTGTATAAAGAGTTCAATCTTCATCAATTACCACACTTAGTAACTGATTTGTAACAAATAACAGCATTGGAAAAATGAGCTCCCAACAAGGATGAGCATTACCACGAAATAGAAACCACAGTTTAATACACAACAAAGTTTTAGCACAACATGAAAAACATCTGATTCTGGTCTGATCTCACTTGTCACATCATCTCCCTGAGGATGTCCTTGATTTCTACATTTAATTTCAAAGAAAAGTTAAGAGATGGAAAAGACCCATTAGGTCATTACTGTAGTCCATCCCGGCCAGTTCACGATTGTTCCCTACAGTACATTTTCCAGTGCTTTGTAGAATCCAGTTCTAAATGTCTCAAACGATGGGCTTCCTTCCCTTGGAGATACTATATTCCATAGTCTAATAGTTGTCACACTGTTAGGTTTTCAATCCAGGCCCAAGAAGTTCTGTTGCCAAAACCCTGCTTCAGAACCCCCCACACAGGGGAAGGAAAAGAGGGATAAAGGGGGAGCAAACAATCTACAGCATGCAATGTCACTATTTTCAAATCAAAGACCTTCGGGCGCCTTCCCAGGATAGAGCAGTGCAACCCCTCGGGCAAATTTGATTTGAAAAGACCCAGCGCCGGCCTCCCTCCCGCCCCGACGGGCGGCACCGAGCACTGCCTCGGGTCGGCCACTGCCGCGGGGCTCCCTTCAAAGACAGCCTTCAACTTCAAGGTCTCTCTCCCTAGCATCAGCGCCCGGGCCCAGGCCTCGGGCTCCCCAAACCAAGCACAACTTTCGCGCGGCCTTCACCACCTCCTCACCAGGACCGCTGCAAACCCTTCCATTTTTAAAGGGGAGACAAGGCGAAAGAAGGAAGAGATAAACTGAAGCCCAGGAAACGGGCTGGGACGGGAGGGAGAGGGTAGAAGCCGAGAGGGGGGAGAGAACAGGGGTCCAGAGGAAGAGGAGAGGGAGGGGGAACTGAATCCCGGGGAGCAGTAATTGACTCAAGGTCACCTGCAGGAGCCGGGAGCCGGGGGCCGCGAAGAGCCTGAAACCCGTCTCCAGACTGGCCCTGCAGACCGGCCACTAGCCTCACACATCACCGACCCAGGGAAAGGGGAGGGGTGCAGGATGGCGGCCGCAGTCTCCAAATCCGCGCCCCTCAACAACAAGGCGGCCGACTCCCCTGCTGCCCCGGAAGGCGCCCCAGCCTCATTAAAAAATAAATAAACAATGACAACCAAAAAGAGAGCGAGGGAGAGGGAGAGGCCACGTCCGAGTGACCCCCTCCCCCCGGCCCGAGGCCCTCCCCCACAGGGGGGAGGGGCAGGAGAAGGTAGACCGGCTGGCCAGAGCTGGCCGGAGATGTTCCGAGGCTGGCGGCTCCTCGAGCGCAAGGAAAGGGCGGCCTCATGCCCTTCTCGCCCGCTGCGGACGGGCGCTGGACCGGACCGAACCAAGTGAGCGAGAAGAGGGGGTGCTGGGAGGAGAAAGGGGGGCGGCGGGGGGAGGGGCAGGGGACGAGGAGGGGGAGGGGCGGGGAGGCACCGACCTGTCGATGAGGATCTTGGGGTCGCCCATCCAAGGGATGAGGTGCTGTCCTTGCTCCAGCGCCAGGGCCCGCTCATCGTCGCGGAAGAGTTTGCAGGCATAGCCGAACACCAGCAACTCCACGCGACAGCTGCCGCCGCCGCCGCCGCTGCCTCCACCTCCTCCTCCACCTCCTCCTCC
>JAJPUD010001204.1:99256-209730 GCA_023553655.1 Myrmecobius fasciatus | reverse complement strand
TTTCCCGCGGCCTCCTCCGCTGCCGCCGCCTCCTCCGCCGCCGCCGCCTCCCCCGTACATGGCGGCGGGCACGGCGCCCCCGGCGGCCGCACGGATGCTCCCGCTGTTCCCGCCTCGGCCGTCAAGCCCCGTCAGTCAGAAGCGCCACATCCCGGCCGCAGCTTCAACACCGCCGCCATGGCGGAGGACAAAATGGCGGGAGCGCCATTTCCGGCGGAGAGATGACGGAGCTTCCGGCAATCGGTGCCAGCGGCGCGGAAACGCAGATTCGACACGGGCAAGAGGGAGGAAATCATGGCCCAGGTGGGGGTGGTTCTGGGAGACTCTTAGGAGATTGGGGGGAAGGCGCGCCAGCTGAGGCATAGTTTCTAGTTTTTATTTCCCCTTTGTCTTTCTTTTGACTTTCTGTACCTGTGTCGAAAGTGCAAAAACGAATCAGGTATGTAGTTATGGCTCTGGGGAGTAAAAGTTTGGAGAGAGGCGGGAAGGGGAGGGTAGAAAAGCAAGAGAAGGAGGAAAGCTGGGGCAGGATATACCCTTGGGCCGGGAGCGGGGAAATCTACCCTGATAGTCGTGCAAGACCCCTCATCTTCCGATCCTTGTCCAAGGCTAGGGACTGTCGGGGCAGAGGAGTCGGGAGTGGGTGGTTAGGTTGGATGGGTCATTCTGTCCAACCCCCTGCCTCCATGCCGATTGTTTTACTTCTTCCTCCCCTTTCCAAAGGTTTGTTTAGCTTTAGAGGTGAAAGGGACCTTGGACATCAGTTAAACCAATTTTGCCATTTTTCATGAGCTGCTCAAAGTAGCGCTAGTATTGTTGAGAGGCAACCGACACCTTGTAATTCTCGCCCCCGGGCCATCCGCCGTCAAGCCGGCCTCTTTAAACCTTTCCATGCCTTCCTTATCTTGCTCTACCTGAAAAGCCAGGAAAATGTCTTACCTTCTGCTCAGTCCAATAAATGTATCAAGTGCCTACTATGTGCCAGTCATTGTGCTGGGCTCCGAGTTTTACCATTGACTCCTTCCAGGGCTTGGGGCAAGTTCATTCATGATCATAGATCTGGAAATGGGAGTATCTATTCCCCAGCTCCCCTTCCCCCCAAAAAAATCTAAACATTTTTGAAATAATATAGTCCAACTTGTTTTACAGATGAGTGAACGAGACTCAAAGGAATAGAAAGGCTTGTCTGTGGTTACACAGATGAGGACTAGATCTCAATGAGAATCCAGCCAACTTTCTCCCCTGTAAAATGAGGGATTTGGCCTCAGTGATCTTTTCCTCTAGATAGAACTTTTTGTCTTTATGCTCGGTTCAAAATAGTCCATTAGTAAGTCTTTGTTGGGTGACATTTTTGTGACTTTGTGATGGCCATTTCCATTCCAACCCAACCATATGAGTGCCTCTTGTCCCATGGCTTGATTCTGAATTATGGACTGCCTGGGCTGAAGTGCCCTCCCTGTACTACCACTCTTGCTCCTTCATAGCCATTTATATCACCCTCATCTCTTCCGTGTCCTTATTCATCTTTCTCTACGCTATCATTTGTGCCTCCTGGACCCTCTTTACCAGCCTGACTTTCCCTTCATAATACACCCGTTCCCTTCCTCTAGAAATTACTTTGTATATGTTTTGTATTTATTTTTTACAGAACATATACAAAGTAAACACAAAGCATCTCTTTGAGAGTAAGAACTGTTTGACTTTGTTTCCTCAGCAACTGGCTCAGTACCTAAGCCCCTTGGTAGGGGCTTAATGCTTATTGAATTATAAGGCACTGTGCTAAAAATTGGGGGATGAATACTCAACCCAGGAGACAAAACTAAAAAATAACGAACCTTGAATTCTACTTGTGGGATTTGACATGTAACACAGATAAGTAAATAGTAGATGGACATAGGAGGGGAGTACACTAATGTCAAGGAAGAGCAGTAAAAGACTTGGGGACATGACACTTGAGGTGAATCTTGAAGGGAACTAAGGATCCCAATTGATGGTGATGAGAGGAGGGTGCCTGTTAGATAAGGCGGCCGGCCTGGAATCTGGGAAGTAATTGCCAACGTTAGGGAATAGCTTATGGACCATTTTGACCAGAAATTAAATTGAATGAAAAGCCAAAATAAGCCGGGAAAGATGATGTGAAGTGCTTTAAGTGGCATAGGGGAGTGTGATGGGGTGGTGGTTTTATTTTAGAAGCCACCTCTCTTCTCCCCCATCTTTGTAAAATGGAAGGGGGGGGGGGGATGTAAGGTTCTTTCTGGATTTTATGTTCTGTGATTCATTGTTTGCTGTTCCTTGGATGTGATCATATGAATCTTGACTAATCCAAGTCCTTTAGTGACTTCCTTTTCTGTCTTGTTTAAACTCCTTTGCCTCTTATATGGGGCCTTCCACATTCTTCTGCTGCCTTACTTTTGAATTGTTTCATATCACTTTCTGCCAATCAAAATGAACAATTCACTGTCCCTCTTTTTTACCTCTTCATGCTGTGTACTTTCCTGTCTGGTTGGCAGATGAGTAACATGGTAAAATCAAATTTGGAATCAGTAGGTTTGAGTTCCAATTCCAACTGTGCCTAAGATACATTGGGTGAACCTCTTTGTACCTCCATTTTCTCACCTGTAAAATAAATGGGTTGGATTGGATGACCCGGAAGTTTCTCCTAGCTCTTAAGTTTCATTCAGCAAATGTGAAACATCTAAGATGGACTGGAGATGAATCTTGTGTTTTTTAGCTCACCATAATTCAGAAATGAATTGAGTGCTACCTATGGGGTCTAGGTTTGCCTCTGACTCCTTATGTAACCTTGGACAAGCCACTTGATCTCTGGCCTGATTTCTTTATCTGTAAGTAAAGAAAAATGAAGGAATTGGGATTAATAACATGCTGAGCCTGTGAATGTTCTTCAGTTTTGACTGTTCTTTTAAAGCACAACTCAAATGCAGTGTCTTCCATGAAGCTTTCTCTGACATCCCAGGCTCTGATGACATTATTCCCTACTGTCTCCTCTAAAAAGTTTTATTGATGTTTTTTGTTATTATTTTAAAAATAAATGTTTTATTGTCTTTATAAAAACCAGATCATTTCCTAATAACTTTACCTCCTAGCCTTTCTTAATAAAACTTATCCTCGAACCAAAAAAACATGCAAAACCAGCATGTTGGCCATATCTGACAGTCAGTGCTTCATACTGAATCTATGGTTCACCAACTCTTTTCTGAGAAAAGAGGTATACTTAGTTTCAGTTCTTAGCAGTCATGAATGGTATGTTGGCTTTATATCATTGTAGTTATATAATTTGTTCCTCTGGTTCTACTTACTTTTCTGTGTTTAGTTCATATAAGTCCCCAAGTTTTCCAGAATTTTTCATTTGGGTGGTTTTTATAGCACAGTAATATTATGTTATGTGCATATGCCATACTTTTTTCAGACGTTCCTTAGTTAATAGCCACCCAGTCTACTTCCAGTTCTTGATTATAATTTTAAAAATTGCTATGAATATTTGAATATATTTGAGACCTTTCAGCCTTTTACTTTGTGGCATGTGCCCAGCAGTAGGAGAGAAGAATAGAGGAGGGTACATCTTGAGCTACTCTCTCCTGTCTGGTCTAAATGAATCTCTTTGGTCACCAGCTTTGAGTTGGGGTGGAAAGAGAAGAGGGTGTCCTATTATTGTGTCCTGTGCATCTCCTGCTTGATCTCCAGTCTCCCTTCAAAAAGAAGAAACTTTCCAGTTTCCTTTTGCTATGGTGAGGAGAGAGGATGCCATTCTAGTCATTACATCTCAGCCAATTCATTTCCTCCCTTGTCTCCACAAGAGAAGTACCATTCTACCATTTCAGTTTCCTAGGAGAGTATCATGGCTCCTACTCCAAGTTCTTTACATGAACTGGCCAAAGATCTGAAAAGATTTTACCATGAGATCATAACACTATTGACACTGAGAATTTTTCAAAAAATTTCCCTTAATGATTAATAGAATTCACCCTGGTCATACCTCCTTCCTTCCCCCATCTCAGGGGATCCCTCATCATTTCAAATGCTTTTCTTGATGTCCTGCTAACCAATTCTTTTTTCTATTCTCACCACCACCCCAAACCATGTTCCAACCCCAGACTACCAAATTATACCCTCTGGCATGTCTCTTCATTCCATCGGTAATGAACTTGCTTTCATCCCTTTTAGATCTGGCTCTCATTGAGACCCGATTCCCACCTGATGACATAGCCTCTCGTTGTCCTTTTCAACTGTAGCTGCACTTAAATTCATACTCCCTTGTATGAACTCTAGTTCACTGGTCAAAGTAGGGGAGTTGGAATATTTCTTGTTCCCCATGTCATTTCTAGATTTCCCCCCTATCACTATCATTCAGTAACTCTCCTTTGAGATTCTCACAATCCATATCTACTTTTCAATCAAAATCCTGATATCAATTGCCTGTGGACCTCCAGGATTTCTCCCTTAGTAAATTTAATGCCTGACTTAATCTTTCCTCCTCAATTTATATGCTCATCCTAGGGGACTTCACTAGTTGATACTGCTCCAAACAGTCTAACCTATCAGTTCCTCAATTTACTCATTCCCTATGATCTCCACCCCTCCTCAGTCATATAAAAAGATAGCCATACCTTTGATCTTGGCATCCTCCACAAATGCTTCTGAAATTCCCTTATCACAATAGGTGACTCCATTTATTTTCCTCTCATAATTTAGCTCTCTATGGTCTATTTGCTGATATTTTTCAACTGAAGCTATTTTCTCTAAAGTTGTTTCAGTTGTGCCTCACTCTTTTTGACTTTATTTTGGGGTTTTCTTGGCAAAGATATTGGAGTGGTTTGCCATTTCCTTCTCCGCTGATTTGACAGATGAAGAAACTGAGCAAACAGGGCTAAGTGAGTAGCCCAGAGTCACACAGCTAGTGATGTCTTGCTGGTTCCAAGCCCAGTGCTTTATCCTCTGTATCATCTAGCTGCTCTCTTAGATTACCAGTGGTGGTTTATTTGCCAAGGCTTATGGTCTTATCTCAGTTCTCATCTTTCTTGACTTCTCTCCAGCTGCTTCTCTCCCTCTTCTTTATAATCTCTTCTCTCTAGATTTTTTTGTGTCACTTTTTTCTTGGTTCTCCTAACTGTCAAATTTCTCTTTCTTGGAGGAAAAGGGACCCACATGTGCAAAAATGTTTGTGGCAGCCCTTTTTTGTAGTGGCAAGAAACTGGAAACTGAGTGGATGCCCATCAATTGGAGAATGGCTGATTAAATTATGGCATATGAATGTTGTAGAATATTATTGTTCTGTAAGAAACAATCAGCAGGATGATTTTAGAGAAGCCTGATGCTGAGTGAAATGAGCAGAATCAGGAGATCATTATTCACAACAGCAAGATTATACGATGATCAATTCTGATGGACATGGCTTTAAGATGATTGAGGCCAGCCATGATCTTGTGATGAAGAGACCCATCTACATCCAGAGAGAGGACTGTGGGAACTGAGGGTGCATCAAAACAGCATTTTCACTCTTTTTGTTGTTGTTTGCTTGCAATTTGTTTTCTTTCTCATTTTTTTCCTTTTTGACCTGATTTTTCTTGTGCAGCAAGATTGTATAAATATGCATACATATATTGGATTTAACATATATTGGATTACTTGCTATCTAGGAGAGGTTGGGAGGAGGGAAAAATTTGGAACACAAGGTTTTGCAAGGGTCTATGTTGAAAAATTATTCATGCTTATGTTTTGAAAATAAAAAGCTTTAATAAAAAGAAATGTCTCCTTCCTGGTCTCTTGCTGTATCTCCATCTAGGTCATGCCCATTAACTGTGGTTACCCCATAGAGCTCTCTCTTGGGTCCTCTTCTCTTTCTGTTATTTCACTTGATCTCATCTGCTGCAATGGATTCTGTTATCATCTCTATGCTGATGATTCTCAAATCTCCTTATATAGCCTTAACCTAATTGCTGAACTCCAATTTTACATCTGGAAAGGAGGAAAGGGAGTAACTTTATACCTTCTATGTTCTAGGCAGTGCTAAGAACTTTACAGATATTATCCCATTTGAACTCCAATACGTTCAACACTGCCTGTTAAATACTTTGAACTTGATGTTGTGTAGACATTTTGAACTCACCATACCCATTTTGAACTCAATTTTCAAACATGCCCCCTCCCCCATTTGTCAACTGTCCTTGTTTCCAAACTTTGCTTTCACACTGGATGGTGCTACTATTTTCCTAGTTTTTCAAGCTCTCAACTTGGGTGTCATCTTTATCTCTTTACTCTCTCACTCCCCATATTCAATCCGTTGCAAAGACTTCAATTTTATCTTTGTAACATCTCTCTTTCCCTCTGAAATTGCTCTATTCTGCAAATCTTCATCTTCTCATAGCTGGCCTATTGTAATAGACTGCTGGTTGGTCTGCTCGCCACAAGTTTCTTCCTACTACAGGCTATTCTCCATTATCCACCAAAGTGATTTTCCTAAAGCTCAAGTCCAATCATGTTACTCCTCTAATCAATAAACTCCAGTAGCTCCTTATCAAGCCTTAGATCAAATATCAGTTGTCTTGATGTTCAAAGTTATTCATCCTGTCAACCTTTCCAGTCTTATTATACCTTATATTCTCTTCTTTCTTTCCCACCTTGTACCTAAGAATTTTTTGAGCCAATGATAATGTTTTCCTTAATGTTCCTTTAACAAAACTCCCAACTCTCATCTCTGTGCGTTTCATTCGCTGTCCCTTATGCTTGGAATGCTTTTCCTCTTTGTCTCTGCCTTTTGGCTTTCTTCTAATCCCAATAAAATCCTACCTTCTCCATAAAACTTTTCCCAAATCCTCTTAATTTTAGTGCCTCCCCTCTGTTGATTATTTCCTGTTTATCCTTTCTATAGCTACTTTGTCACAGTTGTTTGTATGTTGTTTCTCTGATTACATTGCTAGCTCCTTGAGATCATTGACTTTGTTTTGCCTTTTATTTTATTTTTTTGAATCCCCAGTGCTTAGCACACTGTCTGGGATAAAGTATGGGCTGAATAAATGTTTATTGACTGACCAGCAATAGGCTTCTTTGGTTTAAGGTATCAGTTTAGTGACTTTTCTTACACAATTCCAGTTTTTTTTTCTTCCAGAATGATCAATCTAATTTACAATTCCATCATAATTGTATTAGTTTGTCTTTCTGAATTATTTCCAGCATCATTTCTGCCTTTTGTCACCTTTGCTCTTCTGTTCAATGTAAGCTGCCAGTTTTTTTTTTTAATTTACATTTCTCTTTGGTGCAATCCTTCATGTTATTGCTGATAGTTTGCAATTTTTTAAAATACAACTTATTGTGGGATAGCTTATGATCCTGCTTTCTTCTTTTAGCATACTTCCTCTGCTAAGGAAAAAAAAAAGAGGACCTTGCCTCCAAATTTACTAACAGTATTGAGGCTATCTTTCATCTCCCAGACTTTCTCATCTCAACTAATTCACACTTCAAAACTCCTCTGCCACACTATGTAACTTCTCATTTTTCTAGACTCTAAAGAAGAGGCAGCCTTTTTCCTTGCCAAAACTAGTCCTTGATCCTATTTCTTCTCTCCATCATTAATAATTTCTCTCATTTTGCCTTCATCTCTTTCCATCTTGTCTCTGAACCACATTCTTTCTTAATTTGGCTCCTTCACAGATAACTACAATTGTGCTCAAATGTCTTCTCCATCCTTGAGAAACCTTCGTTTTACCTTATTCATTTCACTGCCAGATGCCTCAAAAGTCATCTGTATTTCCTGCTTTCATATTGTCACTACCCACTGACTTTTCAATCCTGGGTAGTCTACTCTTCTTTTAAAACTGCTTTTTCAATGGTTATTTGTAGTCTTTTAACTATTAGATCTGATCATCTTTTTAAAATGCTCATCTAGACATGTCTGCAAGCTTAGGATTCTATTGACTGCCCCACCCTAAGCATGTATATTCTTCAGGATGGTTTTGGTCACTAGACATTTATTAAGCACCTGCTTTGTGCCAGATGCTATGCCAAGCTCTGGGGATACAAATGGCAAAAGATGATCCCTGCCCTCAAGGAACCTACGGTCTAATAACTAATCTAATTAAACATAGGTAAATTGTATATTTGCTAGTAAACATACAAAAAGCAGGACATATATAGGATAAATAGAAAATAATTAACCGAGGGAGGGCACTGGAATTAAGAGAAGCTTGGAAAGGTTTCCTGTAGAAGGTGGGATTTGAGTTGATCACTTTTTTCTTTCTCCTTTGGTGATCTCCACTTCCATGGTTTCCCTTATATTTTTGTACAGATAAGTATGTATCCAGCCCTAGTTTAGTCAGCATTGCCAGCTGGCTGCTGGAAGTCTCCACCTGACTTCCATTAGCATCTTGGGCTTTGAGTATTAGAATATGCAATGTAGTCTAATCCGTGTGGGACAGGAACCTTCTCTGCAGTATTCCTGAAAAGGCATTACATGATTCAGGTCAGTTCCAATGATCTTCTGATAAAGGGAGCTCTCTGCACACACAGAGGGGACTGTGGGAACTGAGTGTGGCTTACAACATAGTATTTTCATTCTTTTTATTATTATTTGTTTGCATTTTGTTTTCTCATTTTTTCCTTTCTGATCTGATTTTTTCTTGTGCAGCATAACTGGAAATAGGTATAGAAGAATTGCACATGTTTAACATATATTGGATGACTTGCTGTTTAAGGGAAGGAATAGAGAAAAGAAGGGGAAAAATTTAGAACATGAGGTTTTGCAAGGGTGAATTGAAAATTACGCATATGTTCTGAAAATAAAAAGCTATAATAAAAGGGAAAAAAGAAAATAGTAGCGAAAAAAAAAAAGGCCATCAACAACATTTTGTTCATCTCAAAATCAGTTTATGCTGAATGTAATAAATTATCTTTTCTCCAAATCTGGCCATTCTCCAAAGTTGTTTCTTTTCTGAGCATCCTCCCATCTACCTAGGTGTGGGGTCTTGGAGCAGTCCTTAAATGTTTGCTCTTTCTCTCCCTGTATTTTAATGAGATGCCACAGTTGCTGCTCCATCTAGTTGCATCTCATGCCCCACATCTCTTCAGTCACAGTCATTACCTGAGCATTGACTCATCATTTTGCTCCTTGACTTCTATTGTAGCCTTCTAAATGGTCTTCCTGTTTCTAGTCTCAGCCTTCTCTAATTTATTTCCCACATAGCTGCCAAAATAGTCTTCCTGAAGCACAAGTAACTCTCACAATCTCGAGTCCCTTTCTAGAATAAAATATAAATGTCTCAGCTTTTGCCATTTGAATCTAATACAGATTTGCCCCAACTTAATAATGCATATAAATAATAAATATGATATATATGTATATATATTAATAATATATAACATTTTAAAGTTTACAGAGTGCTTTATATATATTATTTCATTGCATTCTCACTATAACCCTGTGAGGGAAGAGCTATTGTTACCTCCATTTTACAGTTAAGAGGACTCAGGGTCAAGTGACTTGCCCAGAGTCACACAATGAATAAGTGTCTGAGGCAGCTGGGTATGCCAGGTCTGGAGTCAGGACTACTAATCTTCCTGAGTTTGCATCTGGTCTCAGTCATTTACCAGTGGTGTGACTGTAATCGTCACTTAACCCTGTTTGCCTTAGTTTTCTCACTTGTAAAAAAATAAGCTGGAGAAGAAAAAGGCAAACCACTCCAGTATTTTTGTCAAGTAAACTAATAAAGTGAGGAAGAGCAAATATGACTGAAAAAAAAAATGACTGAGGCAGTATTTCAACTTGGGCCTTCCTATCTTCAGGTCTTATGCTCTCACCACTGCACCACCCAGTTGCCTGTGGCAACTTGCATTTTGAATCTCATTTCCTATTACTCTTTTGCAAACTCTACATTTTACTGAAATTGCACCCTTAGTTACCTCTGTAATTCAGTATTTCATCTTCCACCTTTTTATAATCTTTTCTTTGTGTCTGAAATATATTCCTTCCTCATGATTCTGGAGTTAGAACACTTATGTGCAAACTCCACTTCTGATACTTATTATTACCTTTGTGTCATTGGCCAAAGCATCTCACATCCCTGGGCTTCATTTCATTCTTTTGTAAAATGAGGGGGTTGGAAAAACAGCTTTTGCAGCCCCTTCCACTTTTAGATCAGATATGCTAAGGCTTGGCTCAAGTACCACCTCCAGCCCAAGCAAAACCTTCCTTCCCTCATTCTCTCCTTTGTTAGTAGAGTTCTTGGCTTCTCCACCTTATTTTACATGTATTTGTGTATGTGTTGTATCTCCCAATAGAATGTAAACTCTTTAGGATTACTCTAAATTTTGTATTCCCCTAGCACTTAGCACAGTATTTTGTACACAGTAGGTGTTTGTTTGTTTTTGCTGATGGAGATTGTTACTGTCAAAAGACAGTCAGGATCTTTGGTATTCTTGAATAGTGCTATTTTAAAAAGCTACTTTAACATCCCTACAGACTCCTACTAGATTTTTATCTGAAACTTAACTATGACAACTCAGTGGTTTCATTTTTCTAACAGTATGATTTAGTTCTTTGTTTAAAAAAGACAAACACATGAATGTTGGAAGAAAATGAGAATATGCTTTCATTAGCAGAGTATAGTGGAAAGAATGCTGCATTTTGAGCTGGATTTTATTCCCTGTTCAGATGCCATGGGGCACTGGGCAAGTAAGCTTCTTGAAGATAGAATTGGTTTGTGCCTTGAACTGAATGGTACTTGCCTGGCAGTACCAGTCAATTACTAAGCATTTATTAAGTACTAGGTATCAGGCCTAATGCTGGGTACTGACAATATAATTATAAAAGTGAGATAATCTTTGAACAGAAGAGGCTCATACTCTACTTAGGAGAATCCAGAACACGGAAGAATGGTAGTCATGGCAGTGTTGGTTTAGAAAGTGAGGAATTATGAATATAGAACTATAGGTTAGTAGCACTAGTAATACTGATTTTATCATGGTTCCATGAGGAAGAGGTAAAAATGTGTGTATATGTGCATGCATGTGCATATGTTATAAGATATTGCAAGATTTTGGTGCTATTTAGGCCTTGGAGCCAAATGGCTGGCTGGCTGGTCAAGGATCCAGAGAAGTTTCATACTGGAGACTTTCCTTGCCTTTAAATTCCTACAGCTCCACTCTAAGGCCCATCTCCAAATTAAGTAGATCATTTAGAGGGGAGAGAAGTATGAAGAAATCTTCGGAGGCCCCTATATTCCTGTTGGAGTAAAAAATTGGGATTCATGTTGGATTAAATGGAAAAGAAGTCACAACCTTTTTTTTTTTTTTTTTTTTCCTAATTGATAAAATAAGGGTGAGAAGAACCATAATCCAGCCTTGCAATCAGGAAGACAGGTTCAAGTCTTAATTCTGAAGCATAGTATGTGACAATGGGCAAGTCAATCCAAATGTAATATAGTATTGTGGAGTAAATGCTGGACCTAAAGCCCAAGGATTTAAATTATCTTCTTGGCTCTGCTACTGACCATACCATACTTTCGACAGTTACTTACCTCATGTGGGCCTGAGTTTTCTTCTCTGTACCAGATAAACTTTGGAGGCCTTCAACAGCTCCACATCTATAATACTCTCAGTATACTGATTGATTTCATAAGATTGTAAATCCATTAATAATTTGCCAATCTGTATCAGAGAAGTGACTTCCTATAGCTGGAGTTCCCTACATTGATGAAGTCATGGCTCTGAACCCCAGAAAGAAGACATTGGATGAGATCATCTCTGAGGATGCCTGTAGGACATGATTTGATGATAATGAAACTTTTCACCAAAATACACATTTGTTTTGTGAAGAAAAAAAAAAATCCTTCCATTCACCCATCTATCTTTTATATATTGAATGGTCTCTTTGATTTTAAATGCACACAACAAATATTATGTTTTTTTGGGGGTTCATTCAGACACTGCTGTGCCACTGGGTACCTGTGTGTGCACTTTCCAGATAATGCATGGGGGAGCATGGCAGGGAGACACACATGTCTCCTGATTAATTAATGTTACAAATCTTGTCATTTTAGATGGGCTATCAGGCAGTAGATTCTACTGTTAACTTGATTTTGAAAAAACAAACAGCACCTTTGGAGGTAAAACTTGAATAGAACAAATGTTCAGAATAATCATGCCTTGTTAACTGTGAAGAACGCCAGTCTTTTCATTAGCTACAATCTGATAGAGCAAAACAATATACCTCTCCAGATTTTTTTTTTTTTTTTTTAAGGAATTGGCTTTTGAAAAAATGCTCTGAGAAGTGCAAAGTAATGAATACAGATAAAGGCATTTAAAAAGCAAATTCTTCTAGAGAAACACTTTACAAACAAATTTCTTTTAAAAGATTTTTACCTAGGGATACTTAAACTATTATTATTATTATTATTATTATTTTGTAATTGTGCATGAAGATATCCTTACTATGTTCAGAAGATGAATTTAGCTAAATTTAAAGGCTTAACACCGAGTAGGCCATAAAAATAATTGTTGGCCCCAAGAGCAACTCTTGAAGACATGATCTACCTATACTCATGGAGAAATGCTCCTTTATCTTGTGTGATATTTGTGTGTATTTTGGGTCTTTCTTCAACTGATGCTTATCACATCTATCTGTTACAGGCTTTGTCATTCTGTGTAATTCTTGCTAGCAATGCAATTCAGTTCAGTAAGCATTTATTAACTGAATACTTATGTTCAAAGCACAGGACTAGAAACAGTATGGTTAGTTAGGAAGACCACTAGCTTTGGAGTTTTTAGACCCTGGATTCAAATCCTGGCTCTCCTACCAACTAAACCTATTTGATCTTGAATATTACAATTTCCCTTGGTCTCAGTGTTCTCATCTGTAAAGTGAGGGAGTTGGGTTTGATGACTAATGATTTAACTTCTCACTCTAAATCTGTGATCCCTAGTTCATATCTATCTCATTGCTGCCACTATGATGTTATAACTCATTTTTATCTTTGTCATGTGACTTGCCTATCTCCTTTTCTAGTCATACATTTCCTTGCTGATGCCATGGAACTCTAGGAAATATAGAATTTTCTAGCCTAACCCACCCCTTTGTATTTGAAAAAACAAGCCAGAAATTCTTGCAGCTGAGTAGCATTTCCTCCAAGTTCACCATGCTGCCTCTTCTTTTAGAGAATGGGTGAGAAAACCAAAATTATGCTATTTGGAACATACGAGCTCATAGCATCATAGATGGAGAGTTGGACGGGAACCCAGAAGTTATCTTGTCTACTTCATTTTGTAGATGAGGAAACTGAAGCTGAGGAATGTTAATAATCAGCAGGATTTAGTACTTATTCTGTGCCAAGCCTTGCACTAGGTATTGAGATATAAAGGCAAAACTGAAGCCATTCTGGCCCTTGGAGTTTGCATTCTAGGGAAAAAAAAAAACCAAACAATATATACATATCATTATCCATAAAATATATACAAAGCTATATATAAACTAACCTTGGGATTAAATGGGGGTACTAGTCAAGTCAAATAATTTGGCGTTTATTAAGCAAACATTGTGTCAACTATCCATACTAACCTTTGAGGATGCAAAACGAGGCAAAAGATAGACCCTGCCCCCACGGAGCTTGCAGTCTAGTTGGAGATGGGGGAAGGAGAAGACAACATGCAAAACACAAGTATCTGTTACATACAAGATAGGAGGGAAGGCACTAGAATTAAAAGAAGTTGAGAAAGGCTTCTAGTAAAAGATAGGATTTCAGTTGGGACTTAAAGGGATTCTGGGAGTCCAGTAGTAGGAGTAGAAGAGAGACAGTGCTCCAGGCATGGGGGACAGTTAGCCAGACAAAATGCCCAGAGCTGAAAGATGGAGGGTCTTGTTTTTGAAATAGCCAGGATGATATCACAGAATTAAAGAATACTTGCTGAGGAGTAAAGTGTAAGAAGATTGGAAAGATAGGAGGTGAGGGTAGCTAGAACTTTGAATGCCAAACAAAGCATTTTGTGTTTGATCTTAGAATGAGGGGGGAAGCCACTGGAGTTTATTGAGTAGGGGGATGACATGATTAGATTTGCACTTTAGGAAAATCACTTTAGTGGCTGAATGAAAATGGATTAGAATGGGAACAGATTTAAGGCAAGCAAACTCATCAGCAGGCTATAGCCCAGGTGTAAGGTGATGAAGGTCTCTACAGAGTGACAGTGTCAGAGGAGAGAAGGGCTCATGTTTGAGAGAGATTGCAAAGGTAAAATCTCCAGGACTTGGCAACTAATTAGGTATGGGGATGGTGGTGGTTAAAGATAGTGAAGATAGAAAAAGGATGACTCCCTAGATTATAAACCTAAGTGAATGGGAAGATGCTATTGTCTTCTCTAGTAATAATGAAGGTGGGGAGGGAAAAGGTTTAGAGGAAAAGATAATAAATTGCGTTTTGGACATGAGTTTAAGATCTATGGGACTTCAGCTTGAGATATCTAGAAATTATTTGGACCTGTAAGATTTGAGGTCCATAAAAAGATTGAGATAGATCTGAGAATCAGCAGCATAGAGATAAATCTACGGAAGCTGATGAGATCATCAAGTGAAGAAGTTTAGTAGTAGAAAAGGGTAGGGCTCAGGAGATAATCCTGAGGGACAATTAGGGTTAGATAGTGTGTTTTGGAGGAAGATGTAGCAAAGGAGGTAAGAGGAGTGGTCATGTAGGTTGGGAAAGTCCTGAGAGGAGAGTATTAAAGGAGAAAGTGATCAACAGTCTTTAAGGCCACAGGGAAGTAAAGGAGAATGAGGATTGAGAAAAGGCCATTTTGGATTTGGTTAAGAGATCATTAGTAACTTTGAAAAGAGTGGTTTCAGTGGAATCAAAGTAGGAAACTAGATTGTACAAATTTAAGATGAGCGAGAAGAGAGACTTTTTGACCTCTACCCTATGAAGGGCAGAAAATAATTGCAGGACAATAGTTAGCAGGAATGGAAGGTCTAAGTGACAGTTTTCAGGAGAGGGGAGACATAGACATGTTTTGTAGGCAGTAGAAAATGAGCCAGTAGCAAAAGAGTGATTAAAAATAAGTGAAAGAATAGAAATGCAGAGGGGGTAATTTCTTGGAGGAGACAGGATGGAGTCAGATCTCTTAAATAAGTAGAAGGGTTAGCCTTGGTAAGGAGTAAGACTACCTCATCACAGGAGATAGAGGTAAAGGAGAGAGTGGTAAAAGGCACCCCAGTGATAGGAGATGAGGTAGAGGGGAGAAGAGGGAGTTCCTGACAGATGGAATGGCCGAATTTTTTCCCTGTAAACCATAAGGCAAGATTCTCTGCTGAGAAAATAGGGAAAGGGGACATCGTGGGAAGTTTGAGGGTTAGAAAGGGTTTAGAAGAACTGCTGAGGAGAGTGAGATAGTGAGTTGATGAGGGAGGTAGAGTAGGATTGCTGAGGTGAATTGGTTCATCAAGGAGTCAAGATGGGGAGAAAAGAAGAATACATATTGTCTGCTAGGCATTGTACTCAGGGCTGAGGATACAAAGAAAGGCAAAAAGACAGTCCCTATGATGGAATATAGCTTCTAGGGGAGACAGCAATAATTTTAAGGTCCCTGACCTTGCGATGTTTCTGTTCTAATAATCCATCAGTGATTCTAAAATCTTCTGGCTTTGAAATCTATGATTCTGCGGTGTTCCCTCCCCCCAACCTTGGAGTACTATTGTTCAGACAGTCTTGACTGTCAATGATTGTAAAAGTCTTCTGGCCTAGGAATATAATATTTTTTCTCTTAGACTTTAGGGAAGATATATTAGTTTTTTTTATTGAAGTTTTTTATTTTCAAAACATGTAAGGATAATTTTTCAACACTGATGCTTGAAAAACCTTGTGTTCCAGTCCCCCCCCCCCTTCTCCCCACTCCCTTCCCTAGATGGCATGTAATCCAATATGTGTTAAACATGGTAAAAATATGTTAAATCCAATATAAGCATACATTTTTATACAATTATCTTGCTGCACAAGAAAAATCAGATCAAAAAGTAAAAATAAAGTAAAATGAAATAAAGTAAAATTCATGCAAACCACAACAAAAAGAGTGAAAATGCTATGTTGTAATCCACCCTTAGTTCCCACAGTTCTCTCTGTGGGTGTAGATGAATCTCATCATCACAATCACTTCATTGGAACTTGTTAAGGACCAAGCCCAAGTGTGAAATCCAGAAAGCCTATTAAAGGTTAAAGGGGACTGTACCATTAAGGGGCAGGTCAGTTCTCCAAAAGACCCCACAGCTGTGACTCATAACACACTTGAAGAAATTGCAAATCAGCCTTTACTGAGGAAGATGTTCTAGTGAATTGGGAATGAAATAAATCAGAGGCTAGAGGGAAGAGGTCAGGTCAGAGAATGCAACTTCCTCTCAATCTCCTTGTATTGTTATCATTCTTTCACATGATCTAATTCTAATTCTGCTCCTCAGATAATATTCCACAACATTCATATAACCTTATTCAGCCATTCTCCATCTGATGGATATCCACTGTTTCCAGTTTCTTGCACTACAAAAAGGGCTGCTACAAACATTTTTGCACATGTGGGTCTCTTTCCCTCCTTTATGATCTCTTTGGGACACAAGCCCAGTAGAAACAATGCTGGATCAAAGGGTGTGCTTAGTGTGATAGCCCTTTGGGCATAGGGGAAGATATATTAGTGATCCTGAGACTCTCTAACCTTAGAATACTATTGTTCTCCCAATTTTGTCTGCCAATGATTCTGGCAATTCTGTTTGCTGATGGCTTTAGGATAGTCCTAGATCTGCTGCTCAGTGATAACCAAATTCCTGAGACCACTCCTCAGTTCTACCTTTAGACCAAAAAATTAGCATATCAATGACATGAACTGGATAAATTTGTCTCCTTGTTCCAGGTTCTTTGCTAAATTTTTTTGGACTTCAGCCTGCTTCAATTTGAGTTACATTTACAATAAACTTTGCCCTATGACTTAGATATGGGTTCAAGCCTGCTAGTTCTTTTGAGATACCTCATGACATTGGTCTGTGACCTCTAACCTTTTGGGGTCCCTTTCCAACTTCAACACCTACACTGGAGGTACTTAAAATCTAATGGGAGGGACAACATGCCAACAATGTACAAGCAAGATACACATTCAGGAGAAATCAGAGATAGACTCAGAGGATAGACATTAAGATTAAAGAGGACTGGGAAAAGAAATACTTTAGGAAGCCTAGGAAACTTGAAGGCTGGGGAAGAGCATTCTAGTATGCTATTGTGATGATGAATAAAAGAGGGATTGCAGAGTACTTGGAGGGAAGTAAGGAGTAAGAATACTATAGTTTGTCCTTCTTTTTTTTTTTTTTTTTTTTTTTTTTGCTGAGGCAGTTGGGGTTAAGTGACTTGCCCAGGGTCACACAGCTAGGAAGTGTTAAGTGTCTAAGACCAGATTTGAACTCAAGGTCTTCCTGACTTCAGGGCTGGTGCTCTATCTACTATACCACCTAGCTGCCCTTCTGTCCTTCCTTCTTGAAGAGGACCAAAGATATCAGGAGTGTGACGTCTTGCCTTGCAAGTGAATTGGATTAAGCAAAGTCATCAATATCACTCTTTCCTATAAAGTTGATGGGGTGCAGTTTCTAGGAGAAATACAGCAGTAATCCTGAGGTCTTCTGACCTTGGAGTGCAATTGTTCTAACAATCAGTCTGTCATGATCCTAAAATCTCCTGGCTTTAGGAATACTATAGTCCTAGAAACTTTCCTGACTGCCAGATGACAACCACAGAAGGTTGGTCTGTGATAAAAGGATTTCTGAGACATGGTAAGGTACATACCAGATTCCATAAAACTTAGCAGAGGTGGGGAGTAAGCCTAAGACAAGCTGCCTGCCCACTGCTTCCACAGTTGCCAGCTGGTCCAGGAGTAGTGTTGTTGAGGTTCAGAAAGAGTTCCCAAAAGGTTGGGAGTTGCAGACTGGTATAGAGAACTCCTCATTCTACCTCTGGGCTATTAAAATAGCGTATCAGTGACATGAAGAACTAGATCTCTGTCTTTTCCTATAAATTTGTCTTCTTGTTCCTGGTTCTTTGCTAAATCCTTTTGGAATTTAGCCTGCTTCTATTGGCCCCTCAATTACAATAAAATTTGCCCCTTGACTTAGAGATAGGTTCAAGCCTGCACATTATTTTGAGATGCTAGTCTGCAATCCCAACTTTTTGGGGTCATTTTTGAGCCTGAAAAAAGTCAACTGGGTACAGTGGCAAGACATAAGTGAGGAAAACTCGATGTAGTAGGAGACCTTGGCCATTTTAAGCTAAGATCTTTCCCAGGTCTCAGTTTATCTGAAGCAATATCCATTCAATGATTTAAGGATAGTTAAGAAATAAGGCAAGGGATGGCTTAGTTTGCTTACTCAAAAAAAAAAAAAAAAAAAGAAAAAGAAAGAAAGAAAGAAAACAAAACAATCCCATCGATCTGGTTAGGGAAGATCCTTTAGGTTTCTGGCCAGAGTAAAAACAATTGCTACTTACACTCTCCAGCAGTCCAAATTCAAAGGAAGACCTGTTGAGGCTTGGGCTAATTGCCAATGAATGAGAGTCAGAGCTTTAAGGCATTAGTCTAGTAGCTCTATTTGAATCCTAATTAGCTTTTCAATGCCTAGTTTTCCAGAGCTCTACTTCCAGAAATCAAAAATGAAATTATAAGCAACAGAGGAATTAATTATCCCAATTTTAGAAAAATGATAGAATAAAAAAGTAGGGAAGAGAAGGGGAAAAAAAGAAAAGAATATGTAACCCTTAAGCCCCAAGATATCTTGAGATTTATATAGTCAAAATTTGTATTGCTTTGGGCAGAGCACCCACACATAAGGATGAGTTCCCATATGGGTGGAGGGAAAGTAGAAAGGAAAGAGGAAAGGAAGGTAACAGAGAGGAAGGAAGTGTTATTAAAAAGACTCCATAAAATTTAGGAGGGGTGAGGAGTAAGCCCAAGACAAGCTGCCTGCCTACTGCTTCCACAGTTGCTAACTGGTCCAGAAGTAGTGTTGTTGAGGTTCAGAAAGAGTTCCCCAGAAGGTTGGGAGTTGCAGACTGGTATTGAGAGATGTCTCAAAAGAATTTGTAGGCTTGAACTCATCTCCAAGTCAAGGGGTAAAGTTTATTGTAATTGTTGCAATACCAGAGAAACTGAAGCAAGCAAGAGATTGGTTTTTAATCTTTAACGTGGAGTTTAGACTAGCCAACTGGATGAGACTCTTGTCCAAAGCATTCAGTCCAGATAATCTGAGGCAGGGAATTTACATAGGGTTTTAGTTAACTAGGGTTTGCAACAGAATACATAATCTGAGCATACAATTATAGGGAAAACAAAGGCAGATAAGGGGGCAAGGACACTAGGAAGATGGACAAGCCATAATTCCTGGAAAGGAACATAATTTAATTCTGACAGGATAGGGGTCAAGATAAGATGGAGGGAAGGAGACAGTGAGATGAGGGCAACACTAAAACGGAGGGGGAATTATCCTAGCAAGGATCAAAATAATGCACCTGGAGTTTATGACACAATGGTATGTAAAGATGATTGGAGTTCCAAGATTTTTCCTGGGCTCTTTTTTAAAATTCAATTTTCCAGTCCTAATGATAGGGCTCAACATTGTAATGCTAAATCAAGCAGGCTAAGTTCCAAAAGAATTTAGCAAGGAACCAAAAGAAAGAAGATAGATTTATAGGACAATGTTAGATCAGAGTTTCTTGTTGCTCACTTGCTAATTTTATGGCTTATGGGTAGGTTTGAGGGGTGGTCTATTCACTATTGTCTCGGGAACTTGGTTATCACTGACCACCAGATTATCTAACAGGCAGTAATGTTTGTAGAATTATTCTAAGGCCAGAAGACTTTAGAATCATTGACAGATTGTTAGAATAATAAATAGCACTTTAAGGTCAGAAGGCTTCAGGATCACTAATATATCTTCCCTAAAGTTTAAGAGAGGAAATATTATATTCCTAGGCCAAAAACTTTTATAATTATTGATGGACAGATTGTTAGAACAAAAGCACTCTTAAGGTCGGGGATTCTAAAACCAGACACTTCCTTTGTTATGTTTCCCTTAAAAGGTGTACCCCATCATGTTACAATCAACTCTCTTAGAAGAATCCTTTATTTAGAGATTCTCATGAAAAACAGGTGTGCTTATGGGTGAGACACACCCTAAATGCCAAGTAAGAGCAAGCTTTATCCTTACCCTTTCCTTCAAGATTTGGATTGGTTGGATTTACAATTCAAATACAATTGGTCAGATTTACAATTGAGCTAGTTAAAATTTGTCAGATTTTCAACCCTTTTTATTTGTCCATTCCTTGTTAAAAGGCTTGTATCTTGTCATTGACCCTAGATGCTTTCAGCCTGTTTAGACCTGGGTCCCTTTTTCAAGAACTTTGTTGTTTAGCCAGTTCTTTGACTCACATAGTGAGGGGTTGGAGTTAACAAGATATTTTACCCTTCTCCTTATCTGTTGAAATCTAACTTCTCATACTCCTCACAGAAAGAAAGAAAAAGAAAGGAAGGAAAGGAAAAAAACACTGACCAATTGGAATTGGTCAGTTGGATCCCAGGTGGGTCAGCTATTGTTATAGATAATTGTTTCTCCTTAGTTCTCAAAGAGGACCAGTGTCATCAGAAGGATGATGTCTTGACTTGCAAGTGAATTGAATTTTAGTGAGGCAGAACCATGCAAAATTATCAGCCTCCCCTCCTTATGAGTTCAGTTATGAACTGAGTTATGAGTTCAGTGACAAGACTTGTAGTTACCTTTAATGCAATGGGAGACCTTTTTTAAAGACCCTTTTTAAGCTAAGGTCTTTCCCAGGTCTCAGTTTGTCCAGGCAACATCCATTCAGTGAGTACAGACTAGGGTAAGAATTGAGGCAAAAGAAGACAGAAAAAGTTGGAAGGAGCCAAGTTAGGAAAGGTTTTAAAAACTGAACAGAAAAATTTTATATTTGGTCCTAGAGGTAATAGAGAACCACTAAAGTTTATTGAATGGAGGAGGGATGGTGATAGAAGAGCAGAAGATGCATTGAAGCAGTTGGAGGCACCAGGAAAGTCTTCATAAAAAAAAAAAAAAAAAAGGTGGTGTTTAAACTGAGTCTGGGTAGTTACATGGGTAGTAAGTGATAAAGACCAGAATTTGAACCTGGGTCTTCTACTTTCAAAATCAATATCCTTTCCATTGTACCATTATTTCTTTTTTTAGGAGTTTTATTATTTTTTTTAAACCATTCAGAATTTATACCAGAAGAGACATTGATACAATCTAATTATCCACTTTTTTATTTTTCAGTTGAAAAAATTGTAACTCATAAAGGGGAAGTGATTTATACAAGTTCACATAAACAAGACAGTGGGGCTGGGAGTTTAGTTTTGTTTCTCTTATTGAAATAGAGCAACTTTTAAAAGTACTTCATAATTTCTTATAACTGTAGTAAAACTCTAGTTTTGGAACTTTGTAACTTGATTATCGGATATCTACAGGAAGAGAAGAAAGAAAATGAGGAAGGGAGGTATGATGCCTCGACAACTCGATGGCAGTATTGTTTAGTGGATATTTTCCTTGGATTTGGGTTCTAAGAACTTGATTTCAGATTGTGGCTTTGCTACTGGTTTTATTTTATTATAAATTTAACTTTGGACAATCACTTCCCCTCAGTTCCCTTATGTATCTTTATACTCAGTTTCCTTATTTATAAATTCTTCTCTAGCTCTAAAGCCCATGACCTATAAAGAATACAAATCTCAATATAAAATTTAGAAGAATAAAACATTGCCTTAGAATTTGAATTATTTGAATTATTATTCAAAATAAAACTAGCTTGCATCTGGGGGCAAAATTCCAAATGTAACATATTCTGGAATGGAATAAACACAAGAAGAAATTATCAAATAAGCCTCTTTAGGTTTTTATACTTTAATCTCATAGTTCTGACTCTGTATATAAGGTGGATAGATATATTTAGATAAGGATGCAAGTAACCTTGAACCAAAAACAAGAATGTCTTTGTGTTGAGGTATGGGGGCAACCAAAACACACTAGTCACAGAGCAAGGAAATGTGGGTTCAAATCTTGGCTGTCATACCCAGTAGCTGTGTGACCCAAGATTAGGCGCTTTGCCCTTCTGATCTTCAGTTTCCTTTGCCAATACATTATCCTCCTTAATTACCATAAGGTACCCTTTCATTTCCCTCAATTAAGCACAGGGATGCTATATCTCTGAGTCGGAGATCACCTATCATTGTGTTTCCTTTGTGATTCCAAACCTGAGGATTCCTCTCCAATCACAGCCTTGTCTCCCTCCATCTCTCCTGCCTCATTGCTTCTAAGCTTATTCATTGTGTTCCAGTGACTCCACTCTCCCCTGTTTTCTGAATAGTTCAAAGTGGCCTTTCTTCACTTCTTCCCTTTATAGTCTTGATTGAGTAATTTATTAGCCCAAGTCTTTTATTTTCTACTTTTATATCTTTTGCTCCCTTGTTATATCACTGCTTTCTCTTTGCCAAATCTGGTTACCTCCCATCCACCTTCTCTGTCCTCACTCATGTCTGAACATCATTGGAAGAAATCATACATCTATTTTGATTAAATCCACCAGAAAATTATAGCAACTAATCTCAGTTGAATCCTCTCTGCTGCTTGACAGTTCTTTTATTCTTTCCTGCTTGACTTTTTGCTCTTAGTATCTTTTCCAAATATCTTTTCTGAGAGGCTCATTTTTGCTTTATCTTGATCAGAGACAAAGATTCATGTCACTCATCCACCATCTTCTCATCCTAGTGCTTACACATTGATCATTCTCTCTGACCTTAGACTCTACTTTGGGGTTCCCTTGGTTTTGATAGGGCAGCTTTCTACTTTTTCTTGCCAGGAACCAGGCTTCCCCGCCATGTGCCAGTCCTCTCTCTAGTGTGCTACTGGCCTGTTGATCATCCTTTTCCAAACCTCCCTTTTTATATTCCTCCATTAGATAGAATATAAACACCTTGAGGATAGGGGCTATCTTGCTTATGTGTTCATTGCTTTTTCTTGTTTCTCTCCTTACCAACTTGATTGTTTCTTTTCAGTCATTTTGCTGGATTCATATCCTCTCCTCTAACCTTGGATGCTTCCATTGCCTGGAGTGTTTTCTCTCCTTTCCACTTCTTAGAATCTCTAGCTGCTTTTGAGGCTTAACTCAAGTGCTGACTTCTAAGAGAATATACTTTTCTGATTCCCTCTAGTAAAGGGGAAGGGAACAATTACAGGGCCAGTTACTATGCTAAGTGCTTTATAAATATTATCTCATTGGATCCTCAGTTCTCTCTCACCTCTCAAATTACTCCATATTAATGTTTCTATTGATAAATTTCATCCTTCAGTGGAGTGGAAGCTCCTTGAGGGCAGAAACTGTTTTGTTTTGTTTATATTTCTCTAGCATCTAGTACAGTGCTTTGCACACAAGAGATATTTAATAAATACTTATTATTAATTACAGTATATACTTCTACCAAACTTAGTACCTCTGACTAGCAGCCCTAGATTCTCTCATCTACCCCTGAAACTGATACCATTTTATCAGTGGAAATGACACTCAAGAATAGATACCTGCTTTGCCAGCTTTCCATCTGACTTGTAGCTGAAATCTTCCAAATGTGTTGTCTCTCCCCAGAAGAATGTGAGCTTCTTAAAGAGGAGGAATTGTCTTACTCTTCAGTTTGTCACTAGCATTTAACCTAGTGCTTTGTGCCTAGTAGGCAGCCACTGCACTGGTTCAGTGAATAGAGGACCAGGCCTAGAGTCAGGAAGGCTCATCTTTGTGAGTTCCAATTTGACTTCAGACCCTTACTAGCTGTCACTTAGCTCTGTTTATCTCAGTTTTCTTGTCTGTAAAATGAACCGAAGAAGGAAATGCAAACCAGTTTATTCCAGTACATCTGTCAATAAAACCCTTGATGAGGACATGAAGAGTTGAAACAACTGAACAACAACAAAATATTTGCACATAATAAGTATTTATTAAATAAGTACTTAATAAATGCTTCATTTTTTCATATTCCCAAGGCACTTGTTTGAACATATAATTCTCCTACTCAAAAAAAAATGTCTTTAGTTGTTTCTTCTTTTCTGAAAGTTAAAACATAAACTCTTCATAATGGCATTTAACACTTTGTAGCATCTGGTTTCAACCTGCTTTTCCATCTCTTTCCCCTTTTATTTTATTTCCCCTTTATTGATTATGACTCTAGCCATAGTGAACCACTGGTGGTTGCTGAAACTCAACATGGCCATCTCCTACCTTAAGTCTGACTTTAACTCTCCTCATCTCACCTTCCAGAATCTTTTTCTTTAAAGGCTTCTCTCAGGTATAATCTCCTCTATGAATTCTTCTCTGATTTCCTCATTTGAAAGCTTTCTCCTCCTCCAATATTCCTAGAACACATTATCTGAATCTTTCATGCCCTCTCTGTTACCCTTCTGCCCCCATTACACCTTATTTTTGTATTTATTTATATGTATACATGTTCTATCCTGTTCTGCCCCTAAGAGAATATAAGTTCCTAAAATGTAAATTGGTCAGTTGGCTGTGTCCTTCGTTCTCTAAGAGGACCAAAATGACATCACTATATTAGCATCGAGTTACAATGTGTCCAACAGTGGCTGATCAAACCAATACGAGCTAGGAATGCTCTGCCACAGGTCAGACACAAATAGTCCCTATGAACATTTGGGATGGCTTCTCTCACTCTGCACATTTTGCATTTCTTCTGAGCTAATTCAACTCTGCTTTGCTCATAGAGCATGGCATCTCCTCCAAGGAGTAGAGAACTTGAAAATAGGGATTGTTTCCCTTTTGTCTTTGTATTCCCAGAGTCTGATACAGTAACCTGGCATACGTTAGGTGTTTAATAAATGCTTGTTGAATGGAGTTGCCTTTTTCTTGACTCAAACAACAAAACATAAAACAAACTAGTGGCTCACAAAATTATTTTATAAATTATTTCTGCATTTCAATTGGTGGTATATCCTTGTTCAACTTTGTAATTGTAATGAAAATCATTATGGTAAACACTGAGATAAGGACCATCCTAGTCCAGAAATGCTTCTTATTTATGGTCCACTTTGAGCTCCTGGATACTTACAAAAAGGCTCTGCATTTGTCATTAATCATGCTGTCAACTGATGTGATGGCAATCTGCTATTATCTTGAAAAGTATTGAAATCCATTCTCTTTACTTGCCTTTTTACAAAGGTTTATGTCTTCTGTTCTCTATTAGATTTTAATGTATGTTCCTTGAATGAGGGCAGGAATTTGCTTTAATTTGCTGGCTATAGTATTTAGAGCTGAAAGGCAGTTTAGGGCTCATATATGCTTAACTTCATAGATGAGGAAACTGGGGCCCAGAGATTGAAATATTTGCTCAAGGTCAAGTAGGCTGTAAGAGACACAGACACTCTGACTCCAAATCCATCCATTCAGTTAGCAAACATTTTATTTTTCAAAACAATGTACTTTGAGATATAGGCATAAAAATCATAGCTATGGAGTTGGAGGTACTTCAGATCAATTTATTAGTCAGTCAAGAAGAATTTATTAAGCATTTACTATGCACAAGGAAATGCAGTACAAAAAAAAATGGGAAAAAAAAGTTCTACCCTCAGGTAGTTGGAGGGAGGGGGAACAATATATCCATAAATAGGTATATATAGAATAAATCAATTAGTCACTCAACATACATTTATTAAGCAGCTACTGTGACCTATACACAATGCTAAATTCTGGGGATATGAGGAGAGTTGATGATAATAGCACCAATAGATTCTGCAATAGAAACTATTGCCTGACACTTGAGAACAGTTCCAAGCTATTTTTCACTTATTTGTTAATTTGTTTTTCTTCCTCCCACATTTACTTGACTGTTTCTGTAGGATGTTTTCCCTACCTCTCAAATAGTCTGGGTATTCTGTTTATTGATGTGCCTATAGCAGTAGTGATGATAGATTACCCCATAAGCAGCTTATAGAAGTTATTACAATGTTTAAAATCATTGTCATAGAATTTAGACTTGGAAGAGGCGCTAAGAAATCATCTAGGTTGACCCTTTCATTTTACACATAGGGAAACTGAGAACAAGAAAGGAAAAGTATTTCATCCAAGGTAACAGCTACTGGTAGCAGAGCTAGGAAGAGATCAGTGAGCACTTATTAAGCCCTTACTGTGTGCCAAGCACTGTGCTAGGCCTTAGGGATTATAAAAGAATAAAAATGGTATCTTCTCTCAAGAGCTTACATTCTGATGGTGGACAATATTTACATATTGTCTCCACAGAAATAATAAGTACCAAGAAGAGAGTAGATGGAAGATAAAACCTTTTGTGGTAAAGCTGGGAATGGGAGAGCCAGGAAAGGGAAACAAATCAGAACATCAGGACATTATAGATTTAGAGCTGGAAGAAGTCATATAGTCTAATTCTATAATGTTGTGGTTGAGGAAACAGGGGCCCAGACAATAGAAATGGCACATCCGAGGTTACCTAGGTAGTAAGTAGTAGAGTAGATTAAAGCCAAATCGAATGCTCTTTCTAGTATCTCTTATAATTAGTTCCCCAACTACCAGGGTTTTGTATTTTTGATTGGCTTGCATTTGGATCCATCTTAGGCAACAGATTACATGTGCTGTTCTTAAGACCCAAATTATTGCATTTTGACATCTTTTGAAGTATTTCTTTTTCTCTGTGAAATTTAGAAGTAGCTGAAGATATAGAAAATATTAATTCTTAGTGACCTCCAAAACCACTTAGATCATCTACACCTCTGCCCTCTTTGACAAGCAGTCATCTAGACCTTGCTACCTTCTGAAGAAGCTGCCACCTTCTAAGATAGCCATTCCACTGTGGGATAATTCTTATTATTAGGACATTTTTCCTCTCAGCAAATTTATATTTCCCTCTTCCCAGCTCCACTTATTAGTCTTGGCTTGGCTTTTTGAGGCCACAGAAAACAAGATGAATCACAAGAGATGAATCTTTATGAGTTCAGGCCCAACACACCACCCACTGTATCACCTGGCCACCCAGAAAAATATCTGGGAGCTTTAATGCACTGCGAGCTCAATACGAGTCTTTGGTTTCATGCTATCTTAGGCAAAGCTTCCAAGAAGAAAGGGGTAATAATACCACTACCCTTTCCCCTACTCAGACAATACCTTGAATAGTGGGTTCAGCTCTGGGTGCCACATTTTAAGAAAAACATTAAAAAACTGAAGTATTCCAAGTTGGGTAGCCAGGATGGTGAAAGGCCATCCTTTACTTGAGCTCATACCAAATGAAATCACTTAAAGGAAATTGAAATAGTTAGTCTATAAAAGAGAGGACTTGGTGGGCATATAACCATCTTCAATTATTTGAAGGACTGGCATGTGCAAGTGGGATCTGAGTAGGCTGTGCCACCCTGGGTAAGTCATTTCACTGTATTTGTCTCAATTTCCTCATTTGTAAAATGAGCTGGAGAAGGAAATGACAAAGCACTCCAGTATCTTTGCCAAGAAAACCCAAGTGGGATCACAAAGACTTAGACATGACTGAAAAAAATGACTGAATAACATGTTTTTCAGGTGATCAGCCACATCTTTTCCATCTTGATCACAATCATAATTCAAGTCTGACACAGATTACCAACACAGAAGAATTAAAAATTGGAAACCACGTGGTAAAGTGATGAGATCACTAGGTTTGGAGAGAGTGTACCAGGGGTCAAGTACTGATTTGCTACTTGTAAAAGAAAGGACTGCCTCGGGACATAGTACAATCAAAATATTTAAAGGTGGAAAGAGACCCTAGAGATATCCTTTCCAACTTACTTTTTTTTTTTTTTTTTTTTTTTTTGCTGAGGCAATTGGGGTTAAGTGACTTGCCCAGGCTGACACAGCTAGGAAGTGTTAAGTGTCTGAGATCACATTTGAACTCAGGTCCTCCTGACTTAGGGCTGGTGTTCTATCCACTGCACCACCTAGCTGCCCCCAGCTTACTTTTTACAGATGAGGAAAGGATGCTTAAGAGATGACTGGGTGGCATAGTAGATGGAGTACTGGATCTGGAGTCAGGAAGATCCGAATTTGCATGTGATCTCAGTCATTCACTAGCTGTGTGATTTGGGGCAAATTAATTAAGCTCAGTTTCCTCATCTGTAAAATGGGGAAAATAATAGAATCTATCTTTTAGATGAATGGACCAGGTGAAGATTTCCCAAAAAATCTATGAGATGGGGTGGGTCAAACCCTGGGTGTAAGCTTCCCACAGGAAGTAGACAACATTGCTGACCATTAGTCAATGGTTACTTCCTTTTCAGTTCATCCAGTGAACCCAACTCTTTTGCTATTTAACCAATTCAACCTTTCTGACTCACCACCAGGCACACAACACTGAGAGATGGGAGCTGATGTGTTTGAACCTCTCCTTGCAAGGACCGAATAAATGCTTCCTGTTTGTATCTGAAGATGCCTCTGAGTAGTCAATTTGGGTTAGGGGAGTCTAGCACCCATCCCACACAAACAGTTGTTGTGAAGCTCAAATGAGATAATATTTGTAAACATTTAACACTGGGCCTGACACCTAGTGGGTACTTAATAAATGCTAGTTTTTATCCTTGTTATTAATAAAATGACTTGCCCAAGTACACACAAGTACTAAGTAACAAAGCTGGATTTGTGTGTAGGTCCTCTAAGTCCATGTTCAGCCCTTTTTCCATTGAATTGTACTCTCCTCTTGGAAGACTTTAGAGAGTAGATACCCACTTGTTAGTGATGTTGCAGAGGGGAGACCTTTCAGGTAAGAATTAGATTAGATGGCCTTTGAGGTCAGACTGGGAGTCTGTGATTCTAACTTTGTGATCCTAGAAGAGTCCCATCTTCTCTCTGCTCCTTAATTATCTCATCTGCAAATTGATGGATGATATTATCCTTTAAGGTTTATAATTAATAGAACTGAAGTTCTAGCTTGTCATGGTTTCCGGAATTCATGCTTGAGAAGGGTGAGTCCCAATTAAAAATGCCCCTGGGATTCTGCATTTGTATTTGCCCTTCAACTACTTATGATATTGATTTTTATTCTTCTTTTTTGTTTTCTTCCTTCTCTTTACAGCAAAGTTGTCCACTGGACAAACCAATTAAGAAGAAAAACAGATTAGAAGAATTTGCTGGTATCATGTGAATGTTTCCAAAAGTAGAGGGAATAAATAGTTTAAAATGTACTCACTTTAAAATTAAACAAATACTTTATATTCAACATTCATCTCTTAGGTCTGATTTTTGTGTTGTTTCTATGGAAACGACTGGAACTCAAGCTGACATGCAAATACCATACACACTATGGTTTTCTTTTTCTTCTTTTTTCCTTTTTGTAAGTACTGCATTGGATGTTTCCCATCCATCCCCATATTTCTTAAATAATGTTTTGTCTTCTAGGTGCAGCATGGAAAATTAACTACCATTTGTTAGCTGATGCAGGATGACTCTCAAAGGTGATAACCCAACTGTTTTGCCTGAAGGAAATTCTGCATTTAAACTCATTTCTTCAGGGGGGGATGGGGTGGGTAGGTATGAGAGGGGGGTGGAGGTGGAAAATTGAGCAACCCAGCCCTGCTTTCCAATCTGGATAATAATGGACTTTGTAGCTTTGCAAAGATCAAGACAATTCTTACTGTGTTATGTATGGCAAGGCTTCAAAAAGAGAAGGCTTTTTCGGACCTTACTCCTTACTCTGTCAGCCAAAAAAAAAAAAAATCCATCTTCCAAGGCTATTTAAAAAAAAAAAAAAAGTCATCTCAGATCTGAAAAGAAATCCATCTTTGAGCTTCTGTCCCTTGGAGAAGAGGAGGGAAAAAAATCCCACTCTGTTTGACTATAAATTATAAACTGAGAAAATCCACTCCTTACTCTTGATCCAGTCTCCATTTATAGGCAATTAATTGTTGTCAGGACTCAGCCAACTACTCTTCAAGAACAAAGTAGTCTGAGGAAACTCAACTAAGGAAGAGAGATTTTCTATCCTAGTATTTTGACCAAGATATCTTTCAGCCCTGCTCTTCCAGAGTATTTCCCTACTAGTTCCTGAGAATGTCCAGAGTAGAACCTAAAATTCGAAGTCCACACTAGTTAAAACAAGATAGTATTTAAATAGATTAAGTTTAAAGGGAGCTGAGGTCGAGGATCTACTGAAGAGCAGTCCTTTGGCTCGGTGACTTTTATATGTGAAGTGTGAAGTCTTATTCTGCCTTTCATTGATTTATGTCTGATATTTGAGGGGCCTTTGCCCCCAGAACATTTGTGGAAAATTTGCTCCTATAATGCAGAAGGTCAAGCTTCACTGGAACAAGCCTATTGGGCTACATTTAGGGAGTAATGGAAGATTAAAGCTTTAAAAAAAATCAAATAATTTTAAACAATTTCTTAAAAGTTTGAGTTCCGAATTCTTTCTTTCCATCTAACCCCTTCTTCTACCTATTTAGAAGGCAAGCAGTATATTATTATACTTGTGAAGTCATGTAAAACATTTCCATATTTTTTTATGTTGCAAAAAAGGAAGAAAAATAAAGCAAAAAAATGTTTCAATCTACACTTATCAGATCTCTTTTTGGATGTAGATAGTATTTTTCATCATAGGTCCTTTGAAATTGCCTTGGATCATTGTATTGATCAGAGTAGCTAAGTGTTTCACAGTTGAACATCATCATAATGTTGTTCTTATTGTGTGCAATGTTCTTCTGGATATGCTCACTTAAATTCTCATCAGTTCAAGGGAAGATCAAGGTTAAAAAGAGATTATTAGAAGAGCATGATGTTTAGAGTTCCCACTGCTAGGCATATATACCAGGAATGTTAAAGCTAGAAAGCAAGGTCCCATATACATCAAAATATTTAGAGTAGCTCTTTTGGTTGTGAAATAGAATTTAAAACAAAGATTAGACTAAAGCCATTGTAATACATGAATATAATGGAAAAATCTTGGTCTACCAAAAACAACAAATATGAAGAATTCAGAGAAATGTAAGACGTACTGAAGTGATATAAAAAGTTAGCAGAGCCAGTCAATGGTATGCCTTTCTTGATCTCCAACCACTGGTTGAAATTAGAGATTCTGAATATGACTAAACTGCCTTATTAGTAGTTGTACTTACTTTATATATATGCATATATAAATATATGCTTATATACACACACATATATATACATACACATATATAATACATTATATATAATAATCTTATTTAGTATATAATATGTCCTATACTCGATAGTTTATAGGGTATCCTATGTAATAGTTTTAATGGTTTAAAACTGAACTAAGACATTTGGAATACCATATATAGATTGCATATATTTATATGTTATATATGTTGTCTTCCTAGTTTGTTTATATCTTCATTGTGGGGAAGTATTGTTTCAGGTGTGTGTACATGTATACGTGTATATGTATGTGTGTTTGTAACTCCAGGGTTTGGCACATAGTAGGCAATTTAAAAATGCTTCTTATTTGATTAATTGATCATTGTACATACTCTTGAACTTGGCCAGTGCATTAGTTTTATTGAATTCCTTTTTTTCCTTTTTTTTTTTTCTTCTGTTATAAGAGATGATTCTCTAGGCAGAGGAGGGGAAAAGGAATACAGACATACTTTGGAGATCTAGGCAATTTGGTTCCAGGCCACTGCAATAAAACAAATATTACCAAAAAGTGAAAACTTGAATTTTTTTGTTTACCAATGCATATATATTATGTTTACACAATACTGTAGTCTGGTAAGTATACAATAGTATTATGTCTAAAAACAATGTACATACTTTAGTTAAAAATACTTTATTGCTAAAAAAAAAAATGCCAACCATCACTTGAGTCTTCATTGAGTTATAAATTTTTTTGCTGATGAAGGGACTTGCTTCAATGTTGATGGCTGCTAACTGATCCAAGTGGTGATTTCTGAAGTTTGGGATGGCTGTGGTAGTTTCTTAAAAATAAGATAATGAAGTTTGACTCACCTATTAATTCATACTTTTAGTTGAACCCTTAAAGGTTATTGTAGGGTTTATAATTGGCCTAATTTTAATGAAACTGGAAACTGAGTGGTTGCCTATCAGTTGGAGAATGACTGAATAAGTTATGGTATATGAATGTCATGAAACAATATTTCATAACATTCATATACCATAATTTATTCAGTCATTGTTGTATAAGAAACAATCAGCAGGGTGATTTCAGAGACGCCTGGCAAGACTTGCATGAACTGATGCTGAGCGAAATGAGCAGAACCAGGAGATCATTATACACGGCAACAACAATAGTATATGACGATCAATTCTGATGGACATGGCTCTCTTCAACAATGAAATGTTTCAAACCACTTCCAATGATCTTATGATGAAGAGAGTCATCTACACCCAGAGAGAGGACTGTGGAAACTGAATCTGGATCGCAATATAGCATAAAGTAAACTCTTTTTGTTGTGGTTTGCTTGAATTTTATTTTCTTTCTCTTTTTTTTTGATTTGATTTTTTCTTGTGCAGCAAGATAATTTTATAATTGTGTATGCATCTATTGGATTTAATATGTATTTTTACCATGTTTAACATATATTGGATTACTTGCCATCTGAGGGAGGGAGTGGGGGGAGGATTGGAACACAAGGTTTTGCAAGGGTGAATGTTGAAAAATCATCCATGCATGTTTTGAAAATAAAAAGCTTTAATTAAAAAAAAAAAGAAAAATACAATTAAAAAAGTATGCTTCAAAAAATAATTGGCCTAATTTCAATGTTGTTGTGCCTCAGGGAACAGGAAGATACAGGGAGAGGGAGAGAGATGAGAAGGGCCTATTGGTAGAACAGTCAGAGCACACCCAATGTTTAACAATTAAGTTTGCTGTGTTATATGAACACAGTTTGTGGCACCCCAAAGGAATTGTTACAATAGTAACAACAAAGATCACTGATTGTAGATCACCATAACAGAAATAATAATAAAAAAGTTTGAAATATTGTGAAAATTACCAAAATGTGATACAGATACAGTGTGAGTACATGCTGTTGGAAAAGTACCAATATATGCTTGCTTGATGCAGGGTTACCACAGAATTTCAGTTCTCGAAAAAATGCAATTATCTGTGAAGTATTATAAATGAAAGACAATAAGATGAGGTTTGACTGTATATTAGGAAGTTAAAGTAATAGAGATACAAAATAGATCAATAGTTTTTTTTTTGTTGTTGTTGTTGTTGTTTGTTTGTTTTTTTTTAAGTGATCAGAATGCTGTCCTAGCAGAGGCAAAAGTCAGGCAGAAAATGATAAAGATGCCTTTGATGTATCCAGCTTTGCCAAGCTGCAAAACCACAAATGTGCAAGGACCACTCAAGAGTCATTAAGGATTCTCAAAAGACATTTCTTTATAGTAGAAAGAATACTTTCTTTGGAATCAGAAAGCATGAGTTCATCTGGCCTCATCCATGATATTTCCTTTCTATTCTCCATGCCTTTGTACAGCTGGTTATCCCATGCCTGGAATGCCCTCCTTCACCTCCATCTCTTGAAGCTTCTTTCAAATCACAGCCCACTTACTATTTTCTATATGAATACTTTCTTGAGTCCCACCTCCTCCAGTTGTTATAACTCTCTCTCTTGAAATTACTTTGTATTAATTTGCATTTATTTGTGCACATGTTGTCATTCAGTAGAATGTAGTCTCCTTGAGTCCAGGGAATAATTGTCTTTGAATCTCCAACATCTAACACAGTATCTGGCATGTGATAGATGCTTAATAAATGCTTGTTAAGTTTCTTAATTGCTTATTTAATCACTTTTTGTTGAATTAAAATCTGGCCTCTACACTCACTCTCTATTTGACTTTCAGTGTTACTTAATTTCTCTGGGTGTTTGTTGCCTTATGGGTTGGACCAGATAAACCTGTAGTTGTCAAATACCTCTTGTATATGCTTGTATGCTGTTAATAGAGTCATACATATAGACCTAGAAAGGGCTTTCTATGTGTCATGGAGGATGGTACAGAATGGAATTAATGATAAGTTAAAAAATACGATCCCTATCTATGAACCATCTCCTTTAAAGTAAGGGTGTAGTATCAAGTCATAGGTTGGAACTGCCAAATAAAAGTGAAATGGGGTGTAAAGAAGAATTTTCTGCTAAAAATTGATAGATTAAAAAAAAGATTCATAGATTTCTAGAATGCATCTTCTAGCTTTAATCTCTGCTTGAATATGGAAGATGCTTGTACTGCAGGCAGTGTTTGTTTACTTTCAGGACTAATCCTTCCCCAAAGACATCAGCATTGATTTCCTATATATAAAACACCATTTCAGAGACACCCTAGATCAGAAGACCTTGGACATGTACTTAGAGTCAAAGGGGGGAAAGTTTAGAAATCCCTGATGAATATGGTGCTGATACTAAAGGGGAGAAAATGTGGGAAGCACATTTATTCACAAACTGCTCATCTAACTCATCAGACTAGGACCTTCAATAATACTTTAGATGCATGACTTGCCATTTGAGTTTAAGGGTGCAGTAGCCCTATATCAATTTATATAATAGATACAAGATGGAGCAAATATAGATAAATTCATTGTGGGTGGCAGAGAGAGTGAGGGAGGGAAGGGGAGAGAGAGGGAGAGAGAGACAGGAGGCAGAGGAAGAAGGAGGAAAGAGGGAAGAATGAAGGGAGAAGGAGGTAGGGAAATCTGGCCAGTATAGTGGGATGCAAGCTCAATTTTTTACAATAGTGTGACTTAGAAGCTAAAAAGCTAATGGGAATTTAGATTACATGAAGATAGGCCAGATTGAAGAGGGTGATATTTTTTCCTGTTGAGAGACATTTGGAGTATTGTATTTGGCTCTGGGAACATAATGTAGAATGCACATTGATAAACTCATTGATAAGGAGGATGACCAGGATGATCAGGGGACTAGAGACCATGCTAGAGGAGAAAGATAGGATGTTTATCCTAGAGAAAATGACACTTGCTGGTGACATGATTCATTCTTTGGATCCTGGATGGATTAGATTGATTTTCTGTTGCTGCAGAAAGTAACAGCTGAATTACAAGAAGATAGACTTGTCCAATGTGTAAGAGATAATTTTCTACTAGTGCCATCTCAAAGTGAAACAAAATGCTCACAAAGCAGTGAATTCTGCTTACTGAAAAGAGCCAAACAGAGGCTTCTTTATATCAGTGGTATTTCCTCTTCTGTATTCTCATACAGATTTACGAATCTCTTATTGTGCTTTTACTTTCTATATACTATCAGAGTTATTTTGTTACTGACTCAACTTCTCTGGGCTGACTGAACTTCCTGAGGGTATTCTCCATGTTTAATTCATTTTTGTATCCTTTAGCACATAGAATAGAATTTTGTACTTAGAAGCTACTAAGTAAATGTTTGTTGAGTGATTTTTATTGGGTGGGACCAGGCTCTATGGTCCCTTCAACCCAGTGATTCTTTGACTTCATGATAAGGCACCATGACTCCATGATGGCCTCTGTCCTAGTATTTGCATGGAAGTTTTGACAGATTTTAGGATTCAGTTCAAAATAATGACTTTGGAGCTGATCACTGATTAAGGGATGGCTTTAAAATTGTGGTAAAATTAATCTCTCATTTATAGTGACCAAATTTGGCCTTGAAGAAGAGAGAAGAAAATGTCAATGTCCTCCTATATCAAGTAGGGGCAGCAAGAAGGTATAATGGATAGAGCTCTGGGCCTAGAATCAGAAAGGCTTGCATTCAAATCCAGCCTCAGATATTTAATAGCTATGTGACCATGAGCAAGTTAACTTCTGTTTGCCGAAAATAAGGATAATAATATCTTCCAGGACTATTGTAAGGATCAAATAACATGGTAATTATAAAGCACTTAGCATGGTACCCAGCACATAGTAAGCACTATATAAAGATTAGCTGTTATTATGGAGGCAGTTAGGTGGCATATAGAGCTGAGCTTGGATTCATGAAGTCTCATCATTATTAGTTCAAATCCAGTCCCAGACACTTCCTAGCTGTGTCACTCTGGGCAAATCACTTAATCCTGTTTGTTCCTCATCTGTAAAATGAGTTGAAGAAGGAAATGTTAAACCAGTATCTTTGCCAAGATAACCCCAAATTTGGTCATGTAGAGTTGGACACAATTGAAATGACCAAACAACAAATTATCATCATCATGAAATGAGTTAACATTTCTAAAGTGTTTAGCACAATGACTGGAACATGGTATGTACTATATAAATGTTGCTATTATTATTAATCAATCACAAGCATATTAGGAAGCAAAGATAGAAATGAAAACCAGCCCTATCCTAAGAGTTTATAGCTTAGACCAAGGAGGAAAGATGGGAATATATCAATGTATACAAGATATTTACAAATTAGATACAAAGTGATTTGGAAAGACAGCTAAGGCATCAGGAAAACTCTCCTGTAAAAGGTGACCCTTGAATTCAGTCTTAAAGGAGATAAAGATTCTGGGATATGGAAGGGAGGAGGGAGTGTATTCTAGGGGGACAGCAGGAGATGGAATACGGTGTATGAGGAACAACCAGAAGGCCAATTTGCCTGGAGTACAGTGGGAAGGGAAGGAAGTAATACTATGCAAAAAAGGTTTTGAAGGTAGGTTTGGGCCAGGTTATGAAGGGCTTTAAATGCCAAACAGTAGTTTCTATTTGATCCTGGAGATAATAGGGAACCACTGAAGTTTATTGAAGAGGTGAGGGACAAGATCAATTTTGAACTTCAGGGAAGTTAGGTTGGCAGTTGTGTGAAGGCTGAATTAGAGTGGGGTGAGACTTTAAAGCAGGAAGTCCAATTAGGAGGCTAATCATTGCAGAGTTGGGCTTAGAACATCATACTGCCAGCCAGAGTTGGAAGATGTGTTCATTAGTTTTTCTGAACTCCTTTCTCCCCTTCTTTGAAATTCTGCTACAAGAAATGACTCAAAGGGTATGAGGTTGGGGGAGGGATCTATTTGGAAATGAAGATGATGTAAAAAGCAGAAGATAGCAGTACAATATTTTAGAGTGACATCTGAATTGACTTTATATAATATTTTTTCCTGTGGCTGGAAAAAATGAAATTCAAGCAAAAAAGAGAGTCAAAAGGACTTATTATGGCCAAAGCTTATGCTTTTTTTATGTCACCAAATGAGGTCAAGGCCATTGGATTCTAAAATCCTAAATGTAGAGATAAAAGTGACCCTTGAATCCAAACCCTTTGTTTTCACAGATTAGGAAATTACCTCTAGGGAGGTAAATGTTTCCAATTTGGTTTATACCATGGGATTTAGATGGCTGCTCATTTCTGCCTAGATGAAGATCATGGAAGCTCCAGTTAATGACTCACTGATCTCATCAATGTGGATCTTTTCTCCAAGGATGTAAATCCTACCCTACCCATATATGTCTCATTAATGGGACTCTCATTAATGTCTTCCCATAAGTTTACCTAGCACTATTCACCTAAGACTATATACATATATGCCTTTATACTAGCTGTCCCCCATGTCTGGAACATAATCCTATCTTACTTTCACCTACAATCATATATGTCATAAATTTAGAGCAGAAAGAAAGTTTGGCCTCAGACAATTACTAGTCGTGTGACCCTAGGCAAGTCACTTAATCTTGTTTGCCTCAGTTTCCTCATCTGTAAAATGAGCTGCACAAGAAAATGGCAAACCACTCCAGTAAGTTTATCAAGAAAATTCCCAGATCCACAAAGAGGTGAACACAACTGAAATGACTGAACAACAAAAAAAAGTCAAGTCTTTCACAGTTGATCATCATCACAGCATTGCTATTACTCAGGTCTTCTCACTTCACTTTGCATTAGTTCATATAGGTCCTATCAATTCTGAAATGCCCCTCTTGTCATTTCTTATATAGAACAGTAGTATTTCATTACAATCATATACCACAACTTGTTTAGCCATTCCTCAAATGATGAGCATCCCCTCAATGCACAATCTTTGCCACCACAAAAAGAACTGCTATTAATATTTTTGTACATATAGATAATTTTCCTTTTTCTTTGAAAATGCTCATTATTTGAAGAAAAATCATTTTTCCTATTGTAAGGGTGAGTAATGTCTACTGAATCAATCAATAAGTCCCTTTCATTTAAAGTAACTAGCTTAAACAAATAAGAACACCTCTATTTAATCAATCAATCAAAAGCATTAAATTAAATTTAATCAGTTTGGAAGAAGTGAAAGACAGTGTATAAAATGAAATGACTACCCAGGAAGTCCATTGGGATTAGCTGAAGAGACTCAGTTATTCCATGAGATGTTATAGAATCCAATAGAGAATCTAGACATTTGAGTGATAGGCCAGCTTAGAGGAATGGAGAAATCTAATCAAGATGGTTTAGAAGGACTCACTTGAGGTAGAAGAGTAGAATAGCTTCTCTCTCCTTCTTCCTTTTTCCCTCCTCTGCCAGAGGAAGATCTTGTGAACTTTGAAAGGTCAGAATATTTTGGATTTTCCATGGATGCTCTAGCAGTGGACCCAGAAGAACTGATGGCAATGTCTATATTTAAACTGAGAAGAAGGTGGGCACACTGAAAGGCAGCTTCAGGACTCTCTATAAAGCCCATGAAAAAAATCCACCATTCCTAAGCAGGATTTCATGAAGCTCCCAGGAAGAGGAGAAAAGAACTTCTCCCTGAAGGATTCCCAAGATCTGTGAGTTGTGTCCTTTGCCAAATGTATTCCAAGCTGGAGTCCACTTTCCCCTGGAATCTAGATATACCTGTGGAAATAGCATACCATAGGTTTGAAGGGATATTTCATATCAACTGGTCTTATTCTATCACTTATTATAGTTCTGTTATTAAAACCTAATAAAATCTTCCAGGTTAGTTTATATGAACCATTAATAAATGTGGGAAGCACACCAGTGAAGGCTCATACTAGAAAACCAGCCCAACTCTTTAAAGTAACCTTAGTATGAGGGAAGAGTAGGCCCCAGTCACCTCTGGGGATATAGCCTGCCATTATGAATGGGGATTGGGTATAGTATTCCTGGATCTTGTGTTATACTATTATTTCTGGGGAAATTGGGTGTCTAATCCCCTTGAGCAATATCTTTACTTTTACTGTTTAAATGTCAAGCAGGCTGTATTTAATACCTTATGCTCCCTTATTATGACTTTTCTTGCTACATTCACCTCTTGCTTAAATAATTGTGAAAGCCTCCTAATTGGTGTCCCTGCCTTAAATCTCTCACCATTCTTGTCTGGCCTACACATTCTATCCAAAGCGATTTTCCTTAGGAGTAGTTCTGACTATGTAATTCTCCTACTCAAACAATTTATGTATTTCCCTGTTGATAAATTCTTCTGACTAGGGCTTAAAGCTCTATGTAATCTGGTCGCCATTCTGTATTCTGTGATCCAAATTTCTCTCTCTCTCTCTCTCTCTCTTTTTTTCTGAGGCTATTGGGGTTAAGTGCCCTAGGGTCACACAGCTAGGAAGTTATTAAGATCACATTTTAACTCAGGTCCTTCTGACATCACTACACCTAGTCGCCTCCTTCTTATTGTTCTTTACTCACAGCACTACATTTCTTATCTTCCTGACTTTGTACTGGCTATTCCCCATTCCAGAATACACTCCTTCATTAACTCTTGTACATAAATTTCTTTCTTCCTTTAAGATGAAGCTCAGGCATGTTGTTTTTTTTAATTTTTTAAAATCTATTTTATTTTTAATTTATGGACCAAAACAAGCACTTCTGTAACAATATAATAACTTTTTAATCTATTTTATTTTTAACAAGTAACAGTATAATACAAAGATGGTTACACATGAAACTGCAAATCTATTATGTACAATTTGCTATTCCTTTTAACTAGATAATATTTATCATGTAAATTTCTTTTTTCCTCTTTTTTTCTCTTTTCCTTCTTTGTATGCATCTTCTCTATGAAGCCTCTTCTGATCCCCCAAACTCCTAAGCCACCTTGTAGTTAACTATTTGGTATGTCTTTGTAGTTATTCACTTTGTATTATGCTGAATATATTTATATTTACTGTTTTATTATTGGCTCTTCATTTTCAAAGAGGATCAAGGACACTGCAGGGTGATATCTTGATTTGGGTACCAATTGGATCTAAGTGAGGCAGTTGCACAAAGTCGTCAGCTTCACTCTTTCTTCCAGAGTTATCAAAGTTCAGTGGTAAGGCAAATGTCAAGACAACTGGTGATGGCCTGGAGTGCAGTGGATGGTCTTGGCATCTTTAATGTATGACCAGGCTCTAAGTGTTCCACAGTGCCCGTTTCAGCTACTTCCATAGTCATTATAGCAAAATATTTTCATTTGCCCATTCTGCCAGGGAGCCTTCACATTTTCACAGGGCAGATACCCCCCTAACTCACCACCTTGTTTGAGCCCATTGGTTAACTCTTAACTTGATTTAGCCTGTGTGTCTAGGTAGTTTTACTGGAGTTTGGCTGCTGAGCATGCTACAGCTTCTTGGAGTCACAGGTTGGGTGGCAGGTGATGCCAAATATGGACTCCCTTCTTGTCTCAACCATTAGCTGAACCCAGGGTCCATCTTTTTGTAAATAAGGATTATTTCACTGTTTATACTTTCCTTCCCAGTGCTTGACACAAAGTAGGTACTTCATAAATACATGTTGATTGATATATTGAAAACAGACCTACGCTGGTTTCTAGATTTTCACTAGAGAAAATAGACTGAATAACCCATTTGTCTGTCAGTTTTGTAGTTTTTCCAAAATCACCCAGAATAGTTTCCTCATGGGATCTGAAAGAAGAACTAACCAGAATCTGTGGCATCCTTACAAAAATTGTTATATTTCTCTCATCCAGCTATTTATTTATAGTGTTAAGGGGTCCTGAGTAGCAGTGTGGCCTGGTAGATAAGGAGCTGGCCTTGGTGTTAAGAAGGACAGAAGTCTTACCTTTGAAACTAAAAGCTATATAGTCCAGAGTCAGAGGGCAAGTCACCCTCTGAGTGCCCCAGGTAACTCACTAAGCTCTAGAGAGGTATTGATTTATATTGTCAGAGGGAGTTTGTTCATCTAGAAGTTCCTTATGGATATATATATATTTCTTATCTAATCTAATATCTGAAAGGGCAGCCACCTGTTAAAGACCTTAGCTTAAGAAGGCCAAGGTCTCCCACTACATCCAGGGCCATTTCCAGTCATCCTGATCTATATCTTGCCACTGAACCCAGATGGCTCTGGAGGGGAAAGTGAGACTGTATAAGACACTTTTCCTTGTCCTCCCTGTTGTTAGTACTATTCCTTGCATTCCAAAATTATTATTAATTTTGTATAGATTTCCTACTTACTTAGATACAGTTTTTATCATATCTTCTCAGGAGAATATAATCTCTTTGAGGAGGCAGTCACTGTTAAATTTTCATCTTTCCACTCATAGTAGTCATATAATAAATACTTGTTAAATGAGTGAGTGATTGACTTTGGGTCATTCCCTTGACCTCTTTTTACCTCAGTTTCCTCATCTGTTCAAAAAAGGTAGTTGGATTAGATAACCACTAATTTCCTTCCTACAAATCCACTGATTTAGGATGTTATTGTATTGAAATTTCATTCAGAGAGAATACTCTCCCATTTGAAAAAGTCACTTAACAAAGAAGATAATCCAGGGACCTGAAAAGACTGTGACATCAGAAAGGGTTTGCTTATAATATGTGTGTATGAATGAAACTTACATGTATGTTTATATCTATGATCCATATATAATATTTATTTTTTTTTAATCTAGACCTGGGATTTCAGCATGGTGGAGAATTTCCTACAGTTAGCACAGTCAACTCTTTTGTAACTCAGAATTCTAGAGAATTGCCAGAGACAGTGAGAAATTAAATGACTAACCCAGACCACACAGCTGTAGCAAGGCAGGACTTGAACCCAGATTTTCTTGGTTCTAAGGAGCATCATGACATAATGAATAGGGCCTACTACTACCAATAATAATTGACATTCATATAATATATTCAGTTTTTTCATCTGTAAAGTGGGTATAATAAATGAATCTACCTACCTCCCAGAGTGATTGTGATGATAAAATGAGCTAATATTTAAAGTACTTTGAAAACCTTAGAAGGTTATGTAAACTGCAGCTATCATCATCATGATCATGATCATTGTAATACTCTGGGAGAAACTGAGGCAGTACTACAGATTGGAGGCTAGTTAATATTTTATTGATGTTAATGGAGAGTTTAGAATCCATAGCTATGGAGCAGGACTGAATGGGACTCCTGCCTCAAAGCACACAGTACCAGAGAATTTAGACTGGCAGCCATTAGCCAGCCATCTGGATCTCAAAGTAAATCCAGCAGCTAGTAGTTTGGTCCAAGGATTCTTATAGGGCTTTCAGTGCTCAGGGGAACAAAAAAGAATAGGCAGAGGGAGGGGTAGGGTACTGGGGGGATTGGAGTTCAAGGAAAGGACTATCAATTAAGTTCTAACAGATTGGGGGTATGAAGAATCATAAATTCTGATAAGTTTGGGAAGAAGCATTAAGTCTGAGACCATAAAGATAAGAGGTATGTCTAGGTATTTGAGATGGACCATCTGGAGGTTTTATGACTCTTTGGAATGCTAGCCCAATTATTCCTGATGGTCAGAAAGGGGGGGTTGCTATCAAGGCAGAACAATTAAGGGAAACAGAGACAGAACAATTGAGGGAAACTGAGACATGGAACTGTGGCACAACATCATGATCATGATCATCATCAACAGCAGCAGCTACATATTTGAACCTTCACAACAACCTGATAAAGAGGGAACTAAGAGTATAATTATTACCTATATTTAGCAGATAAGGAACTGATTTGTCCAAAGTCATGAAAGTAGATAAAGCATTTATTAAGTATTTACTGTGTGCCAGGCTCTGTGTTAAGAGCTAGGGACACAAATAAATGCAAGCAGAGCCATGTCTTTAATAAACCTACATTCTAATGGAAGAAGACAATAGCTGGAAAGAGGGAGCATATACATAGAGTGCCTTGGCTAAAGATGTCCATGAAATGCTATGGATGTATGAAACCCAGTATTACAAGACCAAATATGGATTATCAAAACTTGGTGACCCTGGGCAAGTCACTTAAACCCAATTGCCTCAGGAAACACACACACACACAACTTGGAGTAACATTTTAGGCAGAGTTCAGTTCCTGAGTGGGAGTGGAGATGACCTAAGTGGAGGCAGCATTGCTGGAGCTATCTGGGAAGTGTGCTTTGTACGTAGTAAATACCTAATAAATGCTTCATTCTTTCATTTAGATATCATAATGGGATTTGAATTCAAGGATTTATGATGCCAATTCCATTGTACACATATCCATAACCTGGCTCTCCTTGGCTGCTAGGGAGTCTCCTTATTTTGCATATATTTTGTTTCCCCCAGGAGGAATGTGAGCTCCTTGAGGGCAGGCTCTTTATCTATCTATCTAACTATCTATCTATCTATCTGTCTCTCTATCTGCCTGTCTGTCTATCTGACTGTCTACCTATTTATCTGTCTATCTATGTAGTTTTTGTATCCTCATTTCTTAGGGCAGTATTTGTCTGATATATTGAAAGAACTTAATAAATGCTGGTTGATTGATTGGTTAATGTGAATGATGACAATGTTCCAGGTGGGGACATATTGGAATCACTTGGAATAACTCTATAGTCATTCATTAGAGCCCTTTTCTCCACATCTGTCAGTGCAATGTCCCCTTCCTCACAGTAATAGTGACTGTCAATATTAGAATGTAGAGTGAATATCTAATGCTGGAACAGGGTAGAGTTATTTGCATGCTTAATTACATTTTTGTTTTTATCCTCCTTTCTGTGATTTGTTTTGATTGTTGTTTTGATTCATCAAGTTCTTTGTGGATTAAGAATGTACCTCATCATAACCTGTTTTTGATGGAGATTAGAGACAAGGTCACGGGGTTCTTCTGATCAAGGACAGATTGGGGAAGAGAAGCTGAGCTGAGGACTTCAGAGGCCCTTCAGAGAGAAATAGAGACAGACAAACAGAGAGAGACAGAGAGAAAGTGAAAAAGAGACACACAGAGAGAGACAAGAGTTAGAAAGAGACAGAGTTAATGAGAGACAGTGAGAGACACAGAGTGAATGAGAGTTAGTGAGAGCGATACTGAGAGAGAGAGAGAGAGTGTGTGAGAGAGAGTGACAGTGAGAGACAGTGAGAGAGAGACATTGAGAGACAGTGAAAGAGACAGTGAGAGAGACGGTTAGTGAGAGAGTGTGACAGTGAGAGAGAGTTAGTGTGAGAGAGAGTTAGAGAGAAAGAGAGTGAATGAGACAGTGAGAGTTAGTGAGAGAGAGTGAGAGTGAGAGAGAGAGTTAGTGAGAAAGAGAGAGTGAGACAATGAGAGTTAGTGAGAAAGTGTGAGTTAATGAGAGAGAGTGAGAAAGTGAGAGTGAGAGTAGAGAGTGAGAGAGTTAGTGAGAGAGTGAGTGAGAGTGAGAGAGTAGAGAGTGAGAGTGAGTGAGAGAGTGAGAGTGAGTGAGAAAGTGAGAGAGAGAGAGAGAGAGAGAGAGACAGAGAGAGAGAGAGAAATTTTCTAGCTTTCTGTTCTTGAAAAATAGCCAAGCCATGTGGACCCAATTAAATTAGAATGCAGTGATGTTCTCCAAGAGTTTGCCTTACCTCTGTGCCGCCTGTTGTCCAACAGCCCTCAATGGCTTAATGTTAACCAGACTTTGAATAGTATTCTGAGCAAATGGCTCAGGGACCAGAGATCTCAAAGAAGCTAAATACAATTCCACAGCAGCCAACAATTACTGTGAAAATTACCACTTTAAATAAGTTTACCAATTGGCCAACCTCCATGCAGAGCTAACACCAGGATGCCCATACTTCAGGGAGGTCACTTTAAAGAACTTCAGAGGTAGAGGGACCTCAGGGAGCCATCTAGTCCATCTTATCCTTCCATAGGAGCTCCTTCTGTCTGGTGCCCAGCAAGTGGTCATCCAGCCTTTACTTTTATTAAAGGGAAGAGCCCATTCTCCTTTTGGACAGTTCCCAATCATTAGGGAGTTTATATTGGCATTAAGTCTAAATTTTCTTCTTTGTATTTTCTACCCACAGCTCCTAGTTTTCTCCTTTGGGACCAGATAGAATTCATCTTAATCCTGTTTGATGTGACAGCCCTTTCAATCCTTATAAGCAGGCATTGCATGCCTTACTCTTTCCCTAAGATTTTAGTCTAAACATCCCCTTTTCTTTTTCTTTCTTTTTTTTTTATTAAAGCTTTTTATTTGCAAAACATGAGCATGGATAATTTTTCAACATTGACCTTTGCAAAGCTTTCTGTTACAATTTTTCCCTCCTACTCCCCACCCCCTCCCCTAGATGGCAGGAAATCTAATACATGTTAATTATGTTAGAATATTTGACAGATCGAATATGTGTATATATATTTATACAGTTATCTTGCTGTACGAAAGAAAAAAAAACCTGAGAAGGAAAACATAATGTAAACAAACATTAATAGAGAGTGTGAAAATGCTATGTTGTGGTCCAGACTCAGATCCCACAGGCCTCTCTCTGGGTGTATATGGCTTTCTTTATCACTGAACAACTGGAACTGGTTTGAAACATCTCAGTGTTGGAGAGAGCCACGTACATCAGAATTGATCATCATATAGTCTTGTTGTTGCCATGTACAATGATGTCCTGGTTCTGCTCAGTTCACTCAGCATCAGTTTATGCAAGTCTCTCCAGGCCTTTCTGAAATCATCTTGCTGATCATTTTTTACAGAACAATAATATTCCATAACATTCATATACCATAATTTATTCAGCCACTCTCCAACTGATGGGCATCCATTCAGTTTCCAGTTTCTAGCCACTACAAAAAGGGCTGCCACAAACATTCTTGCACATGTGGGTCCCTTTCCCTCCTCTAAGATCTCTTTGGGATATAAGCCCAATAGAAACGCTGCTGGGTCAAAGGGTATGCATAGTTTGATAACTTTTTGAGCATAGCTCCAAATTGCTCTCCAGAATGGTTGGATCCATTCACAGTTCCACCAAAAATGCATCAGTGTCCCAGTTTTCCCACATCCCCTCCAACATTCATCATTATCTTTTCCTGTCATTTTAGCCAATCTGACAGGTGTGTAGTGGTACCTCAGAGTTGTCTTAATTTGCATTTCTCTGAGCAGTAGTGATTTGTAGCACCTTTTCATATGACTAGAAATGGTTTTAATTTCATCATCTGAAAATTGTCTGTTCATATCCTTTGACCATTTATCGATTGGAGAATGGCTTGAATTCTTATAAGTATGAGACAATTCTCTATATATTTTAGAAATGAGGCCTTTATCAGAACCCTTAAATGTAAAGATGATTTCCCTATTTATTGCTTCCCTCCTAATCTTGTCTGCATTAGTTTTGTTTGTAGAAAAACTTTTTAACTTAATATAGTCAAAATTTTCTATCTGGTGTTCAGTTAAGAGTTCTTCTTTGGACATAAATTTATTCCATCTCCACAGGTCTGAGAGGTAAACTATCCTATTCCTCTAATTTGCTTATAATATCACTCTTTATATCTAAATCATGAACCCATTTAGATCTTACATTGGTATGTGGTGTTAGGTGTGGGTCAAGCCCTAGTTTCTTCCATGCTAGCTTCCAATTTTCCCAGCAGTTTTTGCCGATAGTGAGTACTTATCCCAAAAGCTGGGGTCTTTGGGTTTATCGGACACTAAATTGCTATAGTTATTGCCTAGTTTGTCCTGTGATCCTATCCTATGCCACTGATTGACTACTCTGTTTCTTAGCCAGTACCAAATGGTTTTGATGACTGCTGCTTTATAATATAGTTTTAGATCTGGTACAGCAAGGCCACCTTCATCAGCCTTTTTTTCCATTAATTCCCTTGAAATTCTTGACCTTTTATTCTTTCTTGGTAGCAAATTAAACATTATATCTGCTCTACTTTTTTTCTTGAAATTATTAAAAATTAAACAGGTCATTGACTTTCACTGGCCCTTGGGGGACAACATGAAGTAGTGAATAGATTGCTGAATTTGGAATAAAAGGCTTCAAATCACAATTGCAACCCTGCTTGACTTTGAGAAAGTTCCTTTAACCCTTTGGATCTTAGTTTTTTTTAATCTGTAAAAAGTTGGGGTTTGAGTGGATGCCTTCAAAGTTCCATCTGTATCTAGGCCTATGAGTCTAAGTGCTTGGACTGCACCCTACTCATTTTCACATTCAAAGCCTTTCATAAGCTCCCTCCCTCCATTCTGATTTTCTTATTTCTTCTACTTTTCCTGATCACATACTTGTTGACTATTGACCTTCCTGACTTCCTCTAATTTAAATCCCACCTTCAACAGGAAGTCTTCTCTAATCCTTCTTAATTCCATTGTCTTTCCTCGGTTAATTATTTCCTATTTATCCTCTATTTAGCTTGCTTTGTATATGTTTGTTTTAGTGTTGTCCTCCCACTTAAATAGTAAGCTCTGAGGGCAGGGGCTGCCTTTTGCCTCTTTTGGTATCCCTAATTGCTTAGCACAGTGCTTATTGATTGATTGATCGATCCAATGTCACTAGTCTCTTTTTTGTTCCTCAGACTAAACATTCTGTCTCTAAACTCAAGGCATTTTCACCAGCTGTCCCCCAGAGATCCCATAATGCTCTCACTTCACATTTCTCCCTCCCTAGTTCCTTCAGTTCTCAGCAGAATTCCTACCTCTTCAAGAAGTCTTTTTCATTCCCTCTTAATTTTAGTGCCTTCCCTCTGTTGATTATGTACAATTAGTCTTTTTTTAAGCTTATTTGTACATAATTATTTTTGTGTTGTTCCCATTGTTATACTGAGAGCTCCTTGAGAGAAGGGATTGCTTTTGACCCCCCAGGATTTAGCACAGTGCCTGGCACATAGTAGGTGTTTAATAAATGTTGATTGTTTGATTTAGTAGTCTTGACCCTTTAGGGAAATGGGGGTGGGCTTGTGTCCTAAGATTTTTTTCCTCTTTTCTTTGGCCAGCTGCCAAAGGAACTTTGGTCAGGAAATATCTCATGACACTCACCTGTGGCTTTATGAATAGATATACTTTTATTGAATGTAACAGAAAACAAAGAGATGGAGGGAGAAGGAATTACTAAATTGTTACATGATGCTAATAATTCCTCAAAGATTGGTGAACCATTTGGAGGAGCTGGGGACTGTTACACATGAAAGGGTTGCAGCTGCAGCTCCTCTAGAGAGGAGCTCTGTTAGGATTGGATGGAACTGTGTGACCTCACCCACCCCCATCTGCTGCTAAAATCAGGCTCTGGATGTCACCCTGTTAGCAGCCTCAGGCTAAGAACAGGAGGCATTTTAGGGGCCGTTTCATTTCAGCAGCTGTTGCTTGGCATTTTGCCCAGGACTGCTTTCAATGAAAGCTTCTCCTCTCCTCCCTTGCTTTACCCCCCACTGTTGCCCGCCATTCCTTGATCCTGGACCTCCACAGTTCACTGCTCTGTGATGAATCTGTTTATTTCAAATGGGCCCTCAGCATTGGTCTCCATTTTTGAATTGTCATTAATGTTGACCTTTCAAAGAGTAGGGAAATCTCACTAGTTTCTGTCAGATCTGCTTAATAGCATTTATTAAATCTCCCCTCCTCCAGTTTTATGAATTTACTATTTTTTGCTGAGTCTTTGATCTTTAGATTTTAAAAAATACATTTTATTTATGGCTTTTGTCTTTCTATCACATTTAGTTCCCACTCCCACACACCCAGACTTAACCTTCCCTTAGAACAAAGAGAACCAAGAAACATCTGATGTTAAGGCAGTATTTGACAATGTAGACAGTACTTTGTCCTAGCAATCCTGCCCTGGGAAAAAAACCCTTACTCTCTGCTTGCTTTGATGGAAGAAGTCAATCTAATACTCCTACATCTTCACTGATTTGTTCGTTACTCAGAGTTCAATTTCTTTTTGGTCAAGTCAACAAGCCCTTATTAAGCTTCTACTACTTGCCAGTTATCGTGCTAAGCACTGGGGATACAAGAGAGACAAATATGAGATAACATGTAAACAACTACACACAAAAAAAATATAGATGGGAAAAGTGGAGATAATCACAGAGGAAAGTTATGAAGGTTAAGGAATACTGGGAAAGTCTTCCTGAAGGATGTGGGACTTTCTTTAAGATTTGAAGAAAACCAGGGGGCAGAGATGAGGAAGGAGAGAATTCTAGGCAGGAGAGATAACCAATGAAAATGCCCCGAATAGGGAGATACTGTGTCATGTGAGAGGAACAACAAGGAGGAATGTGTCTAGATTGCAGAATAGATAGAAATACTAAGATATAAGAAGCCTAGAAAGTTAGGAAGAGGCCAAACTATGAAGGACTGATGGAATGGCAATATAGGGAGTATAGATTTTTCTTTTTGTTGTTATTGTTTAATAGAGCGTTTTGTAAACCTTACATCACAGAGGGAATGTGTTATTATTTTTTAATCCGATGACTAGCTGAATTAAATAAGTAACCAGTTTGCTTTGTAGACGTTTCATGATCCAAGGGCCCATTTTTTTTCCCCCAGAGGTAAATAATGGCAAAACTGAAATATCCAGAACCAGGAGATCATTATACATGGCAACAACAAGACTATATGATGATCAATTTTGATGGACATGGCTGTCTTCAACAATGAGAAACCAGTTCCTCTTATTCAGTGATGAAGAAAGCCATCTACATCCAGAGAGAGGCCTGTGGGAAGTGAGTGTGGACCATAACATAGCATTTTAATGCTTTCTGTTGATGTTTGCTTGCATTGTTTTTCCTTCTTAGGTTTTTTTTTTCTTCTAGATCCATTTTTTTTCTTGTGCTGCAAGATAACTGTATAGATATATATGCATATATTGGATTTATCATATGTTTTAACATGTTAATGTATTAGATTACCTACCATCTAGGGAAGGGGGTGGAGGGAAGGAGGGAAAAATTTAGAACAGAAAGTTGTGCAAAGGCCAATATTGAAAAATTACTCACAGGTTCTGCACATAAAAAGCTTTAATAAAAAAAGAAAGACAAAACCGGAGAAGAAGGTGAGCTGGTCATATAATAAGAAAAAGAGATAAGAGGTAGATATATAACTGAATTCTATACTGAGAAATTAAGAAAATCAGTGGAAAGTTTGCAGTATTTTAGATGGGTTATTATTGGAGGCTTAGAGCAGGATTGTTGTTTATCCTTTTGAAGAAGACCAATGACATCATGGGAGTGATGCCTTGAATTTGAGCATCAGTTGGATTTAAGTGAGGCAAAATTGTAGAAAATCCAGTTAGCCTTACTCTTTCTTCCAGAGTCTTCCAAGTCCAGTGGCAAGACCAAAGTCAGGATGACTGGTGAAGCCCAGGATGCAGGGGATGACCTTGATATCTTTGATAAGCAATCCACAGTACCTGCTTCCACCCTCTTCAAGGTCCATTAGAACATGTTGTTCTCATACATCCATTCTGAGTGGGAAAGTCTTCACATACATGGGGTAGACATCCCCCTCACTCACCTACAAGTTTGAGGCCTCTCACTCACCCTCAAGCTGGTTTGGCCTTCTGAGATAGTCTTACCATGGGGTAGCCACTGTGCTATGTTCTAGCTTCTTGGGGCTACAGGTAAGAGTTGTGTGACAGGTGGACACCAAAGTTGGTGAGCAATCCTGGTCAGCATCCCTCAACCAGAGGTGCTAGTGCTCCCTGAATACCTCATACACCCATGCACAAGAGGCAAAATGGTATAGGCGATTGAGAGCCATCTTCAAAGCTATGAAGACTTCAGCTCATCTGGTCTTTGACACATATTGTCTGTATGAGCTTGACTAAGTCACTACCTTTCAGAGCTCTGGACTACTCTTTATGACTACAAAGTGCAGAGAATGTGGCAACTTAAAATAGTTTCTTTGCCTATTTGCCTATATATTTGCCTATCATTGTCCAGTCCCTATCCTTATGGCTAACACAAGATAGAAGGCAAGAAAGGATTGCTATCAGCAGAAGTAGAATGAATCATAGAGCGGGAAGGGACCTCAAAAGTCATTTAATTCAACCTCATGTTATTTCAGAGGAAACTGAGACATGGAGGATTTAAGGGATTTACTCAGGGTCCTATAGCTAAGAGGGAACACCTAGGAAGAGACTTCAAGCCAGATCTTCTGACTCTTAACTCCATTGTTCTTTCCAGATTAGTGAAAGCATGTTTCTGGTTGAGTAAACGATAATACTGACATTTATATAATGGTTTAAAGTTTGCAAATCACCTTAAATATGTGTACTCATTTGAGCCTTGAAGACTCAGGCAAGTACCATAGCCATGCTTATCTTTATTTTTAATCGATCTGTCAATAAACACTTTTAATATGCCAGGTACAGTGTTAGGGACACACATGATAATAATTTATATACACATTTATATACACACACATATGACACAATTGCCTCACACACAAAAAGAACCCCTTTAAGGCAAGGATTATCTTTTGCCTCTTTTTGCCTCAGGATTTATCACAGTCCCTGGAGCATAGTACGTGCTTACTAAATGTTTAGCAACTGACATATATGTATACCTATACAATATATATATGTTCACACATATATAACATGCAAATCTTTTATTAAAATAATTTTACAGAGTAGAAAATTGCATCTAAAGGGAGGTTAATTGGCTTATCTACGTTCATAAAGCTTACTTTGCAGATCTTTTTGATTCCAAGTATAATACTTTCTCTTCTGTGTCACACAAATAAAGATACAAAGACTTGCTCTGGTATTGAAGAAAGAACCGTGCATCCTGTGGCCTTGTAAAAAAGCATTCTGATGAACCTCTTTCAACCCTGCCCAGTTGTATTCCTTGAATTACCTGGTGGATTTCTGAGGACATAGCCTGACATCACAGCCCCCAGCACAACCTTTTCCCTATTGCCAAGCCTGTCTGAACACTAGCTGTTAAGTTTTCCACAGGAGTGATGGTGTACCAAGACTATACGGCAAGAGGAACCAGAGCATGAGACAGCTGGTCTTTGGGCCCTATATTAAATTTAAAGCTCATTTACTAAACTGAACCCCAAACTGAAATCTTCCTCATCATGTTCATTAGCAGGGCCAGCAAGAGATTGCCTTTGAGGTTTAATAGAATAAAAGCTATTGCCTTTGTCGTTTAATACAATAAGAGCTATTGCCTTTGTGGTTTAGTAGAATAAGAGCTGGTCCTAAAGGCAGAACACTTGGCTTTAAACTTTGATTCTAACATTTATTTGCTGTATAACCTTGAACAAATCACTTACCATCTCTGAATTGTAGCTTCTTTTTAATTTTTCTTACTTAATAGCATTTTGTTTCTTTCATTTACATGTAAAGAAATTTTTTTAACATTCATTTCTGTAAGATTTTAAAATTTTCTCCCACCCTCCATTTCTCTTCTCAAGACAGTAAGCAGTCTGATGTAGGCTATGCATGTACAATCACGTTAAACATATTTCCATATTAGTCATTTTGTAAAAGAAAAATCAGAATAAAAGGGAAGAACCATAAGAAAGAAAAAACAAACAAAACAAATAAAAAAAATGAAAATAGGATGCTTTAATCTGCATTCAATCTCTGTAGTTCTTTCTCTGGATGTGGATGGCATTTCTATCACAAGTCTTTTGGAATTGTTTTGGCATTGTATTGCTGAGAAGAGCTAAGTCTATTAAAGATGATCATCGCACAATGTTTCTGTTATTGTGGACAGTTTTCTCTTGATTCTGCTCACTTCACTCAGCATCAGTCCAGGTTTTTCTGAAATCAGCCTGCTCGTTATTTCTTATAGCACAATAGTATTCCATCACAATCATATACCTCAACTCGTTCAGCCATTCCTCAATTGATGGGCATTCCTGCAATATCCATTTCCTTGCTGCCACAAAAAGAGCTGCTATAAATTGAATTCTAGTTTCTTTTTGCGTAAAATGTACAACACCTATCTCAAAAGAGTGTTAAGAGAATTACATTTTAAAACTAAGTCACTGGGCAACCTGAACAGATTAGTGGTCCTACTAAATTTGACACCAATGGTGGTAGATTTTAAAGTGCTGTGTAAATAGGAATCATCTTCCATGGTATGATGGAACAAAAAATGGAATCTGAAAGACCTGGATTCAACTTCAGCCTCTAACATATATTGATTGTGGGACCCTGGAAAAATAATTTAATCTTTTAGTGTCCCAGGAGTTCTTAATCTTATGTCCTCAGACTTTTAAAAAATTGATAATATTCTAATATAATTGTGATTTTTTTTGGAATCTTAATTTATGTATGTAAAAACATGATTCTAACAAGGGATTCATGAAGTCCACCAGATTGCCAGAGGGATTCAGCAAATCAAATCAATGAACATTTATTAAATACTCATTATATGCTAGGCACTGTACTAAGCACTGGAGATACAAAGAAATATCTCCCTTCCACCCCCAAGTTATTGTTCTCATGGACTTCACAGTATAAAAGTTAGACTTTTGCATTAGGAATATCAATTATAAGAACCTTTGTCTGTGATTTTAAATGGGAGAGAAGTTGTTGACTTGTGTTGATAGGAGTTTCCTTGTAAATAACCTTTATTTATTGAAACAACAGGTCTAGTTAAAAACAAACAAACAACTTCTTTTGCCTCTTTCAGTCCAGAGTGCCTTAACTTAATATTTTCCAAAGCCTTTCCATGTTCCTTCTCTTAGTACTGGACATGTTTTTCCCTTTTCCTTAAAGAACTTTGTCTTTAGTTACAGCACTCCCTCTTTCCACTGACAAGGGTGGCTATAGTGCCCACTCTATATCACAGAAGGATTTCCTATTCAGGTCCAGTTGGGTTGGGACTAGATGGCCACTGAAGCACCAATTGACCAGCTTTGAAAGTTGTGGTGATGAGAATTCTGCTCAACTTTTTTTTTTCAATAATAGCTTTTCATTTTCAAAATATATACAAAGATAGTTTTTAACATTTACCTTTGCAAAACCTTGTGTTTCAAATTTTTCTCCCTCCTCTCCATCAGGTTCTGATACTGTGGTTTTCTCTTTCACAAAATTGAGAGAAATGGAGAGAGATGGGGGAGAGAGAGAGAGGGAGAGAAAGAGGAAGGAAGAGAGAGAGAGGGAAAGAGAGAGAAAGAGGGAGTGAGAGGGAAGGGAAGGATGGAGGGAGAGGGAGAAGAAGGAGGAAGGGAGGAGAGGAAGAGGGAGTGAGGGGGAGAGAGAGAAAGAGAGAGAGATAGGGAGAGAGACACAGAGAGAGGCAGAGAAAAAAGAGAGAGGCAGAGACATACACACAGACAGACACACACAGACAGGAAGCGAGACAGACAGACAGACATAGAGAGACACAGAGATGCAGAGTCAAAGACAGAGAAATGCAGAGACACACACAGACACAGAGAGACACACAGAGAGAGTCAGAAAGAGAGACAGACAGAAAGATGGAGACAGAAACAGAGACAGAGACAGAAAGATAGAGACACAGAGAGAGATACACAGAGACAGAGACAGAGAGACAGAGAGACCTGTTAAGGTCTTTGTGTCACTGGTTCAATTTCCTTTAGTGCATTTCCTGTCCTTGAGAGATTGGCTTCTCTGGAATATCTAGAATATATTCCTTTCTTATCTAAACTTCTTGGAATCCTTTACTTCCTTCAAGGCTCAAGTCAAGGGCTACCTTCTACATAAGACTGATCTTATTTGACCTCCAACACTTCCAGGAAACTTCTTTATATTGACTACCTCTATATTGTATTTTTAAGAAATATCTTTGTCAATACTGCCTCCTTCTCCACCCAGTAGAATGAAAGCTCCTTGAAGGCAGGATCTGATTCATCTTTGTGTTTGGATATAGTCCTTAGCACAATGCATAGCAATTAGTAACTGTTTAGCCTGATGAATAAACAGATATTTCATTTCACTTCATTTGGGCAAGTATTCTTTTAATCAGGGCTTTTAAAGTTTTTTTCCATTCAAGACCTTTTCTTGCCTGATAAATTTTTATGAGACCCCAGGTACATAGACATATAAAATAGGTACACAAATCAAACATTTACTGATAATAAATCATAAAGAATTTTATTTTAAAACAATTCTTTAATATACATATAATTTTATCATTTATTAAAGACAAAAACAAATTTGCATACTTAATGAGGTAGATATGCTTGTTCATTTTTACATAAAGAATTAAATCTTGGCAGAACATTTGATACTTTTTACTGTTGCCAAATATTTTGCAATTCTCACATTCATTTATGTCACCCCATATGGGGTCACCTCCCACAGTTTAAGAAGCTTTGCTTTAAATGGCCATTCCATGATAGATCTATCCAAGGTGCTGGGGATAAAAAACAAAACAAAACAAAAAACAAAACAACAACAACAATAACAACAAAGCACTCCCTGCACTCAAAAAAGCTTTCATTCTACTAACAGTCAGATGAGTTGGATGAAGCTACATACCCATAAAATGTACCCATAAAAAGCAGAATCACAGACTTTTAAGAATTGGAAGGAACTCCAGTGGCCATTTATTCAAACTTTATACAGGAAAAGAATCTTGACTAAAGACATAGCAGACAGGTAGTCACTCTCTTTGAAGATCTCCAGTAAGATGGAGTCTGCTTCCTCTCAAGGCTCCATCTTCCATTTTGGAGTTTCTCTCATTGTTAAGAAGTTTTTCTCTTTCATTAAACTTAAATTTTCCCTTTGAAACTTCATTGTTGTTCATAGTTTTGTGTTCTGGAAGGAAAAAAGAATGAGCTGAATCCTCTCTTCTCTAAGACATCCCTTTGAATACATGAAGACAACTATCTCATTCCCTCTTAGTTTTCATTTCTTTTTTTTTTTATTTTATTTGCATAACATATGTGTGGGTAATTTTTCAACATTAACCCTTATATAGCTTTCTGTTACAAATTTTCCCCCCCAACTCCCCACCCTTCCCCTAGATGACAGGATATCCACTACATGTTAATTATGTTAAAATATTGGCAAATCGAATATATGTATACATATTTCCAAACTTGTCATTGTTGTGCAAGAAAAATCTTGTCTACACAAACAATATATCAGATAAAGGAAACACAATATAAGCAAACATCAATCAAGAGTATGAGAATGTTATGTTGTGGTCCACATTTCACATCCCTCTCTCTGGGTGTATATGGCTTTCTTTACTGAACAATTGGAACTGGTTTGAAACATTTCATTGTTGATGAGAGCCATGTCCATCAGAATTGATCGTCATATAGTCTTGTTGTTGCTGTGTATAATGATCTCCTGGTTCTGCTCATTTCACTCAGCATCAGTTCATGCAAGTCTCTCCAGGCCTCTCTGAAATCGTCCTGCTGATCGTTTCTTACAGAACAATAATATTCCATAATATTCATATACCATAATTTATTCAGCCATTCTCCAATTGAAGGGCATCTATTCAGTTTCCAGTTTCTAGCCAGTACAAAAAGGGCTGCCACAAACATTCTTGCACATGTGGGGCCCTTTCCTTCCTTTATAATTTCTTTGGGATATAGGCCCAATAGAAATGCTGCTGGGTCAAAGGGTATGCACAGTTTGATAATTTTTTGGGTATAGCTCCAAATTGCTCTCCAGAATGGTTGGATCCGTTCACAGTTCCACCAACAATGCATCAGTGTCCCAGCCCTCCCACATCCCCTCCAACATTCATCATTAACTTTTCCTGGCCTTTTAACCAATCTGACAGGTGTGTAGTGGTACCTCAGGGTTGTCTTGATTTGCATTTCTCTGATCAATAGTGATTTGGAGCACCTTTTCATATGACTACAAATAGTTTTAATTTCATCCTCTGAAAATTGTTCATATCCTTTGACCATTTATCGATTGGAGAATGGCTTGAATTTTTATAAATATGAGACAATTCTCTATATATTTTAGAAATGAGGCCTTTATCAGAACCCTTAAATGTAAAGATGATTTCCCAATTTATTGCTTCCCTCCTAATCTTGACTGCATTGGTTTTGTTTATACAAAAACTTTTTAACTTAATATAGTCAAAGTTATCTATCTGGTTTTCAATTAAGAGTTCCAGTTCTTCCTTGGACATAAATTTATTCCATCTCCATAGGTCTGAGAGGTAAACTATATTACGTTCCTCTAATTTACTTATAGTATCACTCTTTATATCCAGATCATGAACCCATTTAGATCTTATCTTGGTATGTGGTGTTAGATGTGGGGCAAGCCCTATTTTCTTCCACACTAGTTTCCAATTTTCCCAGCAGTTTTTGTCAAATAGTGAGTACTTATCCCAGAAACTGGGGTCTTTGGGTTTATCAAAGACTAAATTGCTATAGTTATTGCCTAGTTTGTCTTGTGATTCTATCCTATTCCACTGATCGACTACTCTATTTCTTAGCCAGTACCAAATGGTTTTGATGACCGCTGCTTTGTAATATAGTTTTAGATCTGGTACAGCAAGTCCACCATCATCAGCCTTTTTTTTCATTAATTCTCTTGAAACTCTTGACCTTTTGTTTTTCCAAATGAATTTTGCTACTATTTTTTCTAGATCTGTAAGATAATTTCTTGGGAGTTTGATTGGTATGGCACTAAATAAGTAAATTAGTTTGGGTAGTATTGTCATTTTTATTATATTCGCTTGGCCTACCCATGAGCATTTTAAGTTTTTCCAATTGACTAGGTCTGATTTTATTTGTGTGGAAAGTGTTTTGTAGTTTAGTTCATATAGTTCCTGACTTTCCCTTGGCAGATAAATTCCCAAATATTTTATACTATCAACAGTTATTTTGAATGGAATTTCTTTTTGTATCTCTTGCTGCTGAACTTTATTGGTAATATATAAAAATGCTGATGATTTATGTGGATTTATTTTGTATCCTGCAACTTTGCTAAAGTTGTGAATTGTTTCTAGTAGTTTTTTAGTTGAGTCTTTAGGGTTCTCTAAGTATACCATCATGTCATCTGCAAAGAGTGATAATTTAGTTTCCTCATTACCTACTCTAATTCCTTTAATCTCTTTTTCTTCTCTTACTGCCAAAGCTAACATTTCTAAGACAATATTAAATAATAATGGTGACAGTGGGCAGCCTTGTTTCACTCCTTATCTTATTGGGAATGGTTCTAGTTTGACTCCATTACATATGATGCTTGCTGAAGATTTTAAGTAGATACTACTAATCATTTTAAGGAAAAGCCCATTTATTCCTATACTCTCCAGTGTTTTTAACAGGAATGGGTGTTGGATTTTATCAAAGGCTTTTTCTGCATCTATTGAGATAATCATATGGTTTTTGTTTATTTGTTTATTAATATAATTGATTATGCTAATAGTTTTCCTAATATTGAACCAGCCCTGCATTCCTGGTATAAATCTTACTTGGTCATGGTGTATTATCCTGGGGATAACTTTCTGTAATCTCGTTGCTAAAATCTTATTTAAAATTTTTGCATCAATATTCATTAGGGAAATGGGTCTATAGTTTTCTTTCTCAGTTTTCTCCCTACCTGGTTTAGCTATCAGCATCATATCTGTGTCATAGAAGGAATTTGGTAGTATACCTTCTTTCCCTACTTTTTCAAATAGTTTGTATAGTATTGGGATTAATTGTTCTTTGAATGTTTGGTAAAATTCACATGTAAATCCATCTGGCCCTGGAGATTTTTTCTTAGGGAATTAATTAATAGCTTGTTCTATTTCTTTTTCCAAAATGGGGCTATTTAAATAATTTATTTCCTCTTCTGTTAACCTAGGCAATCTATATTTTTGTAGATATTCCTCCATTTCATTTACATTATCAAATTTATTGACATAAAGTTGGGCAAAGAAACTCCTAATTATTACTCTAATTTCCTCTTCATTGGAGGAAAGTTCTCCCTTATCATTTTTGAGACTAACAATTTGATTTTCCTCTTTCCTTTTTCTAATCAAATTAACTAAAGGCTTATCTATTTTGTTGGTTTTTTCATAAAACCAACCCTTAGTTTTATTTAGTAATTCGATAGTTTTCTTATTTTCAATTTTATTGATCTCCCCTTTAATTTTCAGAATTTCAAATTTGGTATTTAATTGAGGGTTTTTAATTTGGTCTTTTTCTAGCTTTTTTAATTGTAAGCTCAGTTCATTGATCTTCTCTTTCTCTGTTTTATGCAAGTAAGCATGTATAGATATAAAATTACCCCTTATAACCGCTTTAGCCGTATCCCACACATTTTGGTATGTTGTCTCATTATTGTCATTCTCCTGGATGAAATTATCGATTGTGTCTATAATTTGCTCTTTCACCCATTCATTCTTCAGGATTAGATTATTTAATTTACAATTAACTTGTGGTCTATTTTCTCCTGGCCTTATATTACATGTGAGTTTTATTGCATCATGATCTGAGAAGGCTGCATTTAATGTTTCTGCTTTTCTGCATTTGATTTTGAGGTTTTTATGCCCTAACACATGAACAATTTTCATATAAATGAACCCCTGAGAAAAAAGTATACTTCCTTCTATCACCATTCAATTTCCTCCAGAGATCTATCATACCTAACTTTTCTAGCCTTTTGTTTACCTCCCTAACTTCTTTCTTATTTATTTTGTGATTTGATTTATCTAATTCTGAGAGAGCAAGGTTGAGATCCCCCACTAGTATAGTCTTACTATACTTGCATCTCTGTTAGTTTCTCCTCTAGGAATTTGGATGCTATACTACTTGGTGCATATATGTTTAGTATTGATACCGCTTCATTGTCTATGGTACCCTTTAGTAAAATATAATTTCCTTCCTTATCTCTTTTAATTAGATCTATTTTTGTTTTTACTTGATCTGAGATAAGGATTGCTACCCCTGCCTTTCTTTGTTCACCTGAAGCATGGAAGATTCTGCTCCAGCCCTTTACCTTCACTCCGTATGTATCTCTATGTTTTAGATGTGTTTCTTGTAAACAACATATTGTAGGGTTCTGGCTTTTAATCCAGTCTGCTACCCGCTTCTGTTTTATGGGAGAGTTCATCCCATTCACATTCACAGTTAAAATAACTATATCTGTATTCCCTGCCATCTTATTTACATAGAGTTATGATTTTCTCTTCCCTTTCCCCTCTCTCCCTTCCCTCCTCCCCAGTACTTTATTTTTGATGACCACCTCCCAACAGTCCTCCCCCCTTGGGAATCCCTCCCTCCCCTTTATACCTTTCCCCTAATCCTTCTATTAGTCTATCCCTTTCCTTTCCTCCTTTCCCTCCCACCTTCCCACGAGGAGGGTCAGGCCTTTCTTTGAAGCCAAATGTGTCTGATATACTTTCTTAGAGTCCAATCTAATGAGAGTAAGGTTTACACAATACTCATCACCCTCCCTACTTTCCCTCAGTTATATTAGATCTTCTATGTCTCTTTATGAGATTTTGCCTTATTTTACCTCCTTTATTTTTACTGTATTTTGCCTCCTTCCCCCCCCCCCCCTTTTTCTTTTCAGTATGGTATCCCTTCCACCTCTAATTTCTATTATTATCAAAGAAAAATCAAATTATACCCCCATTCTTTACGGATACCTATAGTAGAAATATAGTTCTCAAGAGTTCTTTCCTTTTTACCTTTTTATGCTTCTCTTGAGTTCTGTATTTGGAGATCAAATTTTTTGTTCAGATCTGGTCTTTTCATTAGAAATAGATGAAATTCTCCTGTATCACTGAATGACCATCTTCTTCCTTGGAAGATGATGCTCATTCTAGCTGGATAACTTATTCTTGGCTGTAATCCAAGTTCTTTTGCCTTTCGGAATATCTGATTCCAGGCCCTTCGATCCTTTAATGTGGAAGCTGACAGATCTTATGTAATTCTAATTACAGTTCCTCAGTATTTAATATGTTTCTTTCTAGCTGCTTGTAATATCCTTTCCTTGGTGCGATAGTCCTGAAATTTGGCCATGATATTCCTTGGGGTTTTAATTTTGGGGTCTCTTTCAGGAGGTGATCGGTGAATTCTTTCAATGCCAATTTTGCCATCTGATTCTAAAACATTAAGGCAATTCTCTTTCATGATTTCCTGGAAGATAGCATCAAGGTTCTTTTTTTCATTGTGACTTTCAGGGAGTCCGATAATCCTTAGATTGTCTCTCCTGGATCTGTTTTCCCAGTCAGTTGTTTTTCCTAGGAGATATTTCATATTTTCTTCTATTTTTTCATTTTTTTGTTTTTGTTTGACTGATTCTTGAAGTCTTATTGAGTCATTTACTTCTATTTGTTCAATTTTAATTTTCAAAGTATTATTTCCTTCAGTTATCTTTTTTAGCTCCTTTTGTAGCTGGCCAATTGAATTTCTTGATTCAATGCATTCTTTTTCCATTTTGCCGATTTTATTTTTCAGTGAATTGTTGTCTTTTTCCAATTCACCAGTCCTGTTTTCCAGTTTTTGATATCTCTGTTGCACTGATCTCAATTTATTTTCCCATTCTTCTTCTAGCTCTCTTTTGAGACTCTTTATGCAATCTTCCAGGTAAGCCTTTTGAAAGGGAGACCAGCTTAAGTTCACCTTTGTGGCTTCATCTGGGATTGTTTTCAGAATCTCAAGATCTGGGGACTGCTCTATTTTTTCTCTGTAAAAGCTGTCTATGGTGAGAGCTCTATTCTGATTCTTACTCATGCTTTTGAGCTGAGGTATCAGTCACCAGCAGGGGATTCTGCAGTGGTTTCAATTTGCCCTGGGGCAGTTTGCCGAGTTGACTTCCAGTCTGAGGCTGGGCAGCTAAATCCGCACTAGGACCACTGCTCTCAATCCGCCCTTTACCAAAGGCAGATCTGCCAAAGCACCTCCCGGCAAGCAGAGCAAAGTGGCCTAGGTGTCTCCCAGGGGTTTCCTGGGTACCTAAAAACCGCCTGTGTTCAACTTCCGCCTGGTTGGGCCCTGGTGTCTGATTGTGGCCAGTGGCTGATCCCCTGAGGCTAACCTTCTCCAGAGTTTTTTCAAAGTAGATTGTTGATAGAAGTGGTTATAGTCCAAGTGTTTGGTGGAGCCCTCACTCCAAAACCAGTTCGAATGCTCAATTTGTCTGGGTCTGAGGGAAGGTCTCAGGAGCTCACAGAGAACACTGTCTGCAGTTTGCCATCTTGGCTCTGCCCCTAGTTTTCATTTCTACAAGATAAAGATTCCTAGTTTTTCCAAATGAGCCAGAGTATTATATGCAGCTGAGGACTTTTACTATCCTTTCTTTCGACTTTTCCTAGTTTTTCCATTGTCTTTCCCAAATTTTTGTTTTTCCTAGAAGTGAATGAATACAATATTCCAGATTTAATCTTTCCAAGGCAAAATAATAGCAAGATGATTATCTCCTTATTATTCTATCTCTCTTTATTTAACACAAGATCATATTGACTTTTTAGTGATCATACTATATTTTGACTAATATTTAATTAGTCATCTTCTGAAACACCTAGATCTTTTTCAAACTAACTTCTGTGTAATATTGTTTCCCCATTTTGTATTTGTGAAGTTGATTTTTTGAACTCAAGTCTAAGATTGCATTTATTGCCATTGAGTTTCACCTTATTAAATTCAGGTTGGAATTTTAGTCTATTAAGTTGTTTTTACTTTTATCCTCACCTTTAGATTTCACTCTCATAAAATAGAGTTTAGGTGTCTTATTGGTGATCCTAGAGTCAGGAAGTCAAATTCAGCCTCAGACACTTACTAGTTGTGTGATCCTGAGCAAGTCATTTCATGTCTACTTCAGTTTCTTCAACTTCTTTAACTAAGGTTAAATTGAGATAACATTCATAAAGTACTTTGCAAATCTCAAAACATCATATAAATGCTATAATTATTATTGTTATTATTTTGACTATTCCCTCCTTGAATCCACCTTGCTTTTCATGCTCCTTTCTCTCTCTTTTAAAAAGATTTTCACCTTATTCCCTTTTGAGTTTAATGGATTGCTACTCCAAACTCTGTGTACATGCCTGTGTGGATGTGTACACAGCCTTCCTTTGAGAAGTTCATGTTTAGTTTGCTCCCTCACTTTTTCCTCCATCTTTGTGTAGTCTTTTCATCTTGCAACTCAAGTAAGTGAGATAATAAATCATTTCTTAGGTGCATTCTTGTTTTCTTTTCTCTTTTCTTTTTTAAATCCTTGCTAGGTTTGTTGGGAGAGATCTAAATTCTTATGTTTTAACTTTCTGCACCATCTTGAAGAGAGCTCCTAAGATCTTTTAGAAGTCTGACTCAGTTATCCTATATGCTAGCTATCCCTTCTAGTTGTTTTTTAAAATCATCTGCAAATTTGATAAGACTGCCATCTGTTTCTTTACTCATGTTATTGATAAAAGTGATGAAAATACATCAGAGGCAAGCACAGGATAAATTTAAAAAATAGTACAAAATAAATACAAATTAAGTGTTTTTTTTTTTTTTTGGGAGGAGTATGGGGAGAGCCTTGATGCTTAAAGGGATCAGGAAAAGACCTAGGCAGGAGGTAGCCTCTTGATTTACAATTGAAGGAAAGTAGGTATTCCAAGGGAGTAAAAACATTTTAGCAGGGAGTGGGCAAGGCATGGAGCTCATCTATAAGGATCATATCATAATCACTTGAAGCTGAAAAGGGACGTTAAGAACTATCTAGTCCAGCCCTTTCATTTTTATAGATGAAGAAACTGAGCCCTGGAAGGATTGGGGTTAAATCATTTGTAAAGCACAGCTAGGTGGTTTTAGTGAATAGAGTGCTAGACCTGAAGTCAGGAACTCATTTTCCTGAGTTCAAATCTTGATTCAGACATTTATTAGTTATGTGACCCTGGGCAAGTCATTTAATTAGCCCTATTTGCCTCAGTTTCCTCATCTGTAAAATGAAATGGTAAAGGAACTGCCAAACTACTCTAGCAACTTTGCCAAGAAAACTCCAAATGGGGCCATGAAAAGTTGGATATGACTGAAGACAGCCAACTACTAAACAAAAGCCACACAAGTAGCAAACATTAAAGATGAGATTGAATCCAGGTCCTCTGACTCCTAATTCAGGACTTCTTCCATGCTGTTTCCAAAAGGAAAACTTTGCAGCACTTGAATTTCCAGGCGGTTTTCCATTGAATTAGCTCCCATGAGGTATTATATTTCTAACACAGGTTAGCATGCATGATTGGATGTTATTAAACATGTAACATCAAGTAAGGCGGTTGTCTGGAATTTTGGGCACATGAAAGGAAGGAAAATGAAATTGGTCTGTAATGATTAGCTGAAGCCAGACTATAAATGAACTTCCAACAAAACCTGCTAGTATTCCATCCTAGAGACAATAGGACCGAAGCTTATTAGACAACATAATGATGTGGTTGGCAGTGAGATAGTGCCATAGTGCACAGAGGGCCAGGCTGGAAGCAGGAAGACTCATTATTGTACACTCAAATCTAACTTCAGACACTTAGAAGCTATATGACCCTAGCCAAGTCACTTAACCTGTTTGCTTTGGTTTCCTCATTTATAAAAAGGAGCTGGAGAAAGAAATGGCAAATCTCTCCAGGATCTCTGCCAAGAAAATCCTAAATTGTATCACAAAGCCATTTTTTTGGGGGATATGGCTAAAAAAACAACAGAACTAAAGTGACGTGGCCAGAATTGTCATGTGGTTAAGGGTCTCTCTTCATCACTAACTCAGACTCTACCTTAGTGAGTCTGCTTCCCATGAGTTCTAATTGGGCACTCCATTCTACAGCCAAACTTAATACCAAGGATGATCTCAATTCAGAAAGCATTTATTAAAAGTGCATACTACTTACCAATTGGGTGCTGGGGGGTACAAGATAAAAAAGGAAACAATTCTTTTTTTCAAGTTTATGTTCTGTTGGAGTCAGAGTGGGTAGGATGAGATGGGCAACATGTGTATAGATAAATAAATGCAATATATATACCAAATGACTCTACACTGATTTACATGTGCCTGGTACATGTGTCTCTACTATACTGCATGTTCATATATGTAGGAGTGTTAGCAGCTGGGGAGTCTGGAATGGCTTCTTTTGGGAGGTGGTACCTGAAATGATCCTCTCTTGAAGGAGCTAGGGATTTCAAAAGGTGGAGATGGGAAAAGAGTATATTTCAGGTAGATATGAAGAAAGGAAAAACAAAAATCAAAGGCAGAATGTCCCATATGGGCACCAACATATTGACCAATTTGACAAGAACATAGATTTCATGAGGAGGAGTAAAATAATCAGATTGTGAAGGCTATTAAGTACCAGAGAGAAGAACTTGTAATTGATCCTAGAGGCAATAGGGAGTCATTAAACATTCTTGAGTAAGGCAGTGTCAAGGCTTTATTGAAGATTATTTTGGTGGCTATACACATAGAAGATGGATTGGCAAGGGCAAATCTAGAAACAGGAAGACCAAATAGGAGGCTATTGCAATGGGTTGGTTAGAATTGATGAGACCTTGACCTAATGTTGTGGTTACTAGGTGTATCGAGAAAAGGAGAAGATGCAAGAAATGCACGTAGAATTGATGTCTTTATTACTATTTGGATTTGTAGGGGTGAAGGAGGGAGAATGATGCATGATAGAAATGGGACACTTAGGAGGAGGGATGCTTAGTAGTCAGCTGGTGATGTCAGACTGGAACTCATGAAAGAGATGAAGGGTGGATATATAAATCTGGTAGTTATCTACATAGAGAAGATACATGATTAGAACAGGGAGAGGGGTGAATGATATCATTGTGATTGAATATATGGAGAAAAGGGGGCAGAGGACAAAGCTCTGGGTTAAACACATGCCTAATAGTCAGAATATGATCTTGCCCTTGACTTTTCTGTGCAATTTTCTTCATGAATCCTCTATTCCAGGAATATTGCCCTGTTTATTTCTCCTTATTAAATCCTCTCTCCTTAAGGTTTAGCTGAGGCATCACCTCTCTCAGGAAGCCTTTCCTGATTCCCAAAGCTTCACAAGAAAGTTTTGTGCCTAAAACAAATGTCACAAACTATGTCTGGGGAAAACTAAATTGCTTATAACTCCAATTAATTGGAAAATGGCACCAACCCATGGGAGATTGCAATCTGGGTACATTGGCTCAAACCTTCTATATGAGTGGGGATTGGTGTGAAAGTAGGGCAATCAGGGGAGAATTTCATCCCATCTTAAAATCTGATAGTTTTCTATTTCAGCTAATTCTGGCTAAGTGATATTATTTCTACTCTGCTGAAATCTGCAAGTGCTACAAGTACTCTCTACACTAAATACACTAGCAAGATAATTGTATAAAGATGTATACATATATTGGATTTAACATATATTTTTAACATGTTTAACACATATTGAATTACTTGCCATCTGGGGAATGGGAAATGGGAGAGGGGGAGAAATTTGGAACATAAGGTTTTGCAAGGGTCAATGTTGAAAAATTATCCATGCATATGTTTTGAAAATAAGAAAGCTTTAATAAAAAATAAACTAAATGCACTGGGTAAGAACCCCAGTGGCTTTGTCTTTGTTGTGACTACTGATTTCTTTGCCCTTTGTACATATTTGTTTGCATCTGGTCTCCTCTATTAGATTGCAGGCTTCTTGAGGGCAGGCATGGCAAATAGTAGGTGATTAATAAATGTTGATTGACTAAAAGTGCCTCTTCTTTCTCCTGTTTTCCTCTAAAGTACTTTGTCTAAACCTCCTTTGTCCCACTCACACTATACCTTGTAACCTACTTATTGTGTACAGAATCAATTTCCATATCATAAAAGAGACACGAGAAAATTTACACGGCTGTTCCTCGTTCAATTACGGTAATTCTCTTGTCTGCCTTGAAGTCATGAAGCGGTTTTGAATGCAATTCCACGGGACTTGAAGCATGAGCCAAGATTGAAGTTGTGGGAAATGGGTAAACGCTGCCATGTTATTTACTACCCAGCATTTTGTATCTTTAATCATCTCGCGTTTATGATGGTGCTTTATGCTTATCATTAGCTAGTTCATCATCTCTGCTAACAAAATTGCTTGGCTCTGCCATGCATGGGATTACAGGCAGAGTTCTGAGGGAGTCTTGACGCTTTTTCTCCCTGGATGTTTGCCCCCACTGACAGCAGAGTGTGTGGCAGGTCTTGCTTGTTTAGTCCAACACCATTTCAAATAACCTCTTTAACAAAGCATAATGGAGAAACAGTGATTATCCAGATGCGTGGGTCGGGAACACCTGGGATTAGCACAGTTATCTCATGAATGACCAAAAAAAAAAAAAAAAACAAAACAAAAAAAACAAAAACAAAAAAAACAACCAAACAAGAAAAAAACCCACCCCAAAAATATTTGCAGTTCTCCTATATCATTGCTTCTCTGACTGGGCACTAAGGCAAATTAAAGAGGCAAATTACAACCCTTCTGTTTGCCTCAGTTTCTTCATCTGTAAAATGGGGATAATAATAATAACACTTATTTCCCAGGGTTGTTGTGAAGATCAATTTAGATAATAATTGTAAAACACTTAGCACAGTGCCTGGCACTTAGTAAGTACTATATAAATATTAGCTATTGTTATTATTATTATGATCATTATTGCCTAGGTTGGAGTCTTGCTGTTTTGTAACAATGAGTGAGAAAGTAATTGGTCCTAAATTCTGGACCTCAGTTTCCTCCTTTGTAACAATGAGGAGGAGGGTCTCTCAAATCTCTTCCAACTCTAGACTAATGGTCCTATAAATGCAGAAAGGATAGGAAAGAATCCTGTAATCAATCCCTTCCAATTCTAGACTAATAGTCCAATAAATGCAGAAAGGACAGGAAGAATCCTGTAATTTGAGCCAGAGAGACCATAAAGTTCAGCCCTTCTCCTCATTGTTACAAAAGAGGAAACTGAGGTCCGGCACTTAATCACCTCCTCACTCATTGTTACAAACCAGTTAGCATTAAAAATGAGATTGTAACCTAGGCAATTATGATCATGAGAACCTGGGTTTAAAATCTGCCTCTGAGGATCCCCTGGACTTTCTTTCCCTCCTCTGTCAAATGAAGGAATTGGACGTGTTGGCCTCTATAGTTTATTTCAGCTAGAAATCCATGACTTCCTTCTTTATTTTTTTTTTTAAACAAACAATTTGACAGCACACTCTAAAGAGTTTGGTGATGATGGTGTGTGTGTGTCTTTGAGATAATTAGGGTTATGGGACTTGCCTACAAACACACAACTAGGAAATGTCTGCAGTTTCATTTGAACTCAGGTCTTCCTGACTTCAGCATCATGCTCTATCCATTGCAACATCTAGCTGTCTCAGAGCTTGTTTCTGAAAAACCAAGAAACATAGGTTACTGTGACCAGAACTATGGGAAGAACTTAGGAACTTAGGACCAAGAATGCTTGTTTTCTCCATGAGCAATGCTCTGCCCTACTTTTGCAGATAAAAACAGAAAGGAGCTTGTGAATTAATTTAAGTTGCAGATGCTTGAAAATCTAATTGAGGCTTCATGAGTTCCCTTGTTGAGAATTATGTGGGGAAAAAGTGGAGGACCCAGAGCCAGGAGATTTCTCTTTTAGACCCAACTCTGCCATATGTGCCTGTAGGCAGGTGGCTTCCACTTTTGGGTCTATGTTTCCTTATTGATAGAATAAAGAATTTCCATGAGATTGTTCATAAGATCCCATATCTGGAGCAGGAAGAAATCTTAGAGATCATCTAGTTTGTCCCTAGACTAGAAGAGAAAAATGCAGCCCTCAGAGCTTCACGGACACTTACCCAAGATCACAAAGATAGTAAGTCTAAATCTGAACCCGTGTTGTCTGCTTCTCAAGCTATTTCAATTATAGTCTTTGACATTCCACGATTTTGTAGGCTGATTAGCAAAAGAGGCATTTGTGTAAGTAGCTAATACGAATCCTGGTGAGCTGTCAAAGACACATAGGGGTTAAATGACTTGTTCAGGGTCATTTAACTAGTAAGTGTCAGAAGTATAGTTTGATTATGTCTCTCAATATGTGATACCATACTAATAGCAGATAAGATTTACATAGCTCTTTAAGGTGGACAAAACACCTCATTATCTCTTGATTAACTGAATGATCCTCACAACAACCTCAAGAGGTAGGGGTTATTATTATCCCCATTTTGCAAATGAGGAAACTGAGGCAGATAGTGGTTAAAGTGACTTTCCTGGGGTCACACAGCTAGTAGTATCTGAAGCTGGATTTGAACTCAAATGTTCGTGACTCCAGGGCCATTCCTCTAGTAACTTCCAGGTTTTTGAATCCTGTTTTAGCTCCAACCTACTCAAATTAATGCTCCTAAGTCCACAATCTTTCTGAATATATTTCTAAAAACACCAGCTGCTGTATTGTCAATTACATGCCACCACATGGTAACAGGGAAAATAATTTACTTAAAATAGAAAACCAGGATAAAATTAGGGAAAAAAGCATTAAATAGCAAACACTCTCAATGTTAGTGGCCCAAACCAAGCCCCCAATGACTTTTCTTTCTTTCTTCTCTCCTAAAAAATCCAGAAAAGCCCCATTACAACAAAACTGCTGGGGACAGAAAATTATGAGTCAGTCAAGACTAACGCCTCTGGTGTGAGGGCTGCTGAGCCCTTTTCAGGGTCAATCATCCTTAGTGTCCACCTGTCACCCCAAATCTCATCTCTGGCTCCAAGAAGCTGTAGCATGTGTTAAATGATCTTGGCAGATGTGTTAAAGTAGGTTAAGGGTAACTGACAGACCTCAAACTTGTTCAAAAGAGGAAAGAGAACAGAATCTGCACTTTCTGTGCCAAAAACCTTGACTTGGAATCTTGGGGCAGCTCTAGAGAGGATCACTAAAGAGACAGGTAAAGAAAGTATAGAGGGGAAAGCAGTGATGATGGCCCCTAAGGGCTTCACCCTCTACCTATTGTATAAAAATAACTGAATTTCTTTTCTTGGAAGCTTCCTAAACAGGAAGATAAAGGGAGTGCTGTAGGCAGGTAGATAGGTATAGTTTACTTAAATTTTAGAAAGGCTTTTGGTAAGCCATTAGTATAATGTCTCATAAAATTCTTATGGAGAAAATGGAGAGACATGGACTTGATTATAATATACTTACACGGATTTAATAAATGGTTCAGCAGCCAGACTCATCAAAAAATAGTTTGTAAATGGTTCAATTTCAGTGAGGCAGACAGTCTCTAGTGGAGTACCCTGGAGATCTGTGCTTGGCCCTATGCCTTTTAATATTTTTATCAATGTCTGGATAAAGGCACACGTGGCATGCTAATAAAATTTGCAAATAACCCTAAGCTGGGAGGAAGTGCTGAGTGGTTGGCAGTAAATTGGGCTATCAAGATATTTTGATAGCTGGAGCAATGGTTCTTAGAATCTTTTTGTCTCAGAATCCCTTAATACTCTTAAAAATTAATGCTCCAAAAGAGCTTTTGTTTATATAGGTGATAGCTATCAATATTTGTTGTATTAGAAATTAAAACAAACAGGTTCTGGAAATATTATGGATTTATTAACTTAAAATAATAATAAACCCATTACATATTGACATAATATGTTTTTAGGAAAGATAAACTGTATTTTCCAAAATAAAATAAAATAACGAGAAGAGGGGCATTGTTTTACATATTTTTGCAAATCTCTTTAGTGTCTGGCTTAATGAAAGACAGCTGAGATGCTCATATTTGCTCTACATTTGATCTATTACAATATATTGTTTTTGTTTTCAAGTAGAAAAATCCAGCCTAACATAGATATACAGTTGACAAAAGAAGGAGTGTTTTAAGAGGCAAATAAAGTCTTAGTGATTTTATTTGAAGTCTTAATTGACTACTTATGAATTTTTTTTTTACCTTAGGGCTCTCCTAAAAGGATCGCAAGAACCCTAAAAGGTCGTCAGACCATCTTTTGAGGGCCACAGGCCTAGGAGAGGGAGTGGGCTTGTGATTTTACTGGCATAGGAAACTCACTGATGAACAAATTCTCTTCTCAGTGCAACCTAGCACCTTCTCTTGTTTTATTTGGCTCTAGAGGGCAGGATTGGGAGCAATATGGGGAGGTGATAGAAAAGGCAAATTGAGGCTTGAAATCAGAAAAGTTCTCATAATTATGAGAGTAGTCCCAAAGTAGAAAGGTTGTCTTAGGAAATGGAGGGCTTCCCATTTTTGGAAGCTCATAGGTTCAGATTCCCTATTTTATCTTCCCACTTCCAAGGTAATTATTGATTCATCTAAAATAATAATAAACCCATTACATATTAACACAATATGTTTTTAGGAAAAATGACTATTTTCTAAAACAAAATTTAAAAAAGTTTAGCTCATTTTTGCAGGGAGAAATAATGATTTTAGGGAAAAGAGCTCTGGATTTTATGCCAGGTGCTGGTTCAAATTCTGATTTATTAAACACCTATTGTGTACAAAGGCACTGTGTTAAGTGCTGGTGATATGGAGAAGAGGGAAAGACAGTTCTCACAAGTCAGTAAGCTAGCATTTATTAAACACCTACTGTGTACAAAGGCACTGTGTTAAGTGCTGGTGATATAAAGAAGAGGTTAAGACAATTCTTCCTCTCACAAAGTATATAGGATAAATTGGAGATGATTTCAGAAAGAAGGCACTAGAATTAGTGTTATGGGAAGGGCTTCTTGTACATGATGGGACTTGAAGGAAACCAGGGAAGCCAGGAGGCAGAAATAAGGACGCAGAGCATTTCAGGAATGGGGGACAGCCACTGAACAGCAAGGAGGCCATTGTTACTGGATCATGAATTGGGAGGGGGGAGTTGGGTGTGAGAAGACTAGAATGGCAGGAAGAGGCTAGGCTATGAAGGGCTTTAAAAGACAAACAGAGGACTTTGTATTTGTTCTTGGAGGTAATAAGGAGCCACTGGAATTTATTGAATGGGGGGTGGGATTGATGTGATCAGACCTGCATTTTAGGAAGATTTGTCATTTGACAGTGAATAGAGAATGGAATAGAGTGGAGAGAGAATCCAGGCAGGCAAACTAGCCAGCAGATTATTGCAGCAGTCATTAAAAAAGTCACCTAATCCCATTGGTCCTTTGTTTCCTCATCTGTCAAGGAGGGAGTTACACTAGATGATCCCTAAACTCTCCTTTACCTCTAAAATCAATGATCCTATTATCTATGGAAGGAAGAGGGAGACCATAATGGCTGTTGGCACATGATCACATCAAGTTCTTGCTGGGACTCCTGCCGAATTCCTATTTCAGGGCATCTGGCTTAGTTCCAAGTCCCGGAAGATCTAGGATCCAAGCAAATTAGATTATTTATGAAAATTAGAGAAATTCTACTCAGGCAGTTGAGTTCACATCCCTGAAATCCCAGCCAGGAAATTCCAATCAGCTTGGAAACTGAAAATCTAGCCTGGGGTTTCCAGAGAAGGGGCTGGGCAGAAATGAAGGGTATGACTCAGAGACAGACAGCCTGTTGAATAGAAAAAGTCTAGGCCAGGAAAGTCAGAGATTTTCTACTAGGACTAAAACACAAAAGAACCAGATAAGCATGGGTGGCCAAAGGATTTTCCATCCCTGCTTCTTAAATGTGTCTTCAGATGGACCCCTCACTGGGCAACTCCATTTCCTTAAAGTTTGAATTGTTTGAATTGTACTTCTCCATCTCATTTTTACAGATGAGGAAACTGAGGTAAACAGGATCACACAATAAATGTTGAAGCTGAGACTCCTTGACTCCAGGCCTGGACCTCTATTCACTACATCACTTAGTTTCTCCTCTCTCTCTCTCTCTCTCTCTCTCTCTCTCTCTCTCTCTCTCTCTGTCTCTCTCTCTGTCTCTCTCTCTCTGTCTCTCTCTCTCTCTCTCTCTCTCTCTGTCTCTCTCTCTCTGTCTCTCTCTCTGTCTCTCTCTCTCTGTCTCTCTCTGTCTCTGTCTCTCTCTCTTTCTGTCTCTCTCTCTGTCTCTGTTTCTTTTTTCACTGAAAATGAATTTTATTTTGCTCATCCCCAAAATTGATGGACGCTTACTTTGTTTCTGGTTCTTTGCTACCACTAAAGAGCAGTGCTGTTACAATTCCGGTGTATGAGAAATCTTTATTTCTGTCTTTGATCTCCTTGAGTATATGCCTTCCAAGGGCATCTCTGAGTCAATTCAACCCACTCATTTTACACATGAGACAACTGAGAATCAGAAATGGTGAAGTATCATTTAGGAAATAGATCATACACCTGATGGCCGAAAGAGATAACTTCATAAGGTATCTGTGTGACGTGGTAGAAAGAAGCAGTGACCATGATGGCAGGTTCAAACCCCACTCTAGTTATGATGAAAGCTTTCTAACCTGTGCTGGTCTTGGTTTTGTTATCTGTGCAATGGGGATAATAGCTATAACCTTGAACTTGTGATGGTCAAATAAGCTAATGTGAGGAATGTGCTTTATGTTATTTTTTAATAAATTTTTATAAAAATTTTATAATTATGTATTACATCAATACATGTGAGCTATAATTATGTATGTAAAGGACTTTGAAAAATTTAGCACTCTTTGTGTCAAAAAAAAAAGATGTCAGTTGTTGATACTTGATGTTTATCTCTGCATGTATGTCTGTATGTAACTGTAGGGAAAAAGCATGTTATAGTGTAAAGAATTCTCTTTTCCAAAGTTCTGGATTCAAATTCTGTTTTTGGTGCTTACTGACTGGTTGACCATGGGTAAATTACCATCTTCCTGCCCCTCAGTTTTTTCATTTTTAAAATGATTGGGGTAAGGAGAAGCAGTTTTGATGGGCTTGAAGGCCTCTGATGTTCTTATCGGTTCTGGATCTATTACCTTTAAAGATGGCTGGGTGTCTCAGTGGATAGAGCATGGGTCTGCAGCTAAGAAGACCTGAGTGTAAATGTGACCTCAAATACCCATTAATTATGTGAGCTTGGAAAAGTTGATTAACCTCTGTTTCCATCAGTTTCCTCATTTATAAAGTGAGGTAGAAAAGGAAATAGAAAGCCACTCCAGTGTCTTTGCCAACCTTCCCTGCCCCAAACTGGAGTTCATGTAGAATTGGACGTGACTGAATAATAACAACAGCCAAGCAATGATTAATGTTATTATTATTGCTGTCTGATTTTTCTGCTACTTCTGGGTATCTGGGTATTGTTCTTTCCTTCTTATCCCTTTCTTTGGGAAGAGAAAAGCATATGGATGGTTTATTTACACCATCCCTCTGTCCATAATCCAGTTAGAATCCTATATTGGCGAGCAGAGACAGACCAAGTTGTCTAAAGAACTGAAAACAGCCATTTCTGCAAAGCATTGATGTCATTCCAGGCAGTGGGCAGAGCTCAGAGCCAGCCCCTGTTGGAATGGCACATTTCAATACAGTCTCCCATTTCCTCTCTGAGGAGGTAAAATCCTGAATAGAAAATTGTTTTTCTGTGGCACTGGTAAGAAAAATGGTTTGATTTCTCTCATCAAATTCTTCTTTTTAAAAATAAAGAACCGAGCCAGTCTTCTAAAATTATATTAAGCAATTTCTCTGTGCATATTTTAGACTCAATAATGTGAAATTGCTATTTGTAACACATTTGACACTTTGCTAATTATTTTACTTCAACCGTGCACCAAGGTTCTCAGTGTTTCAAGAATATGGCATCTTGGCTTTTTGGCTAATTGTTGTCAGATTAAAATAGTCATCTGATGCTCTAAACAAAACTTGAGAGGAAAGGGGATGTTTTCCATATGGGTAGAGGCAGAAAATGATTGTTAGCACTCATAAATTCATTTAACCAAAATTAAATCTTCAATTTGGAAACATCTCTGTGAGAGGCTAGTGTTCTTTGGGAGGTAGATATCCTCTGCCATTGTCCCTTGAAGGAGAGGATCCTGAATTTAGAGCAGAAAAAGACCTGGGTGCTTATCTATTTCAATCCCTTATTTATTAAATGTGTCAGGTACAATATTAAGTACTAGGAAGACAAAGAAAGAGAAATAGTTTTATCCCTTCTAGGGATTTATATTCTAAAGGAGTAGATAACATGTAAATGAATAAGTATAGGTAGGTAGATAGCACAGTGGATAGAGCTTTATGCCTTGAGTCAGGAAGACTCAAGCACTTACTAGTTATGTGACCCTCGACAAGTCACCTAATTTTCTCAATTTGTCAAATGAGCTGGAGAAGAAAATGGCAAACACTTCAGTACCTTTGCCAAGAAAACCCCAAATGGGATAATGGAGAATTGGATAGGACTGAAACAACTGCACAACAACTGCATGGATAAATAAAAAAAATATAGCAGATGGAAGGTAACCTTAGAAAGGACGGTTCTAGAAGCTGGAAGGCTAAAGAAAGCTTCTACTGGAAGGTAGTATTTGAGCTGAGTTTTGAAGGAAGACAGAAATTCTAAGAAATGAAGATGAGGAGGGAAATCATAGAGGTCAACCAGTGCAAAAAGCATGGAAATGGGAGATAAAGTCGTAATAGGATGTAGACTTAGAGATGGAAGAAACTTGAGAGATCATTGAATCCAACCCATTCTTTTTACAGCTCAAGGAACTGGCTCTCAGAGAAGTGTGTCTTGTCCAAGTTAAGTGGCAAAGCTGGAATTTCAACCCAGGTCTTCTGATTCCAAAAAGAGTTCTTCTACTACATTGAAATAACTTGTCCAAGATCATATAAGTAATAAAACTGAGATTTGAACTCAGACTCTAGATATGATGCTTGCCCAGGGTCACACAGGAAGTGTCTGAAGCAAGATTTGAACTCAGAACTTCCTTACTTCAAGTTCAACACTCTTTTATATCATGTAGGTGTTCCCTAAGGAGCATTAGATACAGTATGTATGTGTGTATGTATTTATTTATTCATTCATTAATTCATTTATCTATCTATCTATTCATTCATTCACTCATTCATTTATTTTTGCTGAGGCATTTGGGGTTAAGTGACTTGACCAGGATCACACAGCTAGGAAGTGTTAAGTATTTGAATTCAGATTTGAACTCAGGTCCTCTTGACTTCAGGCTGGTGCTCTATCCACTGCACCACCTAGCTGCCCTTCAGTATTTATTCTGTATATACTATATGTGCACATTATTTCCTCCTTTGAATATTAACTTCTTGAGGGCAGAGGTTATTTCTTTCTTGGTATTTATATCCCCAGCATCTAGCCCAGTGTCTGACACATAGTAGGTGCTTAATAAATTCCTTGGTTGATCGCTTGATTATTGACAATGAACATTTGTGGCAATTCCATAAATTTGAAATTTGTGTGTGCTCACACAGTCTGAACAACTGAGGGTCTCAAGTTAAGTAGATAGTGGTTCTATTATACTTTGCATCTTTGGGAACAAGAAATGGAGGTTTCTAGATTCTTCAAAGAATTTATAATTTGTGACTCTTCATGAGAAATGTTTATTTTAGCTCTTCCTGTAATCTGTTGAACCCAAGACCATGGATGAGTAATGAAATTTGCTCATCTAGGAAGTGTGTAAAAAATGCTGTCACTTATTTTCCTGCCCAAGAAGATAATTGGCTTTGAAGTCAGAGTGTTTGGGTTTAAATCTGCCTTTGATACTACCATTGTGACCAAGGGCAAGTCAATTAGTGTCTATGGGACTCAGTTTCCTTATTTGTTAAAGAGGAGGTAGGACTGGATAATTTCTGGTTCCCTTTTAGATCAGGTTCTAGAGCTATGACTATGATTGACCTTGCTGAGAGTAAGGGTAGGGAGAGATTTCTGTCTGATTTAAGTAGCATTCATGATGGATAGATGCAAGTGGCCTTGGAGAAAAATTGCTCCATGCACTTTGGAATCAGGGTTTCATGTCTATCAGTGGACTTAAAAAAAAATCAACCCAAAACATATTTCACTTGAACTAAATGACTTTTTCATTATTATTCTCAAAGGGGTCTGCAGGAAGGAGATCCAAGAGGCACAAAACATTTCTCTTTTCTTCCTCCAAGCACAGCACACACAGATACAGACTCACAGACACACACAGACATGCACACAGATACAGAATGACACAGAGACACTGATAAAGACTCAGAATGACAGAGAGAACCTGGTTATTTAACAACAATGACAAAACAAAATCAGACACCCAGGGAGAGATACAGAATGATTAGATTTCAGAAAAGAAGGAGACACAGAGACAAATTTCACAGTGAAACCTATTGTCTCCCACTTCGTGACTACTCATAACATAGAAAAGGGGGGGGGGAGAGTAACAGACAGACAGACACACACACACAAGTTCACAGTAAAATCTAATGTCTCCTTCCCCATGACTACTCAAAATATAAAAGAGAGAAAGAAGGGGGGTGGAGAGTGACAGACAGACATTCAGACAGACAGACAGACACAGACAGACAGACACACACACACACACACACACACACACACACACACACACACACACGCTTTGCTCATTCATTTTGTTTTTCATCTCTAAGCTTCAGAAAGCTGCCCTGCCTTCCTCTCTGTCTGGCCCACACTCTTGCCGATCCTTTCTGGCAGAGGAGTGGAGATGCTTATTTTCAAAGTTTTAATAAAAATTGTCCTTTTGCTTGAAGCAATTTATTCCTTCCTCTGGCACTGATAGCACCAAGAAGAATGGCACATTTACTATATCAACACTTGCTAGAAAACTGTTGTTGGGAGAAAGGTTGTTTATCAGAGACTAGTTGGCTCCAGCACCGGCTAGGTTTTCTCATGTATTTTAATGATGAATTGGGCAGCAGGGAAGTGGAGGTAAATAAAGGGTGGAGGGAGAGAGCCTGGCTCTGCTGCCCATTGGTTTTTCTCTTTAATGGGAATAATGAAATAGAGGACTGTAGACTGCCCGCATTATGCATGGGACCAGTCCAGCTTTATATTTCAGGTTTCCCAATAGCCAGAGAAAGTAGTTCTTATGCATTTTGTTTCCTTTAGTAGGGAAACAACTGGAGTTGTGAGTAATTCATTCCTCACAGAGAATCTAGAACTGCCTGGAACCCTGCTGCTGGCAAGCTCGCCTTAGTGGTGACTCCTAACCTTCCAGCCAGTCAATCAATCAGTCGATCAATTAAACCAGCATTTGTTTATTGCCAGCTGGGGGCCATGCGCTGTCATTCTTTACTATGGGGGAGTCAAGAGAATCACAGAGTTAGAAATTCCCAGAGCTGAAAGGGAGCTGGAAGGGTAGAAAATGTAACTTGTACCTGATAAATCACCATACAAACTTGTCTTGAAGACCTTTAGTGCAGAGGAATCCATTCCCTGTACTTTGGATAAGGGCAGGTATTATGGTGGTTGGGGGTGGTTGGGTGGGAAAGAGAGTGCCTTTCAAATATGGTGTGGACCAGATTAACTTGGTCATTGGAAAATATTTAAATATTACAATAAACCATAAACAATGTTATACTTTTTTTTTTTTTTTTTTTTTTTGCTTTTTGCTGAGGCAATTGGGATTAAGTGACTTGTCCAGGGTCACCCAGATGACAATGTTATACTTTAAAACTAAGTTAAAATGTGACCCACAGAGATCCTTATGTACAATTTAGTACCCTTACCCCCCTTTTAAATTTGAGTTTGATGAGAGAACATAGAAATGCCATCACCAAAGAAGAAAAGGGAATATGCAGTTATTAAGTACCTGCTTTGCAACTAAATCATTTGATTCTCACAACAGCCCTGGGAGGTAGGAGCAATTATTATCCCCATTTTATTTTTTCTTTATTAAAGCTTTTTATTTATTTATTTATTTATTTATTTTTGCTTTTTGCTGAGGCAATGGGCATTAAGTGACTTGCCCAGGGTCATACAGCTAGGAACTGAGACCAGATTTGAACTGAGGTCTTTCTGACTTTAGGGCACCACCTAGCTGCCCCAAACTTTTTATTTTTCAAACATATGCATGGAGCTAGCTGTGTGACCCTGGGCAAGTTACTTAACCTCAATTGCCTCAGCAAAAAGCGATGTATATATATAGGCATGGACAATTCTTCAACATTAGCCTTTGCAAGACCTTGTGTTCCAATTTCCCCCCCTTCCCACAACCCCTCCCCTAGATTATTTCCATTTTATAGATGAAGAAATTGAGGCAAACAGAAATTAAGTGCTTTGTGCAGGGTCACACACTTAGTAAGGGCTGAGGCCAGATTTGAACTCAAAATCTTTTTTGAGTTGAGTCATAGTCTTCTATCCACTTGAACCACAGTGTTCTATCCACTTAGCTAGCCCAGCTGTGTTCACACCTTGAATATTTATTAATCATGTGATGCTGGACTAGTCATGCAACAATGAGAACTCCACTTTTCTCATTTACAAACTAGAGGTAATAAATAGTATGCATCTCATAGGTGAAACTAATGAGATATCATTTGCCATGAGCTTTCCACACCTTAAAATACTATATTGTTGTTATAAACAGGAGAAGGAAGAACTATTTATTACTTAAAATATTTGTCATAAGTATTATTTGTTCATTTCACTCATTCATTTTATTTTATTTTATTTATTATTTTTTTTTTGCTTTTTGCTGAGGCAATTGGGGTTAAGTGACTTGCCCAGGGTCACACAGCTAGTAAGTGTCTGAGATCAGATTTAAACTCAGGTCTTCCTGACTTCAGGGCTGGTGCTCTAACCAACCAGTGCTCCACCTAGCTGCCCCACACTCATTCATTTTAGCAGAACAGAGAGTTTCAAGGAATCAGACAATGTCAGTTGGAGCTACCCCAACCTTCCAGTGCCTGCTTGGAACTAATCTTAGAACATGGAGAAAAGTATTCCAGAGCTAGTTGAGACCTTAAAATATGGAATAAAGTATGCCAAAGATGGTTGGGACCTTACTATATAAATGTAATTATATTATATCTTACAGATATTACATTAGGATATAAGTGCAATTATATATATTACACACATATAGTATAATTATAATTATGTAAATGTAATTTTATTATAGCATAAGAAACAATGAAATAGGTAGTTTCAGAGGAAACTGGAAAGATTTGTATAAACTGCTACAGAGGGAAATGATTAAAATTATTAAGAACAATTTATATGGGAACACTAATATTACAAAGAAAAACAACTTTCAAAGACTAGGACTGAGTGATCAATGCAATGTAAAGTCAAGTACAGAGGACTGAATATGAAATATGCTTCCAGAGATGTGACAGTCTTAAAATTCAGAGCAAGCATACATTTTTGAACACGGCCAATGTGAAAATTATGCATACTTGTTTTCAGGTTTCATTTTATTTTATTTTTTGTTTAAATGAGTGAACAATGGGATGGAAAATAACAAATACTTATATAAATATAATTAAAAAGAAAAAAAGAATATGGAACAGAGTATGCCAGGGCTATATGGAAATTTTGAATACAGAGAATAGTCTTTTAGGACAAAAAAGAATGGGGACTTTAGCACATAGGCTAGTAATGCTAAAAGCGTTCATAGAACATAGGATGTTTAAACTAAAGGATATTAGAGATCAATCCCCTGATTTTATAGATGAGGACTCTGAAACATACATAAGTTCTCCTAATCCTTCTGTACTAAGGATCTATAAAGGAAAGTAGGTTAGGAATGAAAACTCCTTCCCCTCACTCCTTCCTCTAGATGGCAGGTAGTCTAATACATGTTAATTATGTTAAAATATTTGACATATTGAATAGCCACAGAAGCTTGGGTTGATTCTGAGCCTTATTGTGGAGAAAGTTTTGACCAAGAATGGATTGTAGGCTTTCCCTTCTTTGTAGTCCAGATTGTGACATCTATTAGTCCCTGTATTTCCCAGAACATGTGGCTGCTTTTAATGTCAGTGTCAGCAATTTCCATACAGCAAATCAAAGTAATTCTTTTTACAGAGTAGAAAGATAATTGCTTTAGTTCAAATTCAGTTAAACTAAAACAATCTTCAAGGACCTGCTAGATGCAATGCATTGATTCTGTACTCTGGGCAAAAGTGAAGAACACACTAGTCTTGTCTTTAAGTGACTTACGTTCTAGTAGGAGGGTTGTAACACATGCAGATCTGTATGCCACAAATTAGGGAGTAAGGGACCAGAGAGACAATCAATCAAGAAACATTTATTAAGTGCTTACTTGTGCCTTGTGTCTCTAAGGATTCAGAAAGGCAAAAATAATCCCTCTGCTCAAGTAGCTTACTTTTATCTATTCTAAGGGATCTGAGGCACCAAATAGTTGTTTAGGCCTTTCATTCATATCTGACTGACCTCATTTGGGGTTTTCTGGCAAAGATACTGAAGTGACTTGGTCAGTTCACTTGACAGATGAGGTTAAGTGACTTATTAGTTGATTAGTTCTATTTCAGCTATGTTAAGTGTCTCTGTCATCTAGCTGGAGATGTCCAACAGGCAGTTGGTCATGTGGAAATGGAGCTCAGGATGGAGTTTGGTGCAGGATATATATGGATTTGATTAGCATCTCTTTAGAGCTGAGATTAAAATTTGGGAACTGAGACCTTTAAGAGAGAGAAGTCAGAGCAGGGCACATGTACCTTTCTTTACAGGAATATTGCAAAAAAACTGGATGAGATGATGTATATGAAGTACTTTGTAAACTTTAAAATCTATAGAAACGTCAGTTATCTTTGAATACTCTTTTAAAATGCAAACTCTCCTGGGAAGGGATCACATTCAGTCCCTATGCGTTCATCATTTGCTTTCCCTCTTTCAATTATTAGGACAATTCAATTCATCAAAACATATTCCACTCCTACTATGAGTCATTTCCTCTGGTAGATAGCACTAGGTCTTGTCCTAGAAGAATTTACATTCTACCAGGAAGATCCAGTGTGAACACTCATCATAAAGAGCAATTATATGCAATCAGAGGGACCAGTAAGGTGTGTCTGGGATAGAATATAGCACAAAAGCCAACAATTTTGTTACAGGGAGATTCAAAAGAGAGAAATGTGGGAGAAATTGGTGGAGCCCAATGTCCTGTTACTTTCATTTATATTTTTGTTCTTGTCCCTAAGTTTATTTGTATGCTAATAAAGGAGCATCATGAGACCAGACACTCCAGGTCATACATAGTTTCTTTTTTTAAGTCATTTTTTCAGGTATATCTGACTTTTCATTACCTCCTTTGGGGTTTTCTTGGCAGGGATACTAGTTTGCCATTTCCTTCTCCAGCTTATTTTATGAATGAGAAAACTGAAACTGAATCTTCCTGATTTCAGGTCCCCCACTCTGTCTACTGGACCACCTCCTTGCCTCTGAACTTTGGAGTGCCCAGAAGAGGTACTGGAGATGCAGACCAACAATTATGACTTTGACAGTATTTAAAAGGAATTTTCTCCCTAGAGATTTCATTCCAAATGGAACTAGGGGAAAAAAAAAGATCGAAAGAATAGACTTAATCCTAGCCTGATTGTAAATGTGGTTCGCAGCCCAAAGCAATGATTTAAGAAAACTTTAGCCCTTCCTTGCCAGAGAGAGACCTAATTGCTGCTGTAGCCCAGCAGATTATAGCAGAAAACTGCAGAGGTCCAATGGAGGCCCAATGACCCATACCATACCTCGGAGAAGAGTTTAGATACTCTAGCTTTGGAGATGATATGCATGTGGCGCCCATGTGTGTGCTCTGGTCCCATGGGCTGCTGACAAGTATTCCTTCATGTGCGTTCCTCAGCTACTTTGGTTCCCTGTAAATGTTTCCTTCTTGCATGTTCCTTGGTCACGTATGTTCTCTGTAAGCCTGGGTCTTTTTTGTTGATGTGATAGGAGAGTATACAAATGGGAGGAACCTTTTGTCATTTAGTATGTCACTTCATTTACTTTGATGCTTGATGAAATATGTTTTTCTTTAAAAAGTGTACCCTTGTTGGCTAATAAAAGTCAACACATTGGTGGGGGCTTGTGAATGGGTGCTGACCCAAAGAAGGGATTGAACTTGAGGTAGTTTCCTGAAAGTTTATGTGAAAGGGGGTTCTGGATGCCACATACAAAGTAAAAGTAATTTGGGACCCAGAGAATTCTAACAATAGAGGGAAGAGGAAACAATGTAGTTTGACAGTTTTAGGGAATGGGAAGGAGACATTGGGAATCTGAGGAAAGTCTAAAGTTGCATGTGAGGCAATGGGGACAAACTTTGCTGACTTTAATATTATGCCAAGATCAGCATATTCACTACACAGTTAAAAATCAGCAGCAGGGCTTTCCTCATATACAAATATGTCTCATTTGTAAATGTTTCTCATATGTAAATGACAGTTTGGCTCTTTCCACTCTAGCAGCTGGCCTGCCTCTAATTATGGGGATTGAGGAAGCACTTCCACTAACAGATTGTGTGCCCTTATCTTATATTGTAGTGGAAAGAGCAGGAAAGAGAATTGCATTGATTGTTTCTGGGATCTTGTGAGTCTTTAGTGAAATAAAGATTGCCCCGTTTCTCATATGCACTTTTTACCTTGAGTGCTTATACAAGAGTAGGGAACCTGACAATTTGCATTTATGGAAGCCTAGATAGGAGCTAGATTTTTTCATAGAGTAAATTCTGGCTGGGGGTATAATGAGTTAAAGAATTAGAGATCCTTTGGATAGCCTCTGAGATTGTGAATCTCATAGGAGTTGAGAACCAGAGCGACCTTGAATAATTTCCATGATCTTTAAAATTTCTTGCAATGCTAAAAACACATGGCTAAAGATCTGGTGACATCAGAATCTGGGATCACAAAGATTCTGTTCCTCATTTGAAGTTTAATAGTTTAATCGTGGCATAGTAACATAATTGGCATTTTATTCTGTGTATTTAAAAACATTCTCCTGAGAAGGCATTTTATTCTATGTATTTAAAAACATTCTTGACTTCATAGGCAAAGGAATCTTGGACAGAAAAAAATCTTAAGAACCCTTGTCTAGCACCAAGCAGGATACAGATACAACTCTGGCATGGAGCCCATCCTGAACCAATTTCAACAACTACATCCTCCTCGACAAGATCTTTTTCCCATTTTCTCTGTCTGATGTGTCTGAGTTGGCTGCTCAGGGGTGTTTCAGAAGGACTGGCCAAAGTTGTGGGAAAAAGTTTATCCCCATAACCCTTTTAATATCACAATTGACATTCAATCTAAACCTTGTAACCTATTTATAGAATTCTAACTAGACATTTTTTCCACCTGGACTTAAAACACTTTAAGGTGGTGATGTTGGAAGTACCACTCAGCCAAGAGAAGACATTCTCCCTAGGTTGAGTTTTGTTGTTGAGAAAAGCAGAACCAGAAGCCCCTTTGATAAAACCTTGGGCATGGTGGTGACATGGGAAAAATGCTGCTCTCTTCAGGAGGAAATACCTCTTCTGTCTCTGCCCAAGTAACCTCCTGAGAAAAAGCTTCATTTTCCTCAATTAGTTATGGCTCTGTGCCCATGTGCTGTGTCAGACCTCCCTAATAATTCCCTTGAGGGAAAGGACTGTGTCCTTTTGAAATTTTTGTCTGCCCAGGGCCTAATTCTTTTCCTTATATGTAATCATATAAACTGCTGAGGAAGACAGCTTGATATAATGGATAGAGTAAGGCCTGACTTCGAATTTTATTTCAGACACTAGCTGTCTGATCCTAGGTGAGTCACTTGAGGTCTTTTATTCTTAGTTTTCTCATCTATAAATTAGAAATAATAACAGTTGTATTTACCTCTCAAGGGTTGTTGTAAAGACCAAATGAGATAATATATGTAAGATACTATATATATGTGTTATTAGCTATCTTTTATAAAAGTGCTTAAACTTAAAGCATTTTTAAGTTTAAAGTTCTTTATAAGTGAGCTTTTATTATTATTATGGTGGCAATTTATTAATATAAACAAGTTTAATTATAATAAACAAATGAATAAATAATATGTTAGAAGAAATATTTTGTTGAATTGGAGGCAGTATAATTTAGTATAATTGGGCCTGAAGTCAGGAGATCTAGGTCTCAGTTCTAAATTTGACATTTATTGTGTGACTGGGCCAAATTGTTTCCTTTCTGGGCCTCACTAAAATAATAGGGTTGGGAAGGCAAGGCAAGGCAAGACAAAATGCATTTATTAAATGCTTACTGTTTGCTAGTCACCATGCTAAATGCTAGGTATAAAAATGCAAGCAAAAGGAAAAGTCCCCGCCCACTAGAAGCTTACATTTGGATGAAGGAAGTCAACCCAGAAAAGAGAGATAAAAAGGAGGCAGGGCATAAAAGAAGCCACAGGGATGTATCATGTTGACATCTGGGAAGTTAGAAGTCCAGTGGGGAGAGGGATGAAGGGAGGAGCTCAGCAACGAAAAATGGATACTAGTGTGGCAGAGGGATGTTCCAGGGAGAGAAGGCTGTATCAGAGTGTGACTGCAGCTAAGGCAAGGAGTTAAATCTGGGAAGTCAGAAATACAGCCAGCAAGGAAATGAGATTTCATCTATCTATGCATTTATGTGTCAAAGTATATATGTATCTGTCTAAATACCTATATGTGTATCTATCTGTCTGTCTACCTATCCATCCATCCATCCATTTCCCTCTCTGAATGGATGTGTATCTATCTATATTTATCTGTGTAATTATTTACCTATCTATGTGCGTATATATTTACCTATCTATTTGTCTGTCTGTCTATCTGTCTGTCTGTCTGTTTGTCTATCTGTCTATCTACCTACCTATCTGTCTGCCTGTCTATCTATGTATCTATACATACATACATGTGAAAAATTGGAGCTAATAAACAGAAAAAGGATAAGTTTTAAGGGGAATCAAAAGTGGCTTCTCTTAGAAGATGAAATTTTATCTGAGACTCTGAGTATAACCTCCAGCTCCTGATTCAGCCTCAGTACTATTTCAGGCTTCTATGAGTCAGTTTTTTTTTTCCCCCAGTGACTTCAGATATTTGCCAGGCAATGCTATAGACATTCTAAGCAACAGTCATAACAAATAAAGAAGTATTATATTTATATTCAGATGACATCTTCACATTTAGCCTTCAAAAGGGCCTTCTAGAAACCTCACTGTCTATGAGTTGTTGGATTCCCCCCACCCCCAATCTTTTCTTTTTTCTTTCCTTTAAAGGCCTTCTGACTGATTGATGATGCAACTTTCAATTAGAGCAGTAAATTACTTAAAAAGGAGTTCCAGTGAAGGGCCTTGGATTCCCACAGGCAGCTCTTCTGTGGCTATTAGGTTAATTAGTATAGCTTGATGGATAGATGGGTGGGAGGTCTGGCACTATTGAATTTTAGGTGAGGGTGTTGATTGGAGAACAGCTTTGCCTTCCAATGACATTGGTCTCCTGTCCCTTACCTGGCTTGGGGATGGTGTTTCTCTGCTACCTTCAGGCTCAACAGATAGCTACTGTTTGTCTACTTTATTTGGAAATCCAAGTACAACCTGGTTTTTGATTGATCAGTGAGGAAAAAGGAAGCCTTAGGGCAAGAATCTTCTCAGAGGATCATGGATTTAGAGATGGAAAGAAACTTAGAGGCCACTGAGTTCAGGCTACTCATTTTACAGATGAGGAAACTGAGGTTAAATGACTCACACATTGCTTAGGTATTAAGTCCTAGAATGGTTTGCTTGGATTTGGAGCTGGAAAATTTAAATTCTAATCCCAGTTCTTCAAAGTGTGACTTTGGGCAAATCCCCAAATCTCTCTGAACTTCTCCTTCCCTCTGTGTGCATTGGAGATTACATACTTGTACAGCCAACTTCATAAAGTTTTTGTGGGTTGTTCAAAAGAGACAGCATGTGTACTGGATTTAGGGGGACTTCATTTCCCCCCCAGGACAGCATCTATCAGAAGGCAATGGGGGCCAGGATGCAGGATGAGTTTTGGAGTAATTTCCCCAAAGACCTGTGAGAAATGCATGGCCATTTCTGAGTTTAGAACTTGGGGTGAAGGTTAGGAGACAGAGGTACAGAAGAATGATGGAAAGGGAGGAGAGGGAAAGGAGGAAATTGAGTTACTTCTGTCCCCTGAAAAGAAGCTTTTCATTCCAATAACAGAAAAATCAGCAAGCATGAGTAGCAGAATTCAAAGAGCTATCTAGCCAAACCAAAGAAGATTGGCTTGGAGAGGTGGTTGGGAGCAGGATCAAGATTATTGCCATGGTTTGAATTAGAATAACTAACTGGCTAGAATTTCAGAGCCCAAGGGTGTGGACTGTGTGAGTAACTCAAATGACCCTCCCTTCATGTGTCAGCAGAAGTTGGGTGGTTTGCATTAGCTCTGGATTTAACATTTTTTCTTTTTTTCTTTCCTTCTTTTTTTTTAAATGATACTACTAATAAAGATAATTAGAATATTAACTAACATTTATGTAGGATTTACTATGTGCCGTGCCCTGGGCTAAGCATTTTACAAGTATCATTTTATTTGTTCCTCACAATCCAGAGAAGTAGGTGCTATTTTTAATCTCCATTTTACATTTGAGGAAATGGAGATAAACAGAAATTACACAGGGTCTAGTTAGTATCAGAGACAGGACTTGAACTTGGGTCTTCCTGATTCCAACCCAATTTTCCATGTGCTGAACTGGGGATGGGGAGAGGTAGGAAAAAAGGAACTGCAGCCATTGTCATTCCCAAAATGCTTGGTCAGCTGCTTACATTTTATTACCCTTTTTATCTAATTTAATTAAGTGTTAGCAAGATAAAGATGCTTTGGGGGAGGCTTTGATTGACAGCTGGGAAGGGAAGGAGGGAATGATGTGAATGACAGCCAGCTGGCCCTGAGGTCCTGGCTGAGCCTAGGCTATGTGGCTAATACCCAGAAGACCCCCTGGTGGTCACATTAAGGAGCTTTTTGCAAACTTTAAAGCATTCTGTAACACACATACACATGTATACAACACATTACAAAAATGGTTTTACATGCATGTTGTCACATATGTAAATATGTATGTGTATGTATAGATACACATCCACATATAGATGTATATATGTGTCTATATCTATAGCTTACCCTATATATCTCACTTCCCTCAGAGGATTATGGGGAAGACACTTTGTAAACCTTATAAATGTGATTGGTCTTTTGTTTATTCCTTGATGCTCAGTTGCTGTGGTTGTCAATTGATCAAGAACCACTTATTGTGAATAATATGTTAAGTAGTCAGTCAACAAGCATTGATTAAGCGCTTGCTACATTCCAGGCACCAATAAATGCTTTTCTATGCATTGGGAATATAAAGTTAGAAATGAAACAGTGCTTCCCTAGAAGGGCTTGCATTCTATCAGTAAAACAACACGTAGACATATATACATATAAGCATATACCCAGTCAATAAATGCTTATTAAGCTCTGTTCTAGGCACTATACTGAGCACAAGAATATAAATACAAAAAAGAGATAATTCCTGCCCTCAAGGAGCTTACAATCTAATGGATGAAGACAACAAAAGAAACTGGAAAAGGGGGAAATCGAGGTAGAGAAGCCAAAGAAATAATTTTCAGAAAGGCAGTGGGATCATACATCATAATGGTGTAATATGATTTTGTGGTCCCCTGATTTTAGGTGGGGCTTCTGATCTGGCAGTGAGTCAGGAAATCCTGGGTCTTTTGGTTTTGGAACCTGCCTCAGGTTAACTCCCACACCCAATCTGTCTGATTCTGAATAGACTATTTCTCAGTTCATTGCTGACTGATGATCTGGTCAATGATAATTAAATTTCGGAGACCACCCTTCAATTCATCTAGAGACTACTCCCTAGCCCTACCCTTGGGCCATAGAATTAGCATATCTATGGTAGAAGCTGGATAAAAGTATCTCCTTTGCTTCTGTTTCTTTACTGAATTCCCTTACAATTCAGTTCACTTTGTAATGGCATTATATTGCAATAAAACTTTGTCCCTTGACTAGGAGATAGGTTCAAACCTGCAATTTCTTTTTCTTTTTTTTTTTTTTTAATTTTATTTTATTCGCAAAACATATGTGTGGGTAATTCTTCAACATTAACCCTTACATAGCTTTCTGTTACAGATTTTCCCCCCCAACTCCCCACCCCTCCCCTAGATGGCAGGATATCCACTACATGTTAATTATGTTAAAATACTTGGCAAATCGAATATATGTATACATATTTCCACACTTATTGTTGTGCAATAAAAATCATATCTACAAGAAAGACATATCAGATAAAGGAAACACAATGTAAGCAAACATCAATCAAGAATATGAGAATGTTATGTTGTGGTTCACATTTCACATCCCTCTCTCTGGGTGTATATGGCTTTCTTCAGTGAACAATTGGAAGTGGTTTGAAACATTTCATTGTTGAAGAGAGCCATGTCCATCAGAATTGATCGTCATATAGTCTTGTTGTTGCCGTGTATAATGATCTCCTGGTTCTGCTCATTTCACTCAGCATCAGTTCATGCAAGTCTCCCCAGGCCTCTCTGAAATCCTCCTGTTGGTCGTTTCTTACAGAACAATAATATTCCATAATATTCATATACCATAATTTATTCAGCCATTCTCCAATTGATGGACATCCATTCAGTTTCCAGTTTCTAGCCACTACAAAAAAGGCTGCCACAAACATTCTTGCACATGTGGGTCCCTTTCCCTCCTCTAAGATCTCTTTGGGATATAAGCCCAATAGAAATGCTGCTGGGTCAAAGGGTATGCACAGTTTGATAACTTTTTGAGCATAGCTCCAAATTGCTCTCCAGAATGGTTGGATCCGTTCACAGCTCCACCAACAATGCATCAGTGTCCCAGCCTTCCCACATCCCCTCCAACATTCATCATTAATTTTTCCTGTCATTTTGGCCAATCTGACAGGTGTGTAGTGGTACCTCAGGGTTGTCTTGATTTCATTTCTCTGATCAATAGTGATTTGGAGCACCTTTTCATATGACTACAAATAGTTTTAATTTCATCCTCTGAAAATTGTCTGTTCATATCTTTTGACCATTTATTGATTGGAGAATGGCTTGAATTTTTTATAAATATGAGACAATTCTCTATATATTTTAGAGATGAGACCTTTATCAGAACCCTTAAATGTAAAGATGATTTCCCAATTTATTGCTTCCCTCCTAATCTTGACTGCATTGGTTTTGTTTATACAAAAACTTTTTAACTTAATATAGTCAAAGTTATCTATCTGGTTTTCAATTAAGAGTTCCAGATCTTCTTTGGACATAAATTTATTCCATCTCCACAGGTCTGAGAGGTAAACTATATTACGTTCCTCTAATTTACTTATAGTATCACTCTTTATATCCAGATCATGAACCCATTTAGATCTTATCTTGGTATGTGGTGTTAGATGTGGGTCAAGCCCTAATTTCTTCCACACTAGTTTCCAATTTTCCCAGCAGTTTTTGTCAAATAGTGAGTACTTATCCCAGAAGCTGGGGTCTTTGGGTTTATCAAAGACTAAATTGCTATAGTTATTGCCTAGTCTGTCTTGTGATTCCATCCTATTCCACTGATCGACTACTCTATTTCTTAGCCAGTACCAAATGGTTTTGATGACCGCTGCTTTGTAATATAGTTTTAGATCTGGTACAGCAAGTCCACCATCATCAGCCTCTTTTTTTCATTAATTCTCTTGAAACTCTTGACCTTTTGTTCTTCCAAATGAATTTTGCTACTATTTTTTCTAGATCTGTAAGATAATTTCTTGGTAGTTTGATTGGTATGGCACTAAATAAGTAAATTAGTTTGGGTAGTATTGTCATTTTTATTATATTCGCTCAGCCTACCCATGAGCATTTTAAGTTTTTCCAATTGACTAGGTCTGATTTTATTTGTGTGGAAAATGTTTTGTAGTTTAGTTCATATAGTTCCTGACTTTCCCTTGGCAGATAAATTCCCAAATATTTTATACTATCAACAGTTATTTTGAATGGAATTTCTTTTTGTATCTCTTGCTGCTGAACTTTATTGGTAATATATAAAAATGCTGATGATTTATGTGGATTTATTTTGCATCCTGCAACTTTGCCAAAGTTGTGGATTGTTTCTAGTAGTTTTTTAGTTGAATCTTTAGGGTTCTCTAAGTATATCATCATGTCATCTGCAAAGAGTGATAATTTGGTTTTCTCATTACCTACTCTAATTCCTTTAATCTCTTTTTCTTCTCTTACTGCCAAAGCTAACATTTCTAAGACAATATTAAATAATAATGGTGACAGTGGGCAACCTTCAAACCTGCAATTTCTTTTGAGACACTTCATGACACCAGTCTGGGATCCCAAACTTTGGGTCCCCCCTTCCCAATGTCAACAATAAAACCATAGATTCAGAGCCAGAAGAAAACTTATAGGCCATTGATTTTAAAGATTTTTAATCTTTTTTTTAAAAGATGATTTTAAGATGAAGAAACAATATGAGAGAAGTGAGTTATTGTCTTGTCTGGAGTCAGTGATAGGGTTGAAGACTTACTGCCTCCAAGTCTAGAGCCTCATTCCTCTATACTATTCTGCCTCTAAATTAGAAGGTGGCCCTTGAGGTAGAATCTGAAGTCTTTAAGAGGAGATCACAAGTAGGGGGACAATCAGTGCAAAAACATGGGATGAGAAGAAACAGAGGACTAATTTGTCAGGCATGTGGTAAGTATAAAGGTAACACTTTGCTCAGATTACTGATCATGGCCAAATACAGATCAGCTATACATAACTTTGAGTAGGCTGAGTCCCAGTAATCACTTTCCCCCTGCCTCATGTACTGGGAGGGTAGAGAAATTAATCAGCAATCATTACTTAAGAGTACTTAGTGCCAGGTGCAGGGAATAGAAATATAATAAATGAACTTTTCTTACTTAGAGGCATCTGGCAGTACAATGGATAGAGTCCTGGGCCAGGAGTCTGGAAAACCTAAGTTCATATTGGAGTGGAGGAGCAAAGCAAGAATGGTAGTGCTTGACAAGCCATCATGGGAAATGCACGTGAGAAGCTAAATGAAATAGAAGCAGCTAGATGGCACAGTGGATAGACTGGAGTCAGGAAGACCCAGGTTCAAATGTAGCCACAGATACTTTCTAATTGTGAGGGCTCACACATTTAAAGCTAATCCCTTACCTTTTGTTTGCCTCATTTTCCTCAACTGTAAAATGGGGATAATGACCTGTCAGGGTTGCAGTGAGAATAAAATGAGATAATATTTGTAAAAGCACTTAGCATAGTTCCTGATACATAGTAGGTATTATACAAATATTTTATTTACCTAAGTAGTAGGTAAGTAGCTGGGATGATGGATGGATGGATGGATGGATGGATGGATGGATGGATGGAGGGAGGGAGGGCAAGAGCAGCTGAGGGGATGGGGGAAAGCTTTAAGTCAAAGGTGTCTCTTGAGCTACAGCTTAAAGGGGATGGGGAAGGATTCTGTGAGAGGGAGATGTGAGAGCAGAGTGTGAAAAAGGTGTGTGCACGATGATCTGAGGGGTCCTTCTGGTTTCAGAGAATGAGGAGAAGGCTGACTCAGAAGTCTTTAATCAGACTGAATAGGAGCATGTGGTAGAAATGTCAACTCCCATTACTTGTCCTCCATGCCTTCCTCATTTCCTGGGTTTTCCTTGTCTGCAAAATGAGGATAATAATAGTATCTTCCTCCCTTCTCCAGGGTTGTTGTGAGGATCATAATAATTGCAAAGTGATAAGTGTATGATAAAGATTAAGGTTGTTATTATTAAAGTAAACAACCCAAATTGATGATGAAGAGTGACTTTATATTTATGTTCTGAGCTCCTTTCCAGCCCAGCTAGAAGCCTGGAGTCAAGGGAAATAATTATTTTGAACTTTTCTGGGCTTTTTTCTGAGTGTTATCTTTGCTTTAGTCTCTTGTCTCCGAGGATCTCTCCCATATTCACCAAGAATACTTCATTATTCAGGGAGCTCACCTCACTGTGGTCTCTTTGACCCATCCAACATGAGAGGGAGTGAGCATGTACAGAAGTACCTTTTCTCATCTGAAAAATGGGGGAGTGAACACAGTGGTCTCAGAGGTGGCTTCTAGCTTGAAATCTGTGATCCCGTGATTGTTGTTCGTTCTCGAAAAGCATCAGTAGCATCGGGAGGGTGACGTCTTAACTTGCAATTGAATTGGATTTAAGTGAGACAGTGTTATACAAAGTCATCAGTCTCATTCTCTTTTCCATAATCATTGAAGTCCAATAACAAGAAGTAGGTGATGGTCCTTGATTCCTTAATAAGTAAAAGCCAAGAACTAAAGTCAAACCCCCATTTCCTCCTCTGAAAATAAGAATTGGTTCATAAACTCCTACCATTTTTTGCCCTTGCCCTTTTGCCATCAAACATAGGAGCATATAATTAAAGAATAAAAGGACTTTAGAGGCCATTGATTTCATTTTACAGATGAGGAAGTTGAGGCACAGAAAGGTGAAATGTCTAGTAAATCTCTGAGGAAGATTTGAAATTAAGTCTTCCTAGTTTCTAATCACAGCATTCTGCCCACTATGCCCCCCTTTTGATTGGGACGTATAATTTAATTAATATATAATTTAATCTATATATTTTAATTTAAATATATATTTTAAATTCAAAAATTTAACTTAATTTTTATATATTTTAATTTACATAATTTAAAATTCATAGGAAAGTAAGATAAATAAAAAGATCCTCTCCTCTTTTCCACTCCACATTTAGGGAGAAAATTTTCTATAGGTTATCAATAGAGGATGAGGTCATGGACAATAAACATGTGTAACTGGGGAATGTTATCTTCCTCACATTCAATATACCTGCACCCAGCAGGGAAGCTTTGCATTGAGTTAGATTTATTAGCTGTGGTTCTGGTATTGAATTTTATGTGATAGCAGAGAAAAACTGCCAGCATGAGTAAGAGAGGGTTTGGTGCCCTCATTGAATAATTGCAAATGTTCCTAATGCTTTCAAGGCTCGACTTAATGATGTACTAATTGCAATCATGTATTGATCTAAGATTTGGTGGACAGAGATTTCCCAGGGAAGGAAATCTCAATGTAAAAATGGACAAGCTGGGAACCATTTGAGGGGAGTGAAGGAAGAATGGAACAAGAGATTCTAACATTCAAGACATTGGAGATATAAGTCCTATTATGCTCCACCTGGCCTTGTACAATACCACACTTGTAGTATTGTGTTCATGTCTACATGGCATAGTAGATAAATAGATAAAGTAAATAGATTATATTTGTAAATATAGTAAAAAGATTATATCTGTAGTCAGAAAGATGGGAGTTTAAATCCTGCCTCAGACTTTTCCTTGTTGGGTAAGGCATTTGACCTCGGTTGCCTCAGTTTCTCCACTTGTAAAATGGAGTTAATAATCATGAAGGTGACCAGGATGATGAGAATCCTGAAGACTAGGCCATATAAGGATTAATTGTAAGATTGGGGATATTTAGCCTGGAGAAGAAAAAACTCAGTTCATGTGAGGACTGTTTACAAATATTTGAAACTATTGTGTAGTAGAGAGACCTGGAAGCAAAGAGTGGAAGCTTTAGAGAAGCAGATTCTGAGCTGTTCTAAAGCAGAATGTGTGCTGCCTTGGGAGGCAGTAGGTCTCCTCCCTGGAGGTCTCCAAGCAAAGACTAGTTAGCCATTTGTCAAAGATGCTAGAGAAGGAATTTTTTTGTTAGACAAGAACTGAATTTGATGCAGTTTGAAGGTGACTTCTACCTCTAAGATTCTCTTATTTTAAATTTTATGAATCTTTAACCCTATGATGTTGGGACTCTGAAGGTTGAAAGGCTCTTTTCTTTATGTGACAGATTCACAGATTCACAGAATCACAGTTTTTAGAATTAGAAATGAACTCTGAGACTACCTAGTTCAGTTTGAAAGGGATCTCTACAATAATAGACCCTACAAGTGGTCACTCAGATTGAAGACCTCTAGTTAATCAGACTGAGTCAAGAAAGCATTTATTAAGTGCTTATAAATACAAGCAGAAAGGGACATAGCTACCCACCTCAGGGAGCTTACATTTTAATGGGGGAGGACAACAAAAGGATGCAGGGATGGGGAGTAGAAGGAAAACGAGGTATCTAAGAGAACGTTCAGGAGGAGTCAACGAACATTTATTAAGCACTGAGTATGTTCTGATCAGTGTGTTAGACACAAGTGATACAACTGCAAAGAATGAAATAAAATAATTCCTATTCTCAAGGGGCCAATGGTATACATACATAAACAAGAGTCATACATAAATGAAAAGACTGAACAACAACAACATATATAAGAATATACAGACACAGAATAAATGCAAAATCAGTGTAGGGAAAGAGAGCACTTATAGGTTGGGGCAATTTGGAAACCATGTCCTCCTTTTGTCAGAAGTTTCTTCATGACATGAAGGGCTCAGGTGGTCTTTGAGGGACTAGATTTCTTCCAGGTCACATCTGCTACCTGTGGATGACTCCCAGCATTCTGTTCTGGTTCTCTCTTAGACTATTTCGCTTGATGATCTCACCAGATCCCATGATTTCAGTGATCATCAGAATGAAGATGAATCTCCTCCCCCTTTCTTTGCTCATTCATCTCAGTGCATCCCTTGTTGTTGTCATTTTTTGGTTGTGTTTTTGTTTTTGGATTTCTGCTACCCATCAGATGGGTCCTCAACTCAGATGGATGCAACAAAGCAGCTCATAATTCTCCAGAGATAGCTCCTGTGTGCTAAGTAGATAAATCGAATCCTTTTTCATTTCCCCAGGGGGTAGGGCAGCCCTCTCTTGGGACCCCCACTGCTTTGGAGAAGCTCTTAGTAGGTGATAGAATTTCCCACCCCAACATGCTGCATTCTAGTAAGTAACCCTGGGTGGATCCAAATGAATACACAACTACGCTCTGTTTCTTCTTAGAAACCCCAAATGCTTCCTTTCTTAATTCCTGTGCACCCTGGGAAATGATGAGCCCAGCCCAGAAAAGATATCTGTCAGGAATTCCATGCCAGGAACAAGCTCTCCCGAGCTGATGGAGGTCATTGTTTTGCTCTTCAGCACATGGGAGCCAATGGTGTTAAAAACTTGGCAGTAAAGTCAGAGGAGAGAGACATAACCAAATAAAATTTTCAGACCCTTCATTCTCCCTTCTTCCCATGGACTCATTTCAATGCAAGCCTGTTCCTCGACAGTCAGATTTGTGTCTGATAGGGGGAGAACCTTTCCTGAGCCTCAGGGAGGATCTCTGTGCTGTGAATGCTAAGAAGTTCAAGACCGTCGAGGGCAGAGCTGTGCTGGTATCAAATAATTGTTTAGGAAAAAAAGGCCAATTGGAAGGCAAGCAATGCAGTCTCTGTGGCCCAGGACTCTCTCAGAACCAACACTAAGATGTGGTGGCCAGGACTTCGACCCAGGGCTCCCAGATATAGTATAGCACTTAAAGTCCCTCAGTAGACAGAAATAATGTAGCTTAGCAAATTATTATCAAATTATTAATTACATAAATATAGGAAAATTAATTATAATTATAATTGTTATTAAAAATAATAAATCATTTAGTCCCAAAGCATTTATTAAAAAGTACACAGTATATTTTAAGCCCTGGTAAGAGAAAGGCAAAAGTTAAATAGTTCTTGCCTTCACGGAGCTGATATTCATAATTAAGGATAATTGGTTAACATAGGAAACTACCTGATGGTAGATTTAGAGCTCAAAAGATTTCAGACACTATTTGGTCCAATATTCTCTTTTTATAGATGAGGAAACCGAGATTTAAGGAATTAAAATAACTTGCTTAAGGTGAATTCTTCTGTCCTACAGTGCTCTCCAACCTCTCCAAAAGAAATGAAATAATGAATGAAAGAATATTAAGTATTTACTATGTGTCAATCACAGTATTAAATCCTGGACATATAAATAAAAAACAATAATCCCTCCTTTAAAACCAAGGATAGTCCTTGTCCTCAATGAGCTTACAATTATATCACATTTTAATACAGTCTCATTTGATCCTCACAACAATCTTTAGAAGATGGATGCTATTTTTGTTATCTCCATTTTATAGATGATGAAACTGGTTGTGAAAGTGGCCAGGTGACTTACCCAGATTCATACAGATTGCTTAGACAGGATTTCAAAAATCTGTACTTGGGTCTATTTTTTTTTTCCAGCTGACTTCTTCCTGCTAGATTTTGTTTGATGAGACATTGCCATAGGGGAGACACTTCAGGTCTTCTCCCTACCCTAAGCTGACATATGGCTTCGGGAATATGAGTTTTGGTTCTTTGCCCTTCTTAGCATTTTTTGTTTGATAGTTTCAGCCTAAGGAAGTTGAAGGATATGACCTTGTCAGAGTTTCAAAAGGTCGGGAGAAGTGAGCCATCTGGGAGTCCAAGAGCTATGGTCCATAGGCCAAATCTTGACCTACTACATGTTTCTATATGGCCCATGTGCTTTGTTCTTGGTGAATTTTGCAGCCGTCCCAGCATTAATGCCCCAAGGACTGAGTAATTATCTTTAAAACCCAATCTGGTGGTAGCTGGCACACATCTGGCAGTGTGCCAGTTTTGGGCACAAACTTGGTAGGATCAGCACTATATAGAAACTGCTTACATTTGAGTCTGAGGTAGAATAGGGAAGAATGTTCCCTCAAAGTGTTGAGGGGAAATATTTGTACTTCTGTTCCTACTATATCTTCACAGCAGATATCCATCTCTTTGTAAAAACTAAGTGATGTTAGTCAAGTGAAATTGTAGCATTAATCATTCATGGCTAAAAGTGGGGGGGAACATCCCAGAATGAGGGCTTAAGTCAGTGACTGCTGGTCAGACATGTTGTGTGCTAACATTTATATAAGCTTATGATAGCCAGGCATTATGCTAAACATGTTACAATTATTATTATTTTTTCTTAGAAAAGAAACACTCTAGCCCCTCAGGATTACCCCTAGAACTCTGAGAGAGAGAGATGTAGTTGATCTCATTCTGGGAGAGTAATGTTACTGAAAGCATACATTGTATCTAAGCATCAAAGGTAGGATCTGGATCCAGGGCATCTCACTCTTGAGCAAAGGCTCTTTTCAAGACCTCAGACATTATCTAGTTGAATCCAGACCTGAAAAATAATCGTTACAATATTTCTGATAAGTAGTCATCCGAACCTTGCTAAAAGGTCTGGGAAAGAGAATTTATTACCTTCTGAAGCAGCTTATTCCACATCTGAACAGCTTTAAATGTTAGTGTTTTTTTTTTTTTAAATTTCTATTTTGCACTGAATCTAAATTGGCTTCTTTCCAACTCCCATCTAGTTCCTAGTTCTGGGCTCTGGGGCCAGGCAGAAAAAGTCTAATCACTCTTCTGCTTGACAGCCCCTCAAATATTTGAAGGCAGCTATCACATCTCTCCTGAGCCTTCTCTTCCAGATGTTAATACTGCCAAATAACTTCTTCCTTCCAGTGGGGTTAATAATGCCTGCTCTATCTATCTCACAGAGTTACTGTGGCAAGAATCAAATAAAATCACACATGTGGATGAAAGTGCTTTAGAAATGCTAAAAGCATCAAACAACTGTAAGGAATTAAAATGCAGGGGATTGTTGTGTCAGCATTTCTTCAGGATTGTTCTGGGGTAGAAACACAGCATTTGGTGGTTTAATGAATGCCTTCAGGTGTGAGTTTACATATGAGAATATGTATGTGTGTCTGTTGGCCAGTTAATACATATATTTATTAAGCAGCTATTTCATGCCATTTACTAGCTGTGTGAACCTGCTTGCCTTAATATCCTCATTTGTAAAATGGGCTGGAGAGGGAAATGGCAAACTACTCTGGCATCTTTGCCCAAAAAAAAGATGGGGGCAGAGTATTGGACATGACTGGAAATGACTGAATAATAACATGTGGAAGGCATTGTATTAGGTGGCAAAAATACAGAAAAGGACAAAGGATAATCCCTGCTCTCAAGGAGTTTATAGCATTAATAATAACAATAATGGGAAATAAGCATTTATTGGGTGTCAGGCATGTGCTAAGTACTGGGCAAAAGAATATAAGTGAATATGAGTGCATGTGTGTATATGTGGCTCCATGTGCCCTAGGGGAAAGTGAAAAGAGGGGAGGATGAGTTTACAATAACATTATTATGAGGCAACTTAGTACCTAGGAAAAGAGAACAGTTTTTGAACTCAGTTGGGTGTGAATTCCGACATGGTGACTTTCTAATCTATGACTTTGATCATATATTAACCTCATTGGATCTTAGTTTCCTCTCTGTAAAATCAGGGGGTTGGACTTGGGAATCCATAGATCATAGGTCAAGAGCAGGAACGGATTTCAAAGGCTATCCACTCCATGCCCATCATTTTAGAACTGAAGACACTGATTGATAGTTCCATTCACCCAAGTTTCATGGCCCTAACCCCATTCATTCTCACAGCTAGTAAGCATGAGAAGTGAGAGATGAATTCAGGTCCTCTGACTTCCCAACCAGGACTATCTCCAGTGTACCATCATGCCTCTGTGATTTCTAAAGCCCCTTCTAGTTCTTAAAACATGACATCACATAAACCAGGACTCCCTTTGTCTGCCTGATGCAATCTAGTTTCCCTTAAAGAACAATGAAACTGCCCCTGGAATCTGGTTGGCTCCTGTCTCCCCCAACAGCATCTTTCTGTCACCTAAAAGCATAAAAATTCCCATTCATGGGGATTTGATGGCTCTCTGATTTGGTGGATGTTGCAAGATTATGAAAATCTCCATACCCTACTGTGCTGACCATATGCATCTGAGGGGGGACTTAGAGAAGTCATGTTGATTCAGAAATCCTAAATAAATGAGTTTAATACCAGTGTTGGGGAAAGGAATCTTCTCTTTGTCACTTGCTAAATTATTGCTATAAAGGTGCCCTTTGGGTTTCTGGGCAGTGGGGGATGTGGCTTACTTTACTGAGGCATATGTGCTTTATAGCTAGGGTCCCTGTAGCTGCCCAGGAGCAGTCACCTGCTGCAGGATTTATCGCCTCACCTGGTTAGTATTTCACTGGTTCAGATTAAACGATATTTCCCAGTGTTTATAGGGCTTGCCTGATTCTCTCTGGGGTTCCTTTAGGAAATAAACATGTCGGTTAAAAAATATGACTAACCACAAAGATCCCTTCAAACACCTCTGATCCCTCCCTCCACCCCATATTTGGAGGGAAAGAGTAGTATCTTGTCATCCAGTTAAATATACCTTTGCAAACCTGATTTTATTTTCCCCAAACCTGCCCATGGTGCTAGGGGGTCATTGTAGCTTTGATCACTTCCTCTGCCTGACTCCAGCAAAGGCGTGTCTTTCTGCAGTGAGATATATCAGAGTTTTCCAATTTTCCAGAAGCCCAAAAGCCTAGCAGCTGCTGAAGGTGGCATTCAGGCCCGCTGCCTGACTGCCTCTCCCTGGCATGAGCCCTTTTGTCATCTCGGGCAAATCCACCACCAATACCCTGAGAATGAATTTTAAAGGATCTCATTTAAAAATACATGTGTCTGGTACACCGAGCTTTTTCTTATTTATTGGTGGAGGGCTCTTGGATATTCCTCCCCCTTCCCAATTTCTTGTTTCTGAGTGACTTCTCTGTGTTTGGAATGGAATATACCCTATGACTTAGTCAGGGCAAGGGAAGACTTTGTTTTAAATTGCACTGGAAAGAATTATGATTCAATGTTAGAAGGCATGGGTTCAAATCCTGACTCTATCACTCTCCGGGTATGTGAACTTGGAAAAAACATTTAATATCTATGATCTTCAGTTTTTCATCTATAAAATAAAGGGATTTAATTAGGTTAGATAATCTCTGAAGCATCTTCCAAATTCTAAATCCAATTAAACATTTTGTTATCCCTTCAGAGACTTGCCAGCATGCGGGAACAGATACTAGAATTTGCTAGTCTCAAAGAAGTGAAAATCAAAGTCTTCTTATATTCCAGTGTCTATCCTCTAGGGTATGAAGGAAAGAGGAAGATAAGCTTTTTGTGGTATGGGTATTTGGGAATTTGTGGGACAGTCCCATGTTCAAAAGATGGGAGAGAGCTTTTATATAGATGGAGGAGCTTCCAGGAATCATAGCCTGCTCTTGCTATCAGGAATTCAAGTCAGCATCAGACTCAGGTCTCTGCCAATTTGCTAAAAAGATCTACACCACAATCTAAATTCATCTTTTCCAGGAAGTCTCTTCTGACTGATTCACAATTGATTGGTTACATTTTTATATGCCTTCCTTCAACAAACATTTCACTTCAATGCCACAAACATTTATTAAGCATATACTGTGTTTTGCTCTTTCTTTGAATACCCATACTTTGTAAATAGTAAGTGCTTAATAAGTGCTTATTGACTGACTGACCAAAGTCACACTATTGCTAATATCTTACCTGGTAGGTACAAGCCTTGGTGTTTTTTTTTTGTTGTTTCTCCAGTTAGATTCTAAACTTTTCCAAGGAAGCAATGTTTAACTCTATCTCCCACTTCCTTTTGTGTCATTTTGTGCTTCCTTTTTGCTTTCCTCCTTGGTTTGCCTGTTATGTAGTTGTTCAGTTGTTTTGCTCTCTGTGTCTCCATTTGGGGTTTTCCTGGCAAAGATACTGTTGTAGTTTGCCATTTCCTTCCCCAGTTCATTTTACAGGTGAAGAAACTGAGGTAAATGAGGTTAAATGACTTGCCTTGGGCCACATAACTAGTAAGTGACATCAAAATGAATCTCCTTCACTCCTTGCTTAGCACTCTTATCTGCTACTCTACCTACTTGCTCCTGTAAATAGAGGTGGCTCTGTCCATGGTAGTAACAAATTTCCTGACCCTAGTTTGTTGGGGTTTTATTGTAGAAACATGGCAATGCAAGAGCAAGGAAACTTCAATTTCAATCTTGTCTCTGATACTAGCTCAGTGCCTTTGGGTAAATTGTTTACTTTCTTTCAGACTTGATCTCTGCATTAATAAAATGGAGGGTTTTTAAAATTTCCTATCTTACAACATTGCTATGAAAAAGTGCTTAGAAATGTGTTATCGTTATTATGATTTTTTTCTGTTATTCAAAATAATAGATTCTCAAGGTTGGAAAGAACTTCAGAGACCAGTTGGTCTAATTCACATTTGGATAAGAATTCTTTTTGTTATGTCGTTGAGAAGTGGTATTCCCGGGTTGGCTTGAAGGACCTTCAATGAGGGAAATTTACTAATTTTACTTTGGAATAACTCTTATATTTAAGAAGTTTTTGCTTTACAGGGAGACTAGATTTGCCTCTTTGCAAAAGATGATCATACATTTAGAATTGGGAGGAATTTTAGTGACCACATAGTTCGATCCTTTTTTTCTTTTTTTTCTTTCTTTCTTTCTTTCTTTCTTTCTTTTTCTTTCTTTCTTTCTTTCTTTCTTTCTTTCTTTTCTTTCTTTCTTTCTTTCTTTCTTTCTTTCTTTCTTTCTTTCTTTCTTTCTTTCTTTTTTTTTTTTGCTTTTTGCTGAGGCAATTGGGGTTAAGTGACTTGCCCAGAGTCACACAACTAGGGAATGTTAAGTGTCTGAGACCAGATTTGAACTCAGGTCTTCCTGACTTCAGGGCTGGTGCTCTAACCACTGTTGCACCTAGCTGCCCCGATCCTTTTTTTCTTAACCCAAAATGGAACTTGAAGCTCAGTTGGGAATTTAAATAACTTGGTCAAAGTCCCAGAGTAGTAACTGGCAGAGCTTGAATTTGAAGTCGAGTTCTATGACTCCCAATACATGGCTCTTTTCACTATATTCAGTCATTTTTCTTTTACCATTTCTACCTCTGGCTCCAGTTTTGTTCTTTGGGGGCTAAGCAGAACAAACCCAATGTGCTTTAATGTTTGCAAAGCACTTTACATATGTTTTCTCATTTCACCCTTACAACAATTCCATAAGCTAGATTACTATTATTATCTTCCTTTTACGGTTGAGGAAGCTAGCCAAGAAAAGTTAATTTACTTGTCCTGGGTCACACGAATGGAGAGTATCTGAGGCAAGATTTTAACCTAGGTCTTCTTCACTCTAGGTCTAACTGCTGTACCAAATCACTGGTTTAGAATGGCAGCCTTTTAAAAACTTGAGAATAGTTGTCATTTTCCTCTAAGTATTCTCTTCTCCAGGAAAAACACATTTGTCTCTGTCAATGGATTGCTATGTGGTATGGTCTTAAATCTCATCTCTAACCTCCTTTGGATATTCTCCAGTTTATCAGAAGCCTTCCAAAAATGTGGTGAGTGGCACTGAGCATTGGTTATTCCTTCCCACTACCCATTATATTCTTCCTTCAGCATTTCCTTCCTGATACTTATTTGCCTTTCACTTTTCCTTGGCTTGCCAGGAGCCAAGACCAGTTCCCTCATTATTCAAAAGTATTATGCCCTTGGAGCTTCTCTTTGGCATCTCCCAACTTTTCCTTTGCTTTTTGCTCCCCATTTTGTCCTTAGATTTCCCTTATACTTGGGAAGGAAAATGACTAATAAATCAATTCACATGAAGATGATGGTAACTAATAAGAAGCCTGGGTTGTGGTTGTAGTAGTGGTGGGCTAAGGATAGTGAGTGTATTTTAAAGGAGAGAACTGGAGGAATGATGCTTAATCCATGAAAATAAATGCTCTGATGCAAGGCTTCTTAAACTTTTTCCTCTTGTGACCCCTTTTTGCCCAAGAAATTTTTATGCTATCCTGGGTATGTAGGTATACAAAATATGCATACAAATCAAACATTTACTGAAAATAAATCATAATTGCAATCTACAAAAACTTTGATATAATGAATATTTTTTTCTTTTAAAAAATTATTAATTTTCAACATTTATTTTTGTTTAGATTTCCATTTTTCTCCCTCTTTCCCCTCATCCCTCCCCAAGATATAGACTATATATAATATATATATATATATATGCATATGTATATATATAAACACACACATATATACACATGCACACACACATATACTCACACACACACAATCATATTCAATATATTTTCCCATTAGTCATTTGTGAAAGAAGAACTAGAACAAAAGGGAAAAACTATGAGAAACAAAAAAACAAGAACAAGAGTGAAAACAGTATGTTTTGATCTGCATTCTGACTTCATAGTTCTTTCTCTGGATGTGGATAGCATTTTCTATCACAAATCTTTTGGAATTGTCTTAGATCTCTAGCACTGAGAAAAGGTAAGTCTATCAAAGTTGATCATCTGCACAATGTTGCTGTTACTGTGTACATTGTTTTCCTGGTTATTCTCACTTCACTTAGCACTCAGTTCAAGCAAATCTTGGTAGGTTTTTCTGAAATTTGCTAATCATGTCTCTTAGAACAAGTATTCCATTACTTTCATACACCACAATTTGTTCAGGCTATTTTGTAATTGATGGGCATCCCCTCAATTTCCAATTCTTTGCCACCATGAAGAAAACTGTTAAGACATTTTTGTACATGTGAATCCTTTTGCCCTTTTATAATCTCTTTGGGATATAGAATTAGTAGTGGTATTGTTAGATTAAAGGGTATGCACAGTTTTATAGCCCTTTGGGCAGAGCTCCAAATTGCTCTCCAGAATGGTTGGATCAATTCACGACTCTACCAACAATGCTTCAGTGTTTTAATTTTCTCACACCCTCTCTAATATTTATCTTTTCCTTTTCTGTCATATTAACTAATCTGATAAGTATGAGGTGGTACTGCAGAATCATTTTAATTTGCATTTTTCTAAGCAATAGTGATATGAAACATTTTTTTTTCATATGACTATTGATGGCTTTAATTTCTTCACCTGAAAACTGCCTGTTTGATCATTGACCAATTTGTCAATTGGGGAATGACTTGTGTTCTTATAAAGTTGACTGAATTTTCTCTATATTTTAACAATGAGGTCTTTATCAAGCATACTAGCTATAAAAATTATTTTCCAACTTCCTGTTTCCCTTTTAATTTTTGTTGCATTGGCTTTATTTGTGCAAAACCTTTTAAATTTAATATAATCAAAATTATCCATCTTGCATTTCATAATGTTCTCTATCTCCTGTTTGATCATAAATTCTTCCCTTCTGCCAAATTGGGCAGGTAAACTATTACTTGCTCTCTTAATTTTCTGATGGCATTATCTTTTATGTCTAAATCATGTACCCATTTTGACCTTATCTTGGTAAATGGTGTGAGATGCTGTCCAGTGTCTAGTTTCTGCCATACTAAGATTTCATTTTAAAATTTTGTGTCAATATTCATTAGGGAGATTAGTTTATAATTTTCTTTTTCTGTTTTGGTCCTTCCTGGTTTAGGTATCAGCACCATATTTGTGTTGTAGAAAGAATTTGTCTATTTTTTCAAATAATTTATATAACATTAAAATTAATTGTTTTTTAAATGTTTGGTAGAATTTACTTGCAAATCCATCTGACTTTGGAGATTTTTTCTTGGAGAGTTCACTGATGGATTATTTAATTTCTTTTTCTAAAATGATGATATTTAAGTATTATATTTTCTTTTCTAGTAAGCTAAGCAATTTTTATTTTTTGTAAATCTTCATCCGTTTCACTTAGATTGTCAGATATATTGATTGATATACAGTTGGGCAAAAAACCTCTTAATTATTATTTTACTTTCCTCTTCATTGGTGGTGAATTTACCCTTTCATTTTTGGTACTGGTAATTTGGTTTTCTTTCTTTTTTAAAATCAAATTAACCAGGGGGCAGCTAGGTGGTGCAGTGGATAGAGCACCAGCCCTGAAGTCAGGAGGACCTAAGCTCAAATTTGGCCTTAGACACCTAACACTTTCTAGCTGTGTGACCCTGGGCAAGTCCCTTAAGCCAAATTGCCTCAGCAAAAAAAAAAATCAAATTAACTAGAAGTTTATTTATTTTATTGCTTTTTTTCATAAAACTAGATCTTAGTTTTATTTATTAGTTCAATAATTTTCTTTTAATTTTATTAATCTCTCCTTTGATTTTCTGAATTTCTAATTTTGTATTTAATGGGGGATTCTTAATTTGTTCTTTTTCTAGATTTTTAAAGTTATATCCCAATTCATTGACCTCCTCTTTCTCTGTTTTATTCATGTAAACATTTAGAGACACGAAATTTCTCCTGAGAATTTCTTTGGCTGCATACCATAAGTTTCAGCATGTTGTCTCATTTTTATCATTCTCTTTGATAAAATTATTGATTGCTTTTCTGATTTGTTGTTTGGCCCACTCATTCTTTAGGATTAGATTGTTTAGTTTTTAATTAGTTTTTAGTCTATCCTTTCATGGTCTTTTATTGCATGACATTTTTATTGCATCATCATCTGAAAAGGATGCATTTAATATTCCTGCCTTTTTGAATTTGATTGTGAAATTTTTATGTCCTAATACATGTTTAGTTTTTGTGTAGGTGTCATGTATTACTGAGAAAAAAGTATATTACTTTCTATGTATGAATAGGAATTTATTAAGTGCCTATTATGTGTAAAGTATTCTGTTAGGTGTTAGGGCTACAGCCACAAAAAAGAGACTGTCTATGCTCTAAAGAAGCTTACACAATCTTTAGGGGAAGTAACATGTTTACCTACAAATATATATTTTGGATGAGTTAGGACTTTCCTTATAATATATAGTCTTAGAGAGTTACTAAGAGTACTGAAAGGTTGTGATTTGCTTAGAGTCACATGTTAGGATGTATCAGAGAAAGACTTTGAACTCAGGTACTTCTGATGATGAGTAGCTCTCACTGAACTTTTCTGTATTGTCTCTCTATAATTATGAGTTACTGTGCTATAAGAGCAAATCAGAATTGCAGTAGTTCAAAAGAAACATGAGTGCACAAATTTAGAGATATTTCTTCTCCAATGTTCATGTGGACCATTTATGACCAACCAGTTGTAGAGCCTTCAAAGCTCATATTGATCTCATCAGCCACAGCCAGACACTGCACCTGGGCCCTAATATGGTGATGTCATGTTGGTTTTCTCCACCTCCACCATTTATAATAAGCACACACAATCAATATAAGCTGATTTTTGGGAGGGGAGGTTCCTTGACTTCAAATCCAATGCTGTAAATTTAGTGCTGTTTCTATTGCATCAAACTGATGGGGGTAGGAAGAGAAAAACAGAGAAATACACAGAAAGACAGACATACAGCAAATATACACACATAGACAGAGAGAGAGAGAGAGAGAGAGAGAGAGAGAGAGAGAGAGAGAGAGAAAGAGAGAGAGAGAGAGAGGAAGAAAGAGAAAGAGAGAGAGAGAAAAAGAGAGAGAAAGAGAAAAAGAGAGAAAGAGAGAGAGAGAGAAAGAGAAAGAGAGAAAAAAGGAGAGAGAGAAAGAGAGATGGGAGAGATGGAAGGGGGGGAGAAGATAAAGACAAAGAGAACACAATGACCAGTTTTTTTTTTAAATACAACCAAACTCATTTTTAAGAAATCTTTGGATGCTATTATACCTTTTGCATATTCCAGTTTAAAAGTACAGAAGCAACCCACCCACTGATCAGTGGGATGCACTCTCATTTGGTATAGTGGTGACTCTAACACAGATGCAGAATGGACCCTCTGCTTCAGAGCAAGGTGAGAAATAAGCTTCTTGCCCCTCTTTCTCCTCCCCCACGATGCATTCTAACCTCTTTTGCCTACAGGTCCCAGCACCCTCCTCCTGTGATTTCTCAGTCTTCTTCTGTGACCTTTGAAATTAGCAACACCTACAGTTCTGTCACCGTGATATTTTTCCAGGGGTTGAAATAATTGATTTTTAAGCATAATCATATAAATGTGTGATCCTGGTTTGAATATCAAAGGTACAAATGAGCTCTAAAGGCCACGGGGAATAATTGTTCCCATAGTTTCCTTTCCCTGATGCCTCTCATCAGGGAACTTGGCTATTCCTGAAAGGTAATGATAGCATGGCAGCTGACAGCACCTGGGGGTTCTGAGTCCCCATTTGGCTGTCTGTCACAACTTGGGAAAGGAAAAGAGAACTAGTGTCTGTTTGGGGGAAGGACATTCAGGATCATTTTAGATGAGAAGCAGAAGGGACTTATGTAGCCATCTAGGTCAGAGACTTTTTTCTCCCCTGAGGCAGTTGGAGTTAAGGGACTTGCCCAGGGTTACATAGCCAGTAAATGTCAAGTGTGAGGTCAAATCTGAACTCAGGTCCTCCTAATTCAAGGGCTGGTACTCCATCCATTGCACCATGTAGCTGTACCTCAGGTCAGAGACTCTTTTTTTTTTTTTTTTATTAAAGCTTTTTATTTGCATAACATATGTATGGGTAATTCTTCAACATTGATTCTTGTTCTGTTACAAATTTTTCCCCTCTACTCCCCACCCCTCCCCTAGATGGCAGGATATCCACTACATGTTAATTATGTTAAAATACTTGACAAATTGAATATGTGTATACATATTTTTACAGTTATCTTGCTGTGCAAGAAAAATCATATCTACAAGAAAAAAAAATCTGAGAAAGGAAACACAATGCAAGCAAACATCAATAGAGAGCATGAAAATGTTATGTTGTGGACCACATTTCATATCTCTCTCTGGGTGTATATGGCTTTCTTTACTGAACAATTGGAACTGGTTTGAAACATTTCATTGTTGATGAGAGCCATGTCCATCAGAATTGATCATCATATAGTCTTGTTGTTGCCATGTATAATGATCTCCCGGTTCTACTCATTTTACTCAGCATCAGTTCATGCAAGTCTCTCCAGGCCTCTCTGAAATCATCCTGCTGGTCATTTCTTACAGAACAATAATATTCCATAACATTCATATACCATAATTTAATCCAGCCATTCTCCAATTGATGGGCATCCATTCAACTTCCGGTTTCTAGCCACTACAAAAAGGGTTGTCACAAACATTCTTGCACATGTGAGGCTCTTTCCTTTCAGGTCAGAGACTCAACTGGTGTCTGGGAACTTTAAAAAATTCCGTATTTTGATAACTGTATTTCAATGTAATTAATTTCCTTTATAAGCCTATATCTTTTTTTGCATTTAAAAACATTTGGAGAAGGGAATATATAGACTTTGCCAGACAGCTAAAGGGGTTCAAGACACAAAATGGTTTAGAATTTCTTATCTTGTCCAGTCCTTTTCTTGTATTGATGAGCAAACTGAAGCTCCCCTGAGATGGAGCCAGTGGTAGAGCTGTAATCCAAGCAAATATCTTAGTGAAGGAGTACTTTTTGCCCTTCTATTTGCAGTCTTTCCTCTGTAATCCATCCATCAAAATGATCTTCCTAAAAAGACCACACCAGTCTCACTTTTTCAACAGTCCTTAGTATTTCCCAGTTGCCCGTAGGAAAGAACTTCCGAAAACAAAACCTAAACTAAACTCATTAGTCTATTGTTTGAAACCCTCCATTCTCTAGATCTAAACTAACTTTCTAGCCCTTTCATCTGACTAGGCTTCATATGCCATATGTTGTAGCCATTCTGACTTATTTCTTGTTCCTTGAATTCATCAATTCATCTTGTAACTTTATGCCTTTGAATAGGTCTAGAATGCACTCCCTTCTTATCTCCTATCATTTAACCTCAGAGAATCACTTCTCTCATCTGGAAAATGGGGACAATAATTACAACTACTTGTTATGAGGCTCAAATATGATAATGTATGCAGATTTTAAAGTAGATCATCATAATTATCATGATCTTCATCATTTCTGATCAGAATTTTTATTTTCTTTCAAGATTAAATCCAAGAATTGTCACTTCATCTGCTGAGTGTTTCCTGATCTTGTTGTCAATGATCTTTCCCTTTTTAATTTGGTATATGGAAATAGCACTGGATTATTGTCATAGCACCTAAATTTCCTTTCTTCTTAGATAGCTACAGTGCCTCAGAGAAAGTGTATCATAGGGATGCAAAGCCAAGGGCTCTCTGAGGCTATTGGGAGAACTGGGTAGCCTGAGATTGAACAGAAGCAAGATGGTGGTGATTGCAACCAGGTGATCACAATCCCTGATTTCTTTCCCATCTGTCTGAAAATTATGGTCACTAGTGTTGACCTGGCAACATGACATAGGGAATATTCTAAGCACATAAATGCCTATTTATATTGAGTACTTTGGTAGGTTATGAGGTTCATCAGCTGCCTTTTGGCCACTTCTGAAAGCTAAATTTTGCTTCTGAATTGGCTGTAGCAGATGCTTTCCTCTCTTCCTTTGCCAAAAGTTGAATGAGATGTACATCCCAGGAGGGCTACTCAAGCTTATGGCTTGACATGAGCACCAACTTCCGGGAAAATGCAAAATGCTTCTTAGTTCTGGACATACGCGTCTGGAACAGCTTGTGCCCTCATGGCTGTTTGTGGGAGCTCTTGGGTCTTTGAGGATAGTGCTTCAGCTTAGCATTGGTTCTCAATTTGGGAAAAACTGCCAGATTGAAAAGAGAATAATATTGTTGTTTATGGAGCACCAAGAAGCATATGTCTCTGCAGACAGACATCAGGGAGGCATTTTCTTTTGGAGAAATACTGTGTTTTCTCAGGGAAGACCTCTTGCCTAGGAGCAGGCTTTTAACCTATGGAAATTCTATAAGCAAGACTAGCTCAATGCACCAGGGGAACTTATAGCTGCCCACAAGGTGCTCAGCCATTAGTGACTTACTCCTTTGGA
>JAJPUD010001204.1:61607-95784 GCA_023553655.1 Myrmecobius fasciatus | reverse complement strand
CTCCTCCTCCTCCTCCTCCTCCTCCTCCTCCTCCTCCTCCTCCTCCTCCTCCTCCTTCTTCTTCTTCTTCTTCTTCTTCACTGTTGACAATCTGGATGGATTCTGATCTCATAATTCAACTGAACCTGCTCTTTTCAAAGTTACCATTGTCTTCTTTCTCACAATTGCCAAATAGAATAACTTTTCTCCAGTCCTCATCCTTCTTGAGCTCTCTGAGTCTTTAACACTATTCTTCTTCTAGATACTCTCTTTTTTTTCTAGTATAGTAAAAGTCCCTACATGTAATATAGGGCCATTGTATGGCTTAAAGAGAAGCAGAGTAGACATCTCTAGTTTCTTCTCCTTGACCCTTCTCCATGGGATATTAATTCCTTCCAGAAGAGGAAGGGTTGGGGTCAGAAGCTTGGCCACTCAGACCTCCTCAGAGAGAGGGTAATACTGGGCTAGAATTATATCTGTCTCCTCCCTTAAGTATTATTAATCTAGGGGATATCAATTTCAGGTTCAAGCTAAATTTCTGATCACCATTAATGGGGAAAGGAAGACCCAAACTTTATATCCAAAGCCTGCTTCCCTTCCAATTCCACATGGGAAGCAACAAAGAAATCCATCTATCCAATCAATAGCAAAACAGAAATCAGAAAACTATACATAGGAGAGTACATGCTCTGTAATAGAATGAAGGAGTTTTCCCATTGGGAATAGAATAACTGTTCAAACAAGAGAAAAGTCTTTGATTTCACTCAAAGGGGAAATTTCCCAAAAGGCTCTAGTATAGCCAGCTGGGGACAGGGACATGATGGCGATTGCCAGCTCTTTTCATGTTGCTTCATCCCAGTCTTTAGTCTCTCTACAGGAACCTAAAGTGAGATTGACATCAGCCATTTTCTTTCTTGAAGCTGTAAGCCAGATGTGCCCAACATGATTAAAGATCTCAAAGAGACTGGAGCTCTATTCTCTTTGCCCCTCACAAACTCTGCCTTATTCCTTAAGTAGTGATAGCTCCACCAGTGAGGAAAATTTCCTATACCAATGGACCTTAGGATGTAGATTAAACTAGGCATTCTCTCCTGGTTCTCCTATCAATCTGATTTTTTTCCTTTTCTTTGGAGGCAATCAGGGTTAAGTGACTTCTCCAGGATCACACAGCTAGTAAGTATCTGAGGTTGGATTTGACTCCAGGGCTGGTGTTCTATCCATTGTGCTTCTAGCTGCCCTATTAACTGTTACCATTAAGTTGCTCTTGCTGGAACTTCATTCAGGTCATTCCCATTAACCATGGGTGTCACATTGGACTTATCCTGGGTTCACTTATTTTTTCTTTCTATACTATCTGACTTGGCAATCTCATTAACTGCCATTCATCCCTGTCTAGCTGATTCTCAGATCTATTTGTCCTACCCTAACTCCTCTTCTGGGAAGCTAGGTGGATAGAGTGACACATATGGACTCAGGAAGACTCATCTTTGTTGAGTTCAAATCTGGCCTTAGATACTTAACTGTGTGACCCTGAGCAAGCCACTTAACTCTATTTGCCTCTGTTTCCTCATCTGTAAAATGGGCTGGATGAGGAAGTGGCAAACCACTCCAATAACTTTGCCAAGAAATCCCCAAATGAGTCAGAGTCAGCCATGACTGAAAAATGACTGGACAACTCCTCTCTTGACCTTTAGTTTCATGTCTCCAACCGCTTCTTGGACATCTTGAACTCAATGGCTTAGAGATATTTTAAACTTAATCTGTCCTCAATGGAGCTCATTATTTTTCTCCTCAAACCCTACACTTTTTCTAACTTCTGTATTTCTTGTTAAGTTCTCCCAATTATAAAGGTTCTCATCTCAGAGCTCATCATCCTTGACTCCTCACTTTCATTCATACTCCATATTCAATCTGTTGCCAACTCCTGTTGATTCTTCCTTTGGAATATCTCTCATATACTCCTCCTCTTCCCTGACAATGACTGCTAAATCTTTCTGAAGCCCTTATCACCTTATACCTGGATTATTGCAATAAATTTGTAATACCTCATACCTCTCCCGACTCTAGTCCATTCTCTACTTGGTCAGATGTCTGACCATGTCATCTCTCTGTACAATAAACTCTAGTGGCTCACTATTACCTCCAGGGTAAAAACAATCCTCTCTTCAGCTTTCAAAACCCTTTATAACCTAGACCCTTCCTATTTTTCCAGTCTTTTTCATTTCCCTATCACAGATTCTGCTATCCATCTGTGCTGTTCTTCACACATCACACTCCATTCCCCAACTTGGTTCATTTTTTATTGGCCACCCCCCATGTTAGGGACTTTTCCCAAGCTCTCTTGGATTTTTTCAGGTTCCAGCTAAAATCTCACCCTCTATAAGAAGCCTTTCCCAATCTCCCTCAAGGCTTTTTTGATTATGTTCAGTTTATGTAGTCTACAGCTCAGTTGTATGTAATTCTTTGTTGTCTCTCTGATCAGACTGTGAGCTGCTTGGGAACAGGAACTGGTATTTGGCTGCCTTTTGGGGGTTTCAACAGTGCTTAGCACAGTACCTAACAACAGTAGGTGCTTAATATATATTAGTTGACTGACCTACAATTCTAGAATCATCCAAAATCAAAACTGGACACCCCAGCTTCTTAAAATTGTGGTTCTTGATTCCATATGGGATTTTGCAACTGAATTTTGGGGTTGAAAAATTATGATTTAGCAGCATTTGTTTTGCACACTTATTTTATATGCTCCGAGTCATGTAAACATTTCTCAGGCAAAAAGGGGTTGTGAGTGGAAAAAGTTTAAGAGGCTCTGATCTACACCAGTTCCCTTGCTGGAAAAAAAGGGAAACTGAGACCCAAAGAAAGATGACTTCTCTCACATCACATACCAAGTTTGTGGCTGTGGACAGTCAGCAAACATTTATTAAACTGTTCCAATAGGTAAAAACAATCCCTATCCTTAAGGAGCTATATACACTTAGCCAAAATTGAAACAGCCTCAGCAAAAAGAAGGCAAAAAAAAATACTGATCACAACGGAAACGACCGAGTCCCCTACTTACAGTAGTCTTCTCAAGCTTCAAACCTCTCTCCCAGGGATGCAGACTGAAGAGAGGCTCTCCTAATCCCACTCTGGCATTTTCTCTCCTCTTTCCCTGTTGGGTAACAAGGTTAGGGAGCTGGCAGAAGCTTCAAATCTGGAACTGATTTGATTAAGCTGTTATCTAGATGTATAAGGATGCAGAAAACCAAATCTTGGCAGTCTTGATGTGTATGAGTATGTGTTTGTATCTGTTTGTGTGGGTATATGTGTATGTTTATGTGCCTGTGTGCCTGTGTGTGCTGGTGGAAAGTGGGCTCTAGTTTCTGAGGCCAAGGTTTCACACCTTAATCTGAAACAGGTCTGGGTGTAAATTGGCTCGATTCCACCCAAATACAGAGAAAAGTTCAAGTCAACATATACAAAACAGCAAATTTAATGGCATTTAAAAAAAGAATTACAAAGTAAGTTAGTGCAATTCTCACTTACTAAATTCTTTGAAAATTTTCAAAAATATTTCTTTGAAGACGGAAGGTTTTTCTTGTTACAGGAAGCTTTTTCCAGCTCTCCCCTTTTCTCCTTTCCAACATTTACAGTCTGGATAGTCTAGTGCCTGGTTTATAATGACAGGAGACTCACTCAGGGCTTGTTGATTGGGAGGTTCGCCAATTATACTTTCCCAGTTCTGTTCCTGACCACAGTGTTCAGTGAGTGTCCATCCTGCCTTCCGAGGCTACCCAGAGTTCTGTGAAACAGGGCTCAGTCTGTTCAGGAATAAAAAGGATTTCAAAGATGGCAGCAATTTTGGAGAACCAATCAATCTCTTTATTTTACAGAAGAGATAACCAAAGCTCAGAATGGGAAGGTACTTGACCAAGGTCTTAGAGGGAATATGTGGCAGAGCCAGTTCTTCCTTAAGCTCACATCCATTTCTTTTTCTCTTATATTGAGCCTCCTATCTCACTTCTTCTCTCCTCCCCAAATCAGCTAAAAGGACCGGACATACATTAGGAATTATAGATATTTGAGGCAGCTCAGTTTAGTGGATAAAGTGTTGGATGTGGAGTCAGGAAACTCAAGTTCAAATCCCACATATATTGCTTGCTTACTATCTAAACTCTGTTGCAAAGTCACTAAATTTCTCTCAATCTCAGTTTCCTCATCTGTAAAATTGGGGAAATAATTCTTGTATGATCTCTCTTAAGTGTTATTTTAATACTTATTAGTTAGTATAATAAGTAGCAGCATTATGTTAATAAATATATTTAGCATAAGTAGTGTATTATTATAAGTGCAATAGTGTTATAGAAATGTAAGTCATGTTTCTTCACTGGACTCAGTTTCCTTCTCTGTAAAAGGAAAAGATTTTATGAGATACTCTCTGAGGACCCTTCTTGTTTTGACATTCTGTGTTCTATGATTGCTGGAACTAAAAGAAATCATATGTTCTAACTCCTTTTAATGATGGGAAAACTGAGGTCCAGAAAAAGGATGGTATTTGCTCATACTGGCACTATATATAAGTATTACTATTATTATTATTTGTTTTTATCTATCTATGCTTTTCTTGCTGTGGATGAACTCTTGGTGGGGAAATTCCCTTTATTAATGCAATTAAAAGGCTTAGAAAACTAGCTAGGGTTTTCGAATGTAAATACTATTGTCCCCATTTAATAGACAAGACCCCAAATGAAAGTTCTAAGAGGGTCAGGAACTTGACCATGATGATAAAGCTAGAAAATATTTGGGCTATCAAAGAGTCTTCTGCTTACAGGTTCCTCATCATTTCTACTCCAACACATATACGAGGCTTGGGATCCTAAATCCAGAGTTTGGAAGTTCAATTCTTTTCCCCTTCCATTTTACAATTGAGGAAACTGAGATTAAATTATTTAAGGCCACACTAACACTAAACATCAGAATCAGCATATGTTCCTTGTACTATGCTGGCTTATTAGAATGTAAGCTCCTTCAATGAAAGGATGGTTTAATTTTTGTCTTTGTATCACCAGTGCTTAATAATTATTTGCTGATTGATTGCTTCTCATATTGAATCCAGCTTTCCTGACCCTTAGCTCAATGTTCTTTCCTCTGCAATTGATTGATTCCTGTTTTTTCTCCGTTCTTCCTTATTGGTGAATTCTTTGTCTTTTCTCTCTTTTTAGAGATGGCTGCATGAAACCAGATGACAGCTGCTTTCTTCCTACACAGTTTATTATTGTTTTTACCCATGTAGACACTACTTCAAGGCATTAACCATGCTGATGGTCTTCAGCAGGTCTCTAGTTTCACTAGCCCCACCCTTCCTTTCTTGGGGAAGATGGCTAACAATTCTTTAAAAGCAGATGAAAATCAATTTCTGGGCTTCCTGTCCCTAGGAGGAGGCTTCATGAAGATCTGGGGTACCATATTTGAGGAAGGACTTTGCTAGTCTGGGAACATCCAGAGAAGGAGGAATAGCAAGGTAAAATATCCTAAGACCTTACTATATGAAGATGGGTTGAAAAAACTCGGGATATTTAACTCAAAATTGAGAATATGTAAGAGGAAACCTTGTAGCTGATTATTTGAAGGGTTGTCATGTGGAAGAAGGTGTATACAGGTGTAGAGTTAAAATGGAACTCAGAAACATTAAATGCTTTACATATGTTATGTCATTTGATCTTCACAATTCTGTGGAGTAGATGCTATTATTATTTCCATTTTACAGATGAGGAATCTAAGAGAGTTTAACTGAATTGCTGAAAGTCATATAGCTAAAGCGTCTGAGACAGGATTCAAATGTTTTCAAGTCAGACACTATCCTGCCATCTAGCTACCACTAATCATTATCAGAAAGTGGGAACAAGCTGCTTCTGGGACCAGTAGGTTCTCCCGCACTAGAAACCTTCAAATAAAGCTTGGATAAACTCTCCTCAGGAATTTGAGAGGAGATTTGGGTCTGGTTTGGCCAGATGGTCTCCTGGGTCTTTTTCAGTTGTTGAGATTCTCTTTGGTCTTTGTAGACCATGCTCCTAGGCAACAATTAGACCCTGTATCCCTTCAGATTAATAGAACCGAATAGCCATGTGTTTTGGGTGGTCTTCCTAAGAAAACTTATGGGACAGAGGCAAGAAGAATGAGGTCAAGGGTGATTAGTTATGTCTTTTGAAGAGGTCATTGGGAAGATGGTGGAAGGGGAATGAGAAACACATTCTTGATTTTACGAGTGGGCATTCATCATGGTCCGGACACCATTTGGGAGGTTGAATTATTTCCTGTAAGGAGCTAGGGGACAAATAATCTCAATCCTATAAAAGCCTGTCTGTGAGCAAGCATTTCAGGAATGTGTTTTATTAATTGCATTATCTAATTTCCTCCTATCCATCATTTTAGCTATTTCTGTTTTTATAGTGCAGTGAGCTCAGGTGTACAGAAATAAGATGATTTGCTAAAGGACACAGGGCAACTTAGAGGTGTTTTCAATCTAAATCACTTTTTTGATTCTGAGATGAGGGAAAGTATGGCTAGATTGAAGACAGGTGACATCATAATGCACAGAGAGCTAGGTCTGGAGTCAGGAAAACTCATCTTCTCGAGTTCAAATCTGGCTTCAGACACTAGCTGTATGACCTTGGGCAAGTCACTGTCTACCTCAGTTTTCTCATCTGTAAAATGAGCTAGAGAAGGAAATGCGAACCACTCTGGTATCTTTGCTAAGGAAATCCCAAATGAGATCACAAAGAGTCTATCATGATTGAACAATGACAAAGGGATATACAGGAAGATAATTATAATAGCTATCATTTATATATTTTAAGGTTTACAAAGTGCTTTATGTATTTTTACTCATTTTATAGTTGAGGAAACCAAGGCAGAGAAGCATGTAAGTGACTTGCTCTGGATTATACAGCTAACAAGTGTCTGAGGCTGGATTTGAACTCAGATTTTCTTCACTCCATTTCCAGGGCTCTATCCACTGTACAGCCTTGGCCCAGGTTTATCCCTCCAATGAGCTTCATTATGCATATATTTTGATGCATAATCACAAACCTCAGAGTTAGAAGGGACCCAGCCTTTGTGTGAAGACTTTCAGTGGCAGAGAGCTCATCCCCTCCTTAGCCATCCTGTTCCACTTGGGATAATAATTATCAGCAAATTTTCCCTTATATTAAGTTTACATTGTCTGCTTTGTTAGCTGTGACTCCTCAGATACTTCCAGCCATTCTCTTGTCACTGGGGGTATCACCTCTACTTTTCCCATCTGAAAGTTGGATTTGACCCCCAGAATCTCCTTGAGCTTTGATTGTCCAGCTTTAATTCTGTTTTGCTCCCAGCCTCTCCACTGTTCCTTCTCTGCCTCCCTTGCTACGCCTCCATGTGTATCCTCTGTCTTTCCTTCCAATTTCTCTTTATGATTGCTTTCCTCCATTAAAATGCAAGCTTTTTCAGTGTAGGAGCCAGCATGGTTTTATTTGTATTCCCAGCACCTGAAAAGCAGTAAGATCTTCATAAATGTCTACCATTTGGTCTTAGTTCTACCCTGAGTGGAACAAGTTCATTCCATAAAACAATGAACCTAAATTTTAATATATAAAATATACATAAGTGTATAAAAATACAGAGATTTAAAAATATTTCAAAATACTTGTTATCAAACAATATATTATACACAAAAGCTTGGGGGTAAGTAGTAGGGTCTGACTGTGAATTAATTTGGAAGTAAAAAAAAAAGATCTTTGATTCCCAGGATCAGATCTTGCTGCTGATTGTTATTTGGCTGTTTCAGTAATGTCTTATTCTTTGTGACCCCATTTGTGATTTTCATGGCAGAATTACTAAAGTGACTTTCCATTTTCTTCTCCAGATCATTTTACAGATGAGGAAACTGAGGCAAATAGGGTGAAATGACTTGCCCAGAATTACACACCTAACATCTGAGGCCAGATTTAAACTCAGATCTTTCTGACTCCAGGCTTATCTATTGTACTACCTAGTTGCATCCTTGCTATAGAAGCACTTAAGTCACTTACCATCCCTTAGTTTCCCCTCTTGTTAAATGAAGGGCTTGTATTAGATGGCCTCTGGAGTCCTTTCCAGATGTTAAGCGGTGATCAATAAATAAACTAACAATTTTAAGCACCCACGTTATATGCCAGGCACTGTGCTAAGTACTGAATGTACAAGAAAGGACATCCCTCAAGAAGTTTTTAGTCTAATGCGGGAGATGACATGCAAATATCTATGTACAAACAAGTCAGATCCAGCATAAATTAGAAATACTCAGCAGAGGGAAGGCCCTAACAGTAGGGGGCTCAGGAAAAGTGTTTTGAATGTTTTGGGACTCAGGAAAATCTGAGATTAGGAGGGAGAACATCCCAGGCATGGGACACAGTCAGATAAAAATGCCTGGAGTAGGGAGATGGGAATGTCTAGGGTGAGGAGCAATGTTGATGTCACTGGATGAAGAATATGTGGGGGGTGTAAAACGTAAGAAGACTGGAAAGGTAGGAAAGGGCCAGGTGTGGCCCTGATTTAAAAGCTAAACAAGGTTTTATAGTTGATCCTGGAGGAGCCACTGGAATTGGGTGTTAGATTTGGAATCCAGAGCGACTTGGGTTTAAATGGCTATGTGACCATGGAGAGTTGACTCTACCTCTCTGATTGTTTCCTTTCTTATCTGTAAAATGGGATTTTTTAAGCAACTGTCTTAGATTCTTAAATTGCTAATCTGCCTCAGTGGAATGGGTTTCTTAGTTTAGGGCTTCTTATATCAATGAAACCCCAAGTCTGGGGAAAAGAGGGGGGGAAATATTTCTATATTACCTATCTTGCAGTTATTTTGAGGCTCAGACAAGATAATGTTAGTAAAGTCTTTCACAGGGTATCCCTAAAGTAGCCTCGAGGTTAAAAACTGCCCTAAGACCTGCTGTAAATATTAGCTATTCTTCTATATTCTCTTATTCTCTAGATGGACTCTCCAGGGCCCTGTGAAGAGCCCTGGGAATAGATGACATCAGCAGGGACTTGGAGAACTGTTGTCCTCTCCAGCATTTTGCTTTGACCACTGAGAGTGGGTTTGGGGGGAGTCTGATGAGTGAGGCTGGATGGAATTGGGTCTGAGGTTGGAGCCACACACTGGCCTTCTGTTGCTGGCCATAATCCCTTCTCTGTGGGCTTTGTGTGTGGTGTCCTCCTGTGGGGCCTTCCTTGAGACCTGCAGCTGTTACCCTCTGCCCTGCCCTGCCCAATGGGGCTGCTTTATGGGGAGGACTGGACTGCAGGTGTCGGGGTCCAAGGATGCCACTTCTCAAAAGAAGCTCTGTTCTTGAGTCTAGTGGATTTCCTGGAAGAAACAGCCTAAGGTTTCTGATGAATCTGAGTTCATCCTATCCCAAAGAGGGGGAAAAAAGGAAGGGAGACTGATGAACAGTACATGGGTATCTGCTGATGCAATGTCCTCATGGTTCTTGGATATCCCTGGAATAGAACTGCCCACAGTGAAGGCCAGTGGTGGTGGAGAGAGAGCTCCTTCTCCCACTCCAGCTTAGTAAAAGGTTGCCTTGGACACCCAGTCTCCTTAAATAAATTACAATTGTAACGGGGCAATGTGTATCTATTCTGGAAAACAAACAAAATTTGAGATGAGAAAATCAAGAGACTTGAGTCCTTGGTCCTAGCCCTAACTTGCTGTGTAACTCTGGCCAAATCACTTCTTTCTGCACCTCAATTTTTTAAGAGGTTGGACTATTTTTGTAGCACGGGCCCCTCTGGCAGTCAGCCTGCTGAAGTCTATGGATTTTTTTTTCAGAATAATACTTTTAAATGCATAAAATTAAACTCACAGGCTTGTAAAGGAAGACAATTATATTGAAATTTCAAATATTAAAAACAAAATATTGAACCATTGAACATTTTAATTATTACACTATTAAAATATTAAAAAACAAATTCTGGACCCAAGGATAAGATGCCTTGGAGACGACCTCTAAGGATCCCTCTAGGTAGAAAATTCTGTGATTTGATATAGAAATTTCTGTCTTTCAATTACTGCTGGTTTTTCTTTGAATTTCCCACTCTCTGTTTTTTCTTAATCCTTTTTCTACTCCTTTCTTTTTCTTCCCCTTTTCCTCTTCTCTCTCTTCCCTGTCTCCTCTATCATCTCATTTCTTCACTTATCCCTTCTTCCAAGTATTTTCCTTTCCTTAGAGGGGCTGGAATTGACATTGACTATCCCCATCCTCATCCTTTTAATTTGCAGCTTTGGATAGTTGTGAATGGAAGAGGAGGCCGGGAATTAAAAGGAGGTCTGCCTTTAGGCTACCACTCTGAGAAGGAAGGAGGGAAGAAGGGAGGGGGAAGGGTGTGTGTATGTGTATGTGATTGATGGAGTCCTCCTGGCTGACACTGCCCACTACCTCATTCCTCCTCACCATCCCCTTCCTTTGCTGAGACAATCAGCAGGGTCAGTGGCCAGCTGAGCTCCAGTTGGAAGGGAGTTTAGCCATTTTATTCTCTGGGTGGGAGGGCTGGGTAAGCAGGGGAGGTGGGGATATGGGGGGACACCATCATCGAAAGTCTCTCACAGTCCAACACAAGGAGACTTTGTTTGGATAAAATAAAGGGTGACCCCCTGCCCTGCCACAGAAACTGAGGCTTCTTTACAAACCAGTAAAAAAGACTATTACTCTGGCTGACCTGTATTTGGGTGACATTTATCTGAGTCTTGGTGGGGGTGGCTGGGTATAATTTCTGGTGTATTTATATCTGGGACTCTGGCTCTCAGCAGGCATGGGGTGCATTTAATTAAGCTAGTAAGACTGTAAAAAACGCTGCTCACAGGGTGGGAGGGGGTGGAAAACTCACCATAATCCTAACCTTCGTGATGAGACTAAAATTAATGCAACATAGAATATCATTGCTGCTCAGGGCTTTAGAATACAGACCAGAACACCATACTGTAAATTGATCTCAGAGGTTCCCTAGAAAAAGAGGACATGCTGGATTTCTTAGTCTGCAGTCTATAAAGTTATTTAAAGCAAAAAAATAAAGAAAAAATTTTTGATAACGGTATTTGAATAGAATTGGTTTCTTTTGTAACCTTAGCTATTTTATGTATTTAAAGACATGATTCTGGAAAGGGCCCAAGGCTGTAACCAGGTTGCCAAACTGGTCTAGGACAAAAAATAAGTTAAGAACACATACTATAGTGAACATTCTGGTAGATGGAGTTCATGTTTCCACAATACCTGGAAAATTCTTGGGAATACCAATCCATCCAGAAGATTGTATATGGATTCTCAAGCATGGCTCAGCATAGATTTGACGGGGCAAGTGATTTTTCAGAACAACCAATTTATAAACTTACTATTGATGCAGGTTTGTTGTTTAAGTATCTTTTTAGCACAATTCAATTCCCTTCTTTGCCTCTATATTGTAAAATTTTGTATTACATTATTATTATCATTTTGCAGAGCATACAGTTAAAAAGAAATAAAGAGTATTGTGGGGATGATGAATAGATAGGTTTCCATAGTCAGGAGGGATAGATGTAGTTGAGAAGAATGGAAGAAATGAGAAGAAATGGTAGCTGTGTATTTTGTCCAGACCTTGACAGTGACAGCAAGGGCTGTGGATCTGCCTTTTAGTGTTTGTTCAGATGCCTTGCTGAAAAGCTAGCACTCTGATGTTATGCTAAGATGAAGGAAGAAGTGACCAAATAGAGAGTGTTTCTCTTCCTTAACTGCTCTGTTTCCACTATGTTTGGAGAGAGAAAATTAACTGGGAAACTGACAGATATTTGGGAATGGGCAATATTTTACCCACTTTCTTGTTAGTTACTTAGCTATATTGTGCATTGACTGCTTTTTGCTCCAATTTAATGAATTGCCTGGTTTGGTATGGCCCTAATTCACCAGATGGGAGCTCTTTTTATAGTTGGTTGTTTCTGGGTGTAGCATGTGGACAGACCTATGCTGCAAGAGAATGTCAGCTGAGAAACACCTCAGAGCAGGGGTGTCAAACTCAAGTAGAAATGGGAGCCCCTAAACCATACATAAGGATTCCTGTGGGCCACATATTGACTTAGAAAACTATGTGTAAATATTATCTATGTTTTGTTGTATTTTTATTTATCTTGTTAACTATTTTCAAATTATATTAAAATCTGGTTTGGAGTGGGAGGAGTCATATTTGATACCTCTGCAAAAGAGCATGAGTATCAGAACTAAAAGGTAAAGCTCATAGAGTCCAACCCCTTTATTTTGTTAAACAAGAAACTAGGATCTAGAGAGGGCAAGGGACTTACTTAAAGTCACACAGCAAGTTAGCAGCAGAACTGTGACTACAAGAGAGTCCCAGTACAGCCATCTTTCTACTATACCAAACTGCTTTGGTTTTCTCTCTTTAAAAAATCAAATTTTTTTTATTGAAGTTTTTTATTTTCAAAACATGTGCAAGGATAATTTTTCACCACTGATCCTTGCAAAACCTTGTGTTTCAATTAAAAAAATCATATTTTTAATGATATCTTTTTGCTTTTATATCAGATTCATTTCCAAATATGCCCTTCCCTATCCAAGGGACTATCTCTTGTAATATTTTGATTTGAGATTTGATAAGAAAGAGGAAAAAATAGTTTAGAAAAATTAATGAGCACACCAACCACGTCTAATGATACATGCCATATTCTATTTCCATCATCTTTTGCCTTTGCAAAGAGGGGATGGAAGTACCAACTCTTGTCTGGGGTCAGACTTGGTCATTATAATTATACAGTATTCAGCTTTTTTTGTGGTGATGGTTATTGTTCTTTCCATTTGCATTGTTGTAATCATTGGGCATATTATTTTTTCTGGTCTGCTTCCTTAACTTTGCAGCACTTTGCACAGGTCATTCTCTGGCCTGATTCTCACAGAGAGTTATATACAGTAGTGAGAAAGGCCCAGGAAAGAAGCCAAAAGCAACAAGCCAACAGCTTCGTGGCCTCCAGACTCCTTCTGAGGGTTCATAGTTCTCTCTTCTCCCTGTGTAGAGTGGTCCCAGGAGCTTGACTAGGAAGGCTCTAAATATTTTGCATGGATCTTGCTAGGAGATTCAATTTGGTCTTATTCTTAATGCCTCCCTCCTTCCCTTCCTTATTTTCCCCTCCCTCCTGTTCTAAGTTGGCAAGGTGAATGTGATTTCTTGGAATTCAGATGCTTGGCGGGACACCAAATTCCTTCCACCTTTCTTGGGTAAACTAGGGTAACCCAAGAAACTCAAACTTTAGGTGAATTAGGGGATTGTCTCCTCCAAACATGTTAAGACTCCCTCTGGTGGAATGGGTGGATAAGAACAATTTGTTTTATTGTTCAGGGCAGAAGCACTTGGAGCTTGGTCAGACATTGAAGACATCAGGGGTCATCCACTGCATCCCAGATGTGGACTTTGATGACTTGAAAGAGAGAGTGAGCCTGACAACTTTTGCAACTCTGCCTCACTTAAATATTGAGAATTAAAAAACTTCATGCCGTGATATCATTGATCCTCTTTGGAACAAAGGATGCTGTACTTTCTCTCAAACAAATGTCTTCCCAACTTATAGTTCCATAAGATTGGAGTAGTGGGTATTTCTATGGTATTTTAGAATTACAAAGTACATTAAGTCCATTCTCTTGTTAAAAATTCTTATAAAAGCTCTGTAATAAATAAATGAATCAACGAAGTATTAAGTACTTATATGTGCAACTCAGCCTCACTTACAGCCAATACATTTGAGAGTTAAGATATCATGTCATGATATCACTGATCCTCTTTGAGACAAAGGATGAACAAAACAGCAGTACCAAATCCCTATGTTTTCTCTCAGTCTCTGGGACCCAGGAAACAAATAACAAGTTTCTTCTCTTACAGTTCTATAAGAGCTGAGTAATCAGCTATAGTGGATATTTCTATGGTATTTTAGAATCACAAAGTACAGTAAGTCCATTCTCTTGTTAAAAATTCTTATAAGAGCTCTGTAATGAATAAATGAATCAATGAAGTAGGTAAGATATCCTGTCATGATATCATTGATTCTCTTTGAAGACATAGGATGAACAAAACAGCAGTACCAAATTCCTATGCTTTCTCTCAAATTCTAGGACCCAGGAAATAGAAAACAAAATTCTTCACAACTTATAGTTCCATAAGGTCAGAGTAGTAGATATTTCTATGGTACTTTGGAATCGCAAAGTTTATAAAGCCCATTCTCTTGTTAAAGATTCTTATAAGAACTTTGTAATGAATGATAAATGAAGTATTGAATAAGTACTTACTATGTGCAAAGCCCTGTGAAGTTCTGAAATAGGACAAAACATACATATATATGTAAATATATGCATATATGTATAAATAAATATATAAAAAAAGGATATAAATAGAAAAATAAGATAGTCCCTGTTCTCAAGGAGCTCATATTCTATTGGGAAGACACATATCTGGAAGGTTTCAGTTTCAAATCAGATGGAAAAGTCCCCTGGTCCTTAGAGTAAAGCATCAAAGCAGGTCATGCTTCTTTAACATTATAAGGTTAATCGGGGCAGCTAGGTGGCGCAGTGGTTACAGCACCAGCCCTGAAGTCAGAAGGACCTGAGTTCAAATCTGATCTCTGATACTTCCTAGCTGTGTGACCCTGGGCAAGTCACTTAACCCCAATTGCCTCAGCAAAAAGCAAAAAAAACAAAAACAAAAACAAAAACATTATAAGGTTAATTTAGCACTATAAGGTTGAAATCATGTTGGTTTCTGATGTTGAACTCTTTGAACAGTATAGAGGACTTGGGTAACAAGAACTTTCTTCACTGGGTCTTCAGTGACTGTGGCTGTAGCATCTGTAGAAGCATTTGCCAGGCTGTACTCCACAGGGACTGCTTCCTAGGAGAACAGTCAAAGGCACTAAGCTGGAAGCATTGCTATTGGTTTCAGGGTTCTGGGTTAAGGGTTTCTATTGAGATCTGAGTGGACATGGTGGGATGGTGGTTGGACTTGCTTGCCATTTACTGCTTCCTACCTCTCCCTCAGGATTCATATGGTACCTTAATATTTGTAAACATATTTTCTCATTTGATTGAGTTCTCTGAATAACCATGTGAAGTATCTCCATCTTAGAGATGAGGAAACTGAGGCAAGAGATAGTAAGTATCTTACCTGTGGTCACACAGATACGAAATATTTGAAACAAGACTGATATTCTATCCATTGTCTCTTATCTACTTGTATGGTTGGATGTGGGAAGAGGAATGGAAAAATATCACCTCTATTCTAAAGATAGGGAAATGGTGGCCCAGGATGATGCTGGTTTGCTCAAGGTCATGCCCAAGGTCCATTAATGGTGTCACCATGAGTTGCACATTTCTATATGGGTCTTTTTGCTTTAGTCCATTAACTGCTATTAATATGAGTAGAGGAAAGAACTCTGGCCTTGTAAGTTAGTCTACCAGATTTGAATTTTGGTTCTAACACTTAACTAGCCTTGTATCACTTCATCTCTATGGGGCTCATTATCCTCAGCTGTAAAATGGGCACAGTAGAAGACCTGAGTCTCAGATACTTATTAGCTGGGCAAGTCACTTCACCTGAGTTTGCCTCATTTTCCTAAATATTAAAGGGGGGTGATAATAATAGCACCTACTCTGGTTGTCTTCTCAAAATAATGTTTCATTGCCTATAGTCTTAATTGAAAGATGTGCTGAATCTCAGCTAAAAGTTAGTGAAAATAACGATGTAATTTTTTCCCCCATCCAAATTTGTGGACCCCTTGAAATCCATCCTTACTCAGGTGAAGAAACCATTCTGAACAAGGTGTAATGGTTAATACATTCCTGCAGTGTATATTGATTCCATTAAAGGGGAAGACCTTTAATTGATTGTGCTACGTGACAGGCCAAATCTTTGGATGGGGCTGTTGGATTTTTCTAGAGACAAATAAAATTAAATGGCATGCCCTAAGTCACATGATCTTTCTCTTATGACACACACACACACACACACACACACACACACACACACACACAAAGATAGAGACAGAGACAGAGAAATTTAGAGGAAAGGGGAAAGAGGAGTGAGGGAAAGTGAGAGGTAAGGGGAAACAGAGAAGAGGGACGAGGAGACAGACAAAAACAGAGACAAAGATGGAGAGAGAGAGAGAGAGAGAGAGAGAGAGAGAGAGAGAGAGAGAGAGAGAGAGAGAGAGAGAGAGAGAAAGGGAGACAGAGACAGAGGGAACAGAGAGAGCAAGAGAGACAGACAAACAAGAGGGAGAGGGAGAGAGGGAGGGGAGGAGAGAGAGAGGGAGGGGGAGGGGAGGAGAAAGAGGGAAGGAGGGAGAGGGAGGGAAGGAGGGAGAGGAAAGGAGGGAGAGAGGGAGAGGGAGAGAGAGAGAAAGAGAGATCCAGATGGAAAACCTGATATGCTAATGGAAATTACCTTTGGAGGTGGATAGTTGGAAATATAGACTTGAAGTGAGGAAGATCTGAGTTCAAATTCTGCATGTGACTAATCACACTAATTAAATCTCTGTGCCTCACTTTCCTTATCTGTAAAATGAGTGGTTTAGACATGAAGATTACTAAATTCCATTCCATTTTTATACCTATGATTATTTGGAAGCATCTTTCAGCATGTTCTAGCTATCAGAAGGAAAAAAAGGTGTTTTGAGGTTTAAAAAAAATATGTATTTTTTTAAAAGCAAGATCCTGCAACACAGAAAGGTTTCAGAGTGTAAAAAATTAATGTGCTGCTATTTGTAGATAAAGATTCTGTCACTTAGAAGTGTAGTAGAGATGAGCTATGTCCACTGGGGAAGAAAGGGAGAATAGCTCCCAGCCCTTGTCTATTGCTCCCAGCAGGAAGTAGGGACTAATGGAGAAGCACACCTGCAGGAGGTATCTTGCCTTTTTTTTTTCCCCTCCCCACACTGTTCAGTGGGATCTCCAGTTGCAGGTTAACATCCTTCTCAAGTGCAATGTGATGATTCTGTTTGGCTGTCTGTGTTCCCATTCCTTTTCTTGTTGGCCCTTTGGGTCAGTAACTGCTTTCTTCTCTTCTCTCCCAGCTCTCTAATAATGATGACAAGTCTCCATATTATCTTTATTAAGCAGAGCATACTCCAGCATCTTTTTCGACCTAACACAAGATCCCCCTCAAAGAGGTAGGGAAGAAAAGATTAGATGCGTTCCAGAAGAGTGAAAGGATTGAGATTCAAACTTTGATTTGGACTAATATGGTGTAAAGGATTTTGTCTTCAGTTTTAATATTCAGAGGACCTAGATTTGAATCCAGATTTTTCTGCTTAATGCCTTAAATATGTCCCTTCCCTTCTCAGGACCAAATTTCTTCCCTTGGAAAATGAGGGGGTTGGACTAGGTAAGCTAAAATCAATCAGTCAGTCAATAAACATTTATTAGGAGATTACTATGTAACTATTATGTTAAAGACTTTTTTAAATGCTGGGGATGCAAAAAAGTTATCCCTGCCCTCAAGAAGCTTACATTCTATTGGAGATGACATGAAAATTACTAGGTACATTTTTATTTATATATGTATGCACATATAAACATGTATATATATTTAATATGTAGATATATATATATATAGACATATATAACTCTATATACTTATATATTATGGATATTATATAGATATATAAGTATATATGTATAGTTATATATAATCTATATATAATATCCACATATATATGTATACATATATATAGTGAGAGACATAGGGAGAGAGACACAGAGAGAGAGAGACAGAGGGGAACATGGAAAGACAGAAAAAGAGAGACAGGGAGAGCTATATACACAGAGAAACAGACACAGAGACAGAGAAAGAGAGAAAGACAGAACAGATGGAGATAATTTGAAATTAGCAGCTCAAGGGATGGGAAAGGGCTCCTGAAGAAACTGGGTTTGAGCTGAGTTTTAAAGAAAGTCAGGAACACTGTGAAGGGCAAGAACATTCTAGGGTATAAAGAACAACCATTGTAAAGCCACAGAGATGAGAGATAGAATGTCATCTTCAAGAAATATGGAAAAAAAGTTAGGGTACTTGATCATAGGAAAAAAATAGGGTAAGAAGGCTTTTAGATTCCTTATAGCTAAATCACAAAATGGATAGAGCACTGGGCCTGGGGGTCAGGGATATCTGAGTTCAAATCCAGCCTCAGACATTTGCTAGAAGTATGATCTTGGACAAATCACTTACTCCTGTCTTCCTCAGTCTCAAGTATAAAGTGAGTTAGAGAAGGAAACAGCAAATCATTCCATTATCTTTGCCAAGAAAATCCCAAATGAGGTCACAAAAAATTAAACACAATGGAAATGACTAAAAAACAATAAAACATAGAATCTTATAGAAAACAAGTTCAAGATTCTCAAATTGTCTCTCATCTTTACTCTTTGCTCTTTTTGACAACTCTTTATTCACAATGACCTTTCTCAGACTCCATGTTCATACACTACTTAAAAAAAGTAAGCAGTATTTTATTTTTTCCCAATTACATGTAAAGACAGCTTTCAACATTCATTTTAAATAAGATTTTGAGTTTCAAATTTTTCTCCCTCCTTCCCTTCCCTCTCCACTCCCCAAGATCGAAAGCAATCTGATATAGGTTATATAGCCATACACATTTTTGTTTTAGTATTTTTTCCTTAGTTACATGTAAAAATACTTTTTAATATTTCTTTTAAAATTTTTGAGTTCCAGATTCTCCCCATTCCTTTCACATGTGAAATTTTTTTTCTTGAGGGTTTTTTTGGGAGAGAGGGGAGATGTTTTCTTTCTTATGGAAATGTTTTGAACAACTTGAGATCGGTCTTCTCAAAGGGGGAGTGTGGAAGGAATGGGAAGATGAGGGAACTTCTAGGTCTCAATGCATCCTGGAGCTGACATTTGGGAGGAAAAAAGGTCATTGCTAATGAAAGAATGCATTCATTGGGCTGCTATTAGCTCAAGTCATGGGCAGACTCTCTTCTGGATTTATGTTGGCTGAATTGGCTGGAGAGGGATGTTATTTCAGGGACCATGCCTAGAAGTACCCCTATCCCTCATTTTATTGATCCATCAATATGCCAAACGTACTAAGCCGTAGGGGCTACCTGGATCCATCTTGTCCTTCTGAACTTCATCATCTGAGCAGGGATTGCTCAGATTGATTATAGTCAAGGGGTTCCCTAGAAACAGCCTTAGTCCTTCCCTAACCACTTCATCCAATACAAAGCCAAAACAGCATTTGTCCGTGATTTGAGCAGTGGTCTACAGTCTGGATTTGGGGGACTTTATCGCTTTTATTGGAACTTTCCCAATCTCTCATAATTCTAGTGCTTTTCATTTGCTGTGTAATGGGTGAAATATAAAATTAATATGAAATCAGTCAGCAAACAAAGTTCAAGCTTCTAAGCATATCACTTCATTAGTGAATGCATGCAAATTGCATAACAAACCCAGACCATTTTAGGCCTTCTCAGCTTAGCACTGGACCCCAAATATGGGGGAGACAGATTTTTATGCATTAAAACAAGGCAATTAATGCAATATAAACTTGGATTCAAGGTTAGGTAATCTGATTTCTAACTGGAAGAAAGATTAAGGACTTTCTACGTTAGGAGGGAGGTGAGTAAATTTCAGGAGTTGGGGATGGGAAGAGTGAGCAGGTGGACTTTCTCAGATGTGAAATAGGATGTCACTCAATTCCCATGATCGGCAAGCAGGTGGAATTTACAAGAAAATGAAACTTAGGTCTCAGAATAGAGTTAGTTTTATAAGATGGAGTCGGTTTAGTTCAAACAATTCCCATAACTCTCTCAGTTGATAATCTGTATTTATTCTGAATGTCTTGCTTGTACATCTTGTTCACATGTTATTTTTCCCATTACATTGTAAGCTCTGTGAAGAACAGGACTGTTTTTTGCCTATCTTTCTATTCTGTGGGCTTTCATCTGTCCGGTTTTAGAATTTCTCATTTTTTTAATTGAAAAACTCCAAAATAGTAGAAATTTGATGGATAGAGAGATACTGTTCTATGGGCTATTATAGAGCAGAACAGAAACTTGAGTCCCTGGACACATCATCATTATTCTGCTTCTGATGTGATCTGGGTAATCTGAACAAGTCACTTCACTACCATTGCTCACCCATCCTCTTTCTAGGTCTTTTTGATGTATTGTCTTCTCTTTGCTAAAATGTCACCCCCTTGAGGGTAGACACTATTTTTCTTTTTAACTTATACTTGTATCTCTAGCACTTAGCATAGTGCCTGGCACATAGTAGGCACTTAATGAAATTTTATTGACTGACTTATTTGCACCAAATATTGGCTTTTCCACATCCCCACCAGTAATAAAAGGAAGAGCCAGTTTGCAAAGCCTGTGGACTTTCATCAGTCTGTTTTTACAATTTCTCAATTTTTTAAATTGAAAAACTCCACAAATAGTGGAAAATTTGATAAATAGGGAGATACTGCTCTACAGAGCAGACCAGAAGCCTGAGCCTCTGGACAAACTATCTTTTTTTTGGCCTCTCATATGAACTGGGTCATCATGAACAAGTCACTTAATGTTTTTTTTTTTTTTTTTTCTTTTTGCTGAGGCAATTGAGGTTAAGTGACTTGCCCAGGGTCACACAGCTAGGAAATGTTATGTGTCTGAGACCAGATTTGAACTCAGGTCTTCCTGACTTCAGAGCTGGTGCTCTATCCACTGCGCCACCTAGCTGCCCCCAAGTCACTTAATGTATATGAGCTTCATTCAGTTCCCTAAGATTTAGCTCCTATATTGTAAGTGGTTTGTGATCTACATTGGTTAGAGGAATTTTGGTTCTAGTACATCAAAGAAATTTAATGTGTTACAGTTATTATTATTGAAAGATAATAATGAAAGGGTGAGAATGATTTACTCAATTTAATTATCCACTCAAAATAATGCTAAAATGCCTGATCAATCAATCTCAATCATAAGCTTTTTTTTTAAAATTGAAGTCACATTGTACAAGAATAGTGCTCAGATAGGCCCAGGGGTTATCTAGAAATTATCAAGCTAGTTTAAAATTGGAATCATTAGAGAACTCATAGCAAGAGTGATGTTTTAGTAAGCTTTCCTTCATCTTCCCCTTGCTGCTCAAAAAAAAAAAAAAAAACTGCTTGGAAAGAAAGGTGAAGTTTCTGTTTAGACTTTTCCTTTTTGGGGTTCTGGGGCATCCCTCACTTTGTCAGTTGACTTCAGTGTCTGAATTGAGAGTCAGGCTTAGACTAAGGGAAGCCCCTAGAGCACTCTTTGAATAGAAAGAAGCAGTTTCCAGAAATCAGGAGTTGTGAGTTACTCCTTGTGCTCCATGAGTTTTCTGAACTTCACTTTCTTTTGGAGCCTCCATGTATTTGTGAGAGAGTATCCATGTTGGCTTTTGATGATGATAGTGGTGATATTTTATACCAACTGTTCTTACTGTAGCACCTTTGTAAATGCTTTTTTTTTTCTTTTCTAAAAGCTACTTAAGGGTGGCTGACTAAATGATTCTCAGCAAATCTTGAAGGTAGGGAGCACACCAGTTGGGGCTTGAGCCAACAGCATTAGAAATTTATTCTCCTAATTCTTTAGGAGTTCCCTTAAACTCTGAGAGGGTGATGACCTTCTTTTGAATCTTGAAGCTTGTCTGTTAGAGGGTAGAAATTGGGATAAGGATTCCCAGGGCTCATATGGACTGCAATTGATTGAAAAGTGGGAATGGGCAAGAAGATTCTAGGAATGAGACAGAAAGGGGGATAGAGTGGAAGATAGAATGCTGTGTCCAATGATTAGCAAGTATTATAGTTTGGTTGCAATGATGAATTGATGAATGGGAATGATAGAAGATCAGTTTGGAAAGAGGTTGGGAACTTTAAATACCAAACAGGAACCTTGAATTTTCATGCAGACAGAAGCAATAGGGAGCAAGTAGAATTTTTTGAGCATGAGAGTGATGTGACTGGGCCTGTGCTTTGGGAATAACAGTTTGGCAGCTCCATAGCATGATAGAAAAGTAGGAGACTAAAAGAAGTTAAAAAATTGAAAAGTGTTGTGGAACTGGGGCTGCTTGAGTTACCCCCCACTTCTCTACCAGGACTAGATCCAGCTTCTATTTTTTTTCTGGAACCCCAGATTCCATTTCTTGACAGTCTCTTTTCACTGCCTGAATCCTAAGCTTGAACCTCTTCCCTACCTCCTAGCTTCTCTGGTTTCCTTCAGGACCCAACTCCAATTATACCTTTTTCAGCAGTCCTGTCCTGGTTCTCCTTTCTTTCCCTTTTCCTTCCCTCAGTGTCTTTCCTCTGAGATTACCTCTAATTTACATTGTATATATCTTGTTTCTATATAATTGTTAGCTTGTTTCCCTCATTACTATATTTTTGCCTAAGTAATGGGGATTGCTTAAGACATAGGAGGTGCTTAATAAATGCTTGTTGATTCATTTCTCTTGATGAATGGTAAAATTCATAATAAAAAGAAATGTTAAAAAATGCTTATTAACTGACTATTGTGAACCAAGAAGCTAAGTCCTAGCAGAGCTGACATCATTGGATTACAGATTTAGAACCTGAAGGGATCTTGAGGCCATTTGGACCATCCTCCTCATTTTGCAGCTAAGGATGCTGAGCCCTATCAAAATTAAATGATTTGCTTAAGGTCACACAGGTAGTGCCAGAGGTAGCATTTGGATTTTCTTCCTCCCTGCGCCTCCAGGTTAGTCTCTCCGTTAGTCTGTAAGCCTAAAGTGCCATCTCAGTCCTGCTTCAGTGCAGCCTTAATGGGGAGCTGTCTGGGGCTCACAGCCAGCCCCAGCTGGCATTTTCTGGATGGCAAAAGCGCGCAAATGCCAGGCTAATCATGCTCATTCGTTCCTAGCTCCCCTGATTTATATCGGGGAATACAGATTGCCATCTAAGGAGCTGTCTGTGCTTTGGGCTTCATTACATCGCCTCTATCTGAACTGGGAAATTATCCAAGGCTGTTGACACTCTCTGGGCACAGCCTCAAACTCGAGCGAGCCCTTCTCCTCCCCCCAGCTCTTAACAGAAAAGAGCAAGGTTTTTGGGGACTCTAGGTTCTCCAGAGCCTTTATGGCTCCTTGCCTCCTACTTGTCCATTTGGGGCTGTTCCTTCCAGCTCCTCTCTTCTATCAAAGGGCAGCCAGTCAAGGAGAAAAGGGAATCTATCAATTTCCCCCACCTGTGAGCTGGGGGGCAGAGAGGGAGGGGACCGCAATAGGAAGAGTATTGGTTAACACGGGACTTTGGTGATTTTTAGTAAATTTCCATGGTCCAATTTCCTTGGCATGGGTGAGAGAGAAAGGTCCTAGAACCACAAGATTGATGCAATATGATAACAACAATAACAACATTTACAATGTACTTACTATGGCCAGATGCTTTACAAATATGATCTCATTTGATTCTCACAACAACTCTGGAAGAGTTATCATGCCCATTTTCCAGATGAGGAAATTGAGGTAAACAGATTTTAGGAACTTTAATAAGTATCTGAGGCTGAATGTGAATTCAGCTCTTCCTGACTCCAGGTTGAACACACTCTCCATGGAGTCATTTAGCATATTTAGAAAAATACAGAAATATACTATAATTTGAGGTGGGAGAGAGCTAATAACAACTGGAGAGCTCAGCAAAGGCTTCCACTGGAACAGGTTCTCCTAAAATAAGCTGAGAAGGGAGGTAAGAATTCTAAGAACCAGGGGGTGAAGAGGAACAGCCTGGGCAAAAGTATGGAGGCACATGGAGAATGGCCAGAAAGCTAATTTGGCTGCAACATAGAATGTATCAACAGTAATAATAATCACATTTGGAAGGGCTTGAAATGTCAAATTGAAGAGTCTGTTTCATACTAAAGGCAGTAGAAGCCATTGAATCTTCTTAAGGAGGAGAATGACATACTTGAGAGATTATTTTGGCAGTTGTTTGAAGTAATGACATCAAACTCAAATAGAAATGGATCCTTGCTGGGCCATATATTGATTTTTAAAAACCACAATTTAACATTATCAATGCTGTATTGCATTTACATTAATTTACTTATTTTTAATAAAATTTTATTTTTTCCCAATTACATATAAATTTTTTTAAACATTCATTTAAAAAAAAACTTTGAACTTCAAATTCTCTTCCTCCTCTTTCCCTTCCCGGAGAGTAAGCAATTTGATATAGGTTATACATATGCAATTATGCCATATTTATTTTGTTAAACATTTCCCAATTACATTTCCAGGTGGTTCAGGTGGCAGGTGGTTCAAGTGGCAGGTGGTTCAGGAGTTTTGAATAGGCTTCATGTTTGGTACCTCCATCATGGAGGATGGATTGGAGAAGAGAAAGATCAGAAGCTAGGATACCAATTAGGAGGTTAATACAATAGTCCAGGCAAGAGGTGATAAAGTCCCACACTATAATGTTGATCATGTGAAGAGAAAGAAGGGTTCAGATGCAAAAGAGGTTGTTGAGACAGAATTGGCAAATCTGAACACCTGATGACTATCCTCATGTCTCTTTGTAAATGCCATCATATTACTCTCTTGATGATAATCACATCCTGGGCAGCTAGGTGGTGCAGTGGATAGAGCACCAGCCCTGAAGTCAGCAGGACCTAAGTTCAAATCTGGCCTCAGATGCTTAACACTTTCTAGCTGTGTGACCTTGGGTAAGTCACTTAACCCCCAATTGCCTTAGCAAAACAAAACAAACAAACAAAAAGTTGATAATCACATTCCCCTATGTCTGGTTCTACATGCCTGCTCTTAATCTCTGGGGCTATTCCCACATCTGCTTGGGGTTGACCCCCACAAATCTTTCCCCAACTCTTTAGAACATGAATTTTCATCATTCATTTATTTATTTACTCATTCATTTATTCATCTATTTATTTGCTTATTTATTCATTTATTAATTAATTCTTTTAGCTGTCATGGACTCTATTTGGAAGTCTGGTGAAGTCTTTGAACCACTTTTCAAGTCAAGGAAATTCAGGTTAGCAAGCATTTATCAAGTGTTTTGAGAAAGGAAGGCAAAAATAGTATTCTTGACCTCAAGGAGCTCACAGTCCAATAGGAGAGACAACGTGGGAAAAACTATGTACAAACAAGAAATGTACACACAGGATAAATTCAGAAGTAATCAAATTTGTTCACAGCTGAACAAATGATGGTATATGATTGTAATGGAATACTATTGGGCTATGGATAGAGTACTATGCCTGAAGTCTTCTTGACTTGAGTTTGAATTCAGCTTTAGATATTTACAACTGTTTGGTCCTGGGCAAGTCACTTTAACTCTGACTCAGTTTCTTCAACAGTAAAATGGGGATAATAACAGAAGCTTCCTTGCTGGGTTGTTGTGAGGATAAAATGAGGTATTTGTAAAAAGCTTAGGACAGTGCCCGTTACATAGTAGGTGCCTATTCCCTTGCCTCTTGTACTGTGAGAAATGATGAAAGGGGAGGTTTTGTAGACTCTTGAGAAGATTTGTATATGCAGAATGAAAAGAATCAAGAAACAATTTATACAATAACAACAAAATAAAATGCATAAGATGACAAGGGAAAACAATAAAATTGAAATACAGTCACCTAAATATATATTTTTAAAATTTATGAATCTTCAGAGGCATCATGGTGTCATAGTTTTAGAATCAGGAAGGACTTGCTTTAGGTACTCAATCCTGCTTTAGATACTCAAAAGCTGTGTGATTTTGGGTAATTCACTTAACTTTTACATGCCTCAGTTTCTCCATCTGTAAAATGAAGGAATTGCATTCTATGAACTCTAGGATCCCATCTAGCTCCAGATCTATGGTTCCTGTGACTTTCCCTATATCTCTTAGTGACTATCCCCAGTCTATCTCCATTATCTCCTAACTATTTTAAGTTTTTCTGAATTTATTCCCACATCTCTCTGGGATTAATCCTGCAGGCAGCATGATTTCACAGGGTAATAGAAGCCATGTGAACCCTGGTTTTTAATTCTACTGATCACACTTCCACATGGTATGACTATTTTCAAATCAATTAGCCTTTCTATACTTTATTTTTTTAATCTATAGAATGAAGAGAGTAACACAGACAATATAGGATGACCATGAGGATAAAATTAAATGAATTACAAAAAAAAGATTTGTAACACTTAAAGTGAGAAAGGAAAAAGTGTTTATTTAGCATCTACTGCACGCCACGCACTACACTAAATACTTTACAAATATCTCATTTAATCTTTATAACAATCTTAGAAGATATTAGCATCTTAGAAGATATGTTATTATTACCAATTTTCGGTTTAAGAAATGGAGGCAAACAGATTAAGTGACTCAACAGCTAAATAATCTGATTTCTCTTTCTCTTTTTAAATTATTTCCCATTTATCCTGTTTATAACTTAGTTTGTACATATTTGTTGGCTTGTCTTTCTCATTAGATTGTAAACTCTTAGAGGACAGGGACCATCTTTCATCAAGATCTCCCAATCCTTGAAGCTGGAAAGGCTGCTGGTGAGATGGGGAGACAGAGACAGACTCTGTCCTCTTCAACTCAAGAGATCACCTCTTGGGGGCTCGGTTGGTATCCCTTTTCCATCTAAGCTGCCAGACACTGGAATTCTGGATTCCAAATTAGCTTGCTAATTAACAGATAAGATTTAGCTAATACTTTACATATGTTATCTCTTTTGTTTCTCACAACAACCATGGTAGGTACTTAATGAATTAAATTATTTTAATTCATCCTGAGTATCAGAGATCCCAAATGGGAAGGGCCTTCTAGTCTAACCATCTCAGAGATAAGGAAACTGAGTCCCAGAGAGGAGAAATCACTTCTCCATGGTCACAGATAGAATGTGAAGCCAGGTCGTTGGATGCTAGAATCCTTGATCACTGCAATGGGGGAGGATTCTAACCTAATCCATCTCTAGTCTGGCCTGATGCTCACATCAAGACCCAGCTGTGGTTGATGACTGTGTTCTCTGGAGAAGAGAATTAGAATTTTTAAGGAAGCGCAGTATTTTGTTGCAAGATAATGAGAGAAAACTTACTTTCTGTTGGGCACATGCTCTGGCGGCGCTTTTTACATCCACAATATACGGTCCCACAAAAGCAGCCGCTTCCATCCAGTCTAACACCATTCCCTAGAATTCTCATGCAGCATTATCACCGAGTTTTATATTCCTCTCTTGTAGGGGCGGCAGAAATGATAGCATCCATCTCCTGGCACCTTATAAAACCCCATTAAACCCTCTCAGCACATTAGCCTGCCATGTTTCAATGAGAAATACAGCCTGCTCCCCTTCCCCGGCGAAGTACGCTGTCCTGAAAGTGGAACCCCAGTGAGCAGATGCAGACTGCTGGGAGCGGGTGTTAACGGAAACTCTTCATTTTCTGGGGCTCACTTTCTTCAGATATCATATAATGCAAACCCATTTTCCTTTCTGCCAACTCCAGATCTCATTTCTCCTGAATAATTACCCATCTTGCCACAAACCACTGGGAGTGAATAAGCCAGTGATTAGGTATGCTAACTAAACTTAGGCACAATTAGCTATCTAAAAGGCAAATGAATAAGCCTGGTAATGGAGTTTTCCATCCTGGATGAGTCCCAAAATGTATGGAAAAAGATAATAGAAGTCTCAGAATTAGTGCTCAGCTTTGATTTGTTCTAGTAATTAATTGGATGAAAGTTAATAAACTTTGTAGGGAGATTAGCGATAGTGTGAGCTTCTAGGCAATCTATTACAGATGAAATTATGATTTTCCCCTGAGAGTTGGCTGCAGTCACACTATGAATGCCTTTAATTTGTGAGAGGGCCTTGGTCTGGTAGAGAAGAAAGAGAAAAATCACATGTTTAGAAATTCCCTGATCTGGTAGCAGAGCCGGGTAGAGATAGGGAGCTAACAGAATGTGGGTTTGAATTCAGATCAACAAACAGGTGTCTACAATGTGTATGACACTGGGCTAGGTACTTGGAATGCTGAGACAAAAACAAAGTGGCCTGAAGGCCTTATATTTTACTGTGTGTAAACAGTGATATGGCCAGTTTGGTGTTTTGGGAGTAATAATTTGGCAGAAAGTGTGGGATTTCTTGGAAGGCAAGGGGACCAGAGGCAAGGAAACTATTTAGGAAGTTGTTAACAATAGTCTAGACCAGAGGTGATGAGGTCCTGAACCAGAGTGCTGGCAAAGTGAAGGACAGAGAAGGGCCAAGATAAAATCTTGTCTGTTCAAATGATTTTGAAGAAATCAGGTACTACCCAAAGGCAACAATTTTCAGGGATAATATTGGTTTGTGTGGGAGTAGATGTGTGTGTGTGTGTGTGTGGGTGTGTGTGTATGTCTGTGTGTGTGTGTGTGTAAGAGAGAGAGGGAGAGAGAGAGAGGGAGGGAGAGAAAGAGAAAGGGAGAGAGAGAGAGAGTAGGAAATAAGGGAGGAGAAAGGAAAAGAAATGAAGCTGTTTGCTTGGCTTGGTACTCATGGGGTTTTGGAACTTGGTGAGTTTACCTCTAATCACTGACCTGGTCTTCAGATTGCAGGCTCAGGGCTTTAATTTTATCAGGCCCTGGGGTATTGATTGATTCATAATAACTGAACTCACCAGATACTATTAGGTGCACAGGAAAAAGCAGGCAGTTCATTTATACTGAGACAGGTGCACCTGTAATCAGAATTTGCCTCTAATAGGTCAGTGACTTTCTCTTCTGTGGGAAAACTACTTACTTAGTGAATAGTTGGAGCAGAGAGAATTGGATGATCTTAAGGGACATTGCCTTCAATTTCTAATAACCAGAAATTTCCTTTTGTAGTGTAAGGATAAACCTAAGTGTCTAGGAACCCTAATTGGGAAGAAGGGAGAGGATGCTGGCAGATGGAAGTGACTGTGGTCTTCAAGAGTGGCTCATAGATCACAAAGTAGAATCAGAGAATCTCAGAGCTGGAAAAGCTCCCAGAGGCTACTTAGTCTTACTTGTATATGGGTAGGAATCCCCTTTTCATCTCATTCTCACTCATCCTCAGCCTAGAGACCTCTCATAGAGACCCCCAAGCTCTCAAGGCAGCCATTTATACAGCTTGTTGTTAGAACATTTTTCCTTCTTTTGGATTTAAATTTACCTCCTTGGAACTGTGACTTTTTAAAGGTGACTTTCTCTCTCCCCCCTATTTTTCTTTTATTTTTCAACTAACAAGCACTTATTCACTCTCCCCTTCAATCTCTCCCTCCAGTTCAAAAGAATAAAGAATTATATGCAATTAAACAACCCCCCCCTGTTAATTACCTCTTATTTGTGTAGCTTGTTTTGTATATATTTCTTTGCATATTGCCTCTCCCCACCCCTTAGGTTATAAGCCCCTTAGAAGCCTGCCTTTTGCCCAGTGCTTGGTACCTATTAAATGCCTAATAAATATTTATTGAATTGAATTGAAGAGAGTTCAATATCTGATTCTTTCATGAAGCCCTCCCTAGGTGGTCTAGTCCATAATGAGCATTTCCTCTTCTAAAACTTCAGAGATTTCTGTCTATATTATACTTTTCACTCTCAGCTATGGTTAGCTCTATTTTTGTATATATGCTTTTTTTCTCCCATCTATAGATTATAATAATGATGATAATAATTCAAATGAATCTGTGAACTCACCAATGTATTTCTTCCAGTGATTCAGATTGTATCTTACCCATGACTCTCCATTCCATATAATTCTTGTTCACCTCATCCCATAATTTCTGCACAAAAATGCTAAGGATCTTTCTCAAGTCTTCTCTCCAAAATGGCACATATGGACTAAACTCTCATTATCTCTCACTCTTGTCACATGACCTACCCATCTTTTTCAATGACACATTTCCCTGATGTCATAATTCTTTACATCACTCTTCTTTCATTATTTCTTGTGTATAATGTACTCTATTCTGCTTGAGTCTACCATTCCCCATTGCTCTTGGGGTGATCTTTACTCCAATTCTTTGAACACTGTAGTGTTCTATAAGTCATAGTCATACAACAACCACTGGCATTAAAAAGAAGAATCTTAGTTTCAGGGAGAAGCTTGAAGCTATTAAAACAACTTTGTAGTTTCCTAAAGACCACTCTCTGTCCTCCTCTTTCAACTCTTGGTTTAATTCACTCTCTATATGTAGTGTCTGTTACGTGTAAGATATATACATATCTATTATCTGTGTATATATACACATCCACATGTACATGTAATGTATATGCATATATGTTATACATGTATGTCCATTCATTTCTAGATTTCCATTTATAAACATAAATTCCATATATTAAAGTACATATTATAATTTAGGTAACAGTCATTCTTTATTCAGAGTGACTTTTTCTAAGTGGATAATGAAGCCAGACTCTAAAATGATTATATGTCTCATTAAGGAGCATGGAAAGTGTTCTGGGACTTGATTCAATCAGCCAATATAATTTGCCAATAGAAGCTAATGGAAGATCTTACAGTCCATGGTGGGAAACACTAAACCTCAGCAGTTGGGGTGGGACAATCAAGAAAGGTCTTGTGAAGGTGGAATCTGAGCTGAGTTTTTAAAAGAACAAGGGGTCCCAAGAGCTGGACATGAGGAAAGAGCATTTTATGTAGGAGGGATAGCATTTGCAAAGGGGAATTAGAGTGTTATATATGAGGGAAGTCAAATAGTTCATTTTGGCTGGTGCATAGAACTTGTGAGGAGTGTAATGTTTAATAAACGTGGAGAAGTTGTCTGGAGTAAGATCATGAAGGCCTTTAAATGCCAAATGGAGGAAGTTGTATTTTGTCCTAAAGGCAATGGGAAGCTATTATGACTTGTTGAGCAGAGTAGTGCTAGGGATAGAATTGTACTTTAGGAAAATCACTTGATCCTAAATACAAGTAGGTCCTGATTAATGTAACCAATGAATGCCTTGAAGTAGTCACATGTATTTAAATTCACACCACTTGAAGCTACAAAAAAAGAAAAATACTCTCTTTGATTAAAGCCCAATGGAAATATATAGTGCAAATTCAAATATTGTATAACTATTTCACAGCATTCATTTATTTGGGCTATTTGGGACCTCACTATATTTGATTCTACAACCCCATTGTGCTAGGATATTTTCCTTTCCTTTAGATACCTGGAGACTTGTTTCCCTCAATGCCTTCAAAACACTATTACCACTACCAACTTCAGCAATGGATGTCCTCTCTGTATAATAATCTATCCCATCTGCTTTTTCCATTTTCATTTTCTCCAATACTAGTTTTGCTTCCTCTACAAGCCTATCTGGTCCAAGTTGTTAGCATTCAAATACACTAGCTCCACTGCCCTTGATGATGAAAAGATTTTTAGAATAATAAATTTTTCCTCAGATCTTTTCTATCTTTTATTAATTTGTTGTTTTGCTTCCAATTTCATCCTTAAATACTTAAATGACTTTGCTTAGTTGGAGCTCTTGCCAAAGCTTTCTTTAAATTAATTATTCCCTTCACTGCTTTTCTCTATTTTATAAGGAAATGCTTCTTATACTCTTTCATTTCCTTTCTTTATAAGACTTTAGGTATCTTGTAATGTTAATGTTGCAAATCAGAGTTACCCTCAATTGCCATATCTTTTCACTGAGCAAGTAATTCAAATGTTTGATGACTAAAGCTGTTTTAAGACTCTTTTACTTTCCTTGTTATAATGATTGATTTACACTCATTAAACTTGTGTATGAAATTGTTAGTCAGTGTTGATGTCCTTCACTCCAATGATGTCAAAGTCAAAAAAAAATAGGGAGCCACTAAACCATCCATAAGGATCCCTATATCCTACTTATTGATTTAGTTTTAAAATGTAATTTTGTTCGATATTTCCTAATTATGCTTTAATCTGTTTTGGCTCCACTAGAAAATATTGTGGGACCACAAGTTGTGTGTTTGATATCTCTATTTTATTCCATCCATTTTTAATTTTTTTTGGTACCAGTCATTTGTTTGAACAGGTAAGAGTAGAGTTGTTTTAACTTCCCGCCAAGTTTTAGAGGCAGCATGGCTTGGGGGGAAAAGCGGTATACTTAAGTCAGAAAAGTAGGTCTCTTGACATGATCACAGAATCATGCAATTTGAGAACTTAAGAGATCTCAGTGGCCATTTAACCCACTTTCTTCATGAAAGGAATCTTCACCTTAAATCCCTAACAAGTTGTCATCCAGTCTCTGCTTGAAGATCACCAAGGAAGGGAGATCTACCACCTCTAGAGGCAGCTCATTCTACTTCTAGATAGCTTTAATTGTTAGGCTTTTCCCTGATGTCCAATCTAAACTGCTTTCCTTATAACTTCCTTGTTCAAATAGAACACGTCTAATCCTTTCTCTCCCCAAAAAACCCTTTATATACTTGAAGAGTGCTATCTTGTCACTCCTTTTCCTTATTACTCTGAATTTTCCCTATTTCAGGATAAATATATCCATTTTCTTCAACCAATCCACATATGACATGGACCCAAGGCTCTTCACCATTCTATTTGCCTCTTGAACTTCTCAATGTCCTCCTTAAACTGTGACATTCAAAATTTAACATGATATTTTAATGAATATGATGAGGGCAGAGTCTAGGAAGCTCTCTTCATGGATGGTATCCTTTTCTTACTGTAGCCCAACATCATATGGTTGACCAAAACTGAATTTAAGGTCCAGCCAAACTCATGATTTTTTTCAGAGCAACTATTTTCTATTCATACTTTCAATATCATATACCTGTAAAGTTGACTTTTTTGTCTCTATATTGGATTTTTATTTATTCTTATTGTATTGAATCCAAAGCTCTAGCCTGTTGAGATCCTATGGGATCCTTGCTTTTGTTGTCCAGTATATTGGCTAATTCTCCCAGTTTTGTGTCATCTGTAGATTTGATGTACATATCTTTATCTTAGTCACTAATAAAAAAAAGTTAAACCATAGTTATTCCACTGCAGACCTCTTGCTATATTATTACTGCATCATTTCAACTACTCATTGAGTAGGCCATCTAACTAGTTCTGTATCAATTTAATTGTGTTATCACCTAATCCACACTTTTTTCATTTTCTCCACAGGAGCAAGTATGACATTTAATCCAAAGCATTACTAAAATAGATACATACAGAATAAATAAATAAATAAATACAGAATAGTTATATTATTCCCCTTATCAACTAGTTTAGTAATTTTGTTAGTTGGTGAGTTCCTTGCTCATCAGTCAGCCAATAAGCCCTTAAATGCCTATTATGTACAAGATGCTGTATTAAATTTTGGGGATACAAGAATAGACAAAAGACAGTCCCTGCTCTCAATAAGTTTCCAGTCTAAAGTGGGCAACATGCAAATAAATCATTCACACACTACTCCTAGGACCAACACTAATACCACCACAACTACTGTTGCTGCTCCAACTACTATTACTATTGCTGCTAGTACTACCACTGTTGCTCCTCCTTTTCCTCCTTCTGCTACTGCTTTTACTACTATTACTCCTCCTCCTCTTGCTCCTACTGTTTCTATTGCCACTACTATCACTCTGTTCCTAATGGCTTTGCCACATCATACTTGGGTAGACCAATGACTTCTTTACACTCAGTGAATCTAGGTTTTTTTTTCTTTTCAGAAAGAGCCTCAAATCTGATTTGAAGCTCTAAGTGCAAAACTATCCTCCGACTTTGTAACACTATTCCACTTGTCAAGATCTACCAACATAATGTCTCTGAAACAGATCTGACTTGTGATGCTCCTTCCCTGCTAAGAAAAAATCACCAATGTCTCCCTATTGAAAATAAGATAAATACAAAGTTATCAGCCTAGTATTTGAAGTTTTCTATAACCTACTTCTTTCCAGTCTTATGTCATGTTACTCTTTTCAATCACACTTTGGTCTGTCAAACTGGCCAGCTTTCTCTATGCATACCATTGAATCAGTTTTCTCTCTGCTTTTGCAAAATGATCCTCCAAGTCTGAAATATACTATTTTCTCTCTACATTTTGGAATTTTCTGATGCATCTTCCATATATTTGGGATTTTTCATTTACCTTGTAGCTGCTTCCTCCTATCTCTGCTGTTTTTCTCAATTAGAATGTGACGTCTTTGATAGAAGCAACTGTTTCTTTTCTGTTTGCATTCTCAAGATGTAGTACAGTGCTTGGTACATGGTAAGC
>JAJPUD010001204.1:0-56607 GCA_023553655.1 Myrmecobius fasciatus | reverse complement strand
GACATTTCCTTCCTTCCTTCCTTCCTTCCTTCCTTCCTTCCTTCCTTCCTTCCTTCCTTCCTTCCTTCCTTCCTTCCTTCCTTCCTTCCTTCCTTCCCCCACTTTCTATTATAAAGAGATGAGTCTTTGGGAGGGGGTAGTATTTTGGGGAATTAATGCGCTTGTAAGAAAAAATATATCAACATATAAAACAGGTAGACTCTAGTCCCCTGTTAGAGGACCAGGTTGATTATATTTCATCCTCCCCTCCTCTTTTCTTCCAGTATCTTTAGGAATTGAGTATTTCTTCTTTGTCATTGGTTAGAAGCTCCACCAATTTTAGGAGTTCAAGTCCCATTTAACCACTCAACAATTACAAAGGAATATATACATAAAAGGTACAGCAAGAACAAAAATAGAGGCTCCCATGAAATTGTATATGTAAATTATGCTGCAAAATTAAAGTATCAGATCAGTGTCAGCTTTCCCTATTACAGACACACGAATAGGTTTTTATATATTTACTTGTGTTCATTTCTCCTAATGATGTAAGCCTTTTTAAGTTTGCAAAGTTCCTCACAGATGCACAGACTGCTGGCAGATTGTTATCCAGCCCTGATGGGCTCCATGTGCTAGGAGAGGTTGGGGGGTGGGATGGGACAATAACCAACCACCTCCTCATTTTAGAGTTGAGGAGACTGAGCCTTAGAGAGATTGGGGATTTGCCCAAGTAAACATAGCAGCAGAGCTCACATAGGGTCCCAAGTTTTGTATCTCAGCTTTTTCTTTCCCCTTCCCCACTCTGATTGGGGGTCTTACTTCTAGTGCTGATCAGACACAGCTTGGCTCAACTGCCCAAGCCCTTTCTAGCTCAGAGAACCTGTGAACTCTCAGACCTGAGAGTCAGCACAGTCACAGAAGCTTTGTGGGGTCAATCAGATCTGGCTTTGCTCAAGAGCTCAGCACAAACTCACCAGCTCCTTGGCAGAAGCTGCTTCTGGCTCTTGCCCAGTGCCCCAGAAGGCTAACCTGCCCAAAATGGAGGTTGGCTTCTGGGAACTGCATCTGGCTTTATCCACTCACATCTCTTGTCAGAGGATTGCTCTAAGACCTCTGAAATCCTGGGTTTCCAGAACCCTTTATAGAATGCAATATATCTTACCTTTTTGACAGACTTGAGGCAGCTGGTATAGTTTGCTCACATCCTCCTTTCTTATTTGGAAAATATTTCTCAGGGAGAAAAAAAGATTTTTTTCCAAAGTGAGCCTCTGTTGAGGTGGGCAATGGCAGCTCCCATCATGGTCACACACCAGAACACATATTAAATCAGCCTTTCCAGTGATGGATTAGCTAGGACAGCTGGCTCTGCCTCTAACACAAAGCCAGAAGGTCTGGAGAAGTTAATGTTCAGGTGGAAAGAGCTTATGACAGGACCTCACCAATGGAAGGATGGAAATTATTGTGCAGATAGAACCCGGTGCCTGAGGAATGGAGAATGGTGGTGAGGGAGATTCATCAGGAGGTATTGAAAGCCAGGGAATGGGGACATCTTCCTCTAAGAAAAAAAGTGCTTTGAAAATCAATGGGAAAGTCATTATATTAGGAATTTAGGAGTGTCATGCACTGGTAGAGTAGACAGTGACATTGATTCTCTCTAGCAATTAAGAAACAAAAGTTGCTTTGAGGGAGAATTCTTAACCCAGAGTGCTTACATTTCAGGGAGTAGAATTCAAGGGGTCCATGAGATTGGATAGGAAAAAACCTCAAACAACAATCACATCTTTAATTCAATGTAATGGGTTTCTGTTGTAATGCTAAGTATTTTTGTGTTTTATGTTTTGTTAAAAAACTGGGCTCATTATTTTGAGAAGGAATCTCTTGGCTTGAATAGACTGCCATTGGGGATGGTCCTTCCATTTTACCTTTGTAAAATCTCTCAAATGGAGTTTCTTCTCCTTTCTTATACTGCTCCCTTTCCAGAGCCCCATCACCTCATGCAATAGCCTGAGGATGGGTCTGTCTGCCTCAAGTCTCCCCTCTCTTCCATCCTTCCTCAATTCAGCCACTACAGTGATTTTCTTGAAATGCAGGTCTCACTGGATCACATGATCCATCTTCCCTTTTGTGCTCTTCCTCCTTCCCCCAATAAATCCATATCACCTTCAAGATCAAAATACAAAATCCTCTTTTCATGATCCTCCCTTCAAATCTTTTTTTTCCCCTCCTTGGGGAGGCAGTCAGGGTTAAATGACTTACTCAGGGACATACAACTAGTAGGTGACAGAGGCTGGATTTGAACTCATGTCCTGCTCTTTCCAATGAACCCCCTAGCTGACTCTCCTATCTTTCCATTTTATACCTTAGCCACTCAACTCCTTGATTCAGTGGTGCTGGACTTTTGACTGAGAGACATTCTCCCTCTCAGTTCCAGGCATTTTCTTTAGCTGGTTCCCTTGCCGGGGAATGCTCTCCCTCCTCATTTCTTCCTTCTGGCTTTTCTGAGTTCTTTGAAATCTTAGTTAAAACCCCACTTTCCACAAGAATTATTTCCTGATCCCTCTTAATACTGGTGCCTTTCCTTTGTTGATTATTTCCTATTTATCCTAGATAGAATTTGTTTCTCTCATTAAATTGTGAGTTACTTGAAGGTTTTGTATTCCTAGTATCTGGCACACAGTAGGCACTTAATAAATATTTATTGACTGAGCCAAAAAAAAATGTTAAGAGCCTTTGGTTTAGAATATCTTTTTGTATGGCCACTGCACTACAGCTTTGACACCCTGGGGCTTGGAGAACAAGGGGACTCTAGTATATAAGGCTTTAGATAGGAAATTATTTGGGAGAAAAAGGATTTATAAAAAGAGTATTTCTGTTTCTGGCAGAGATGCGGCTCATGTGGCGGAAGCTGGATATTGTTGCAATAATCCAGGTTAGTCAGAGCTACTTACTTTCTCATTGTTTAGGAAACAGGGAACAGTAGAAAGAGTAAGAGGACCTGAGTTCAAGTTACTTAGAGTTTAACTTCTTTAGGCCTCCGTTTCCTCATTTGTAAAATGAAGGGGTTGACCTAGATAAATTCGAAATCTGTGGTTTTATAACCTCTATGACTTTAGCAGGAACTCATCCACAAAATGCAAAGCCAGATTCAGGAGGACATTAGTGGATAAAGTACTGAGCTTAGAGTCAAGACATTCATTAGCTGGGTGACTCTGAGCAGTTCTTTTAATCTTTATGTATGTGGACAATTCTCTAGGATTTTTTTTTTTTTTACTAAGTGGAGAGAGTTCTCATGCTAGTTTTCCACACTGATGAAGTCACAGATACACCAATATTCACAGAGCCTTGAAAATTGTGAGAATGGAGATGGATGTGTTTGAACGTGGGTGAGTATGTGAGATCTTGTGTTTGTGACTGGGGGAGTTTGTGGATAAAGCATATTGTGAGAGTGTGACCAGATAACAGTTTGATAAAGACTTAAATCTGATAAAGATGACAACAGGATAAAGATTTAGAAGTCAGTAGATTACAAACTCAATGTTTAATGGCATAATGAAGAAACATCCAGTCTTGGAGACAGGGAGCAATGTGCCCCCAACAAGTCATTTAACTACTGTCTGCCTCAGCTTTCTCATCTGTAAAATGGAAATAATAATAGCACCTACTTCTCAGGGCTGTTGGAAGGGGTCAACTGAGAAAATTTTTGTAAAAATACTTTGCAAACCTCAAAACACTATATAAACTATGTAAACATTATATAATAAATATTAGTTGTTGCTATTACTGTTATGATTTTTGCTTGTTCTCATCTCACTTCTGACATATAGGCAAATCACTTAGATTCTTAGTTGTTCAGCTACTTGTTGATATTTTAGGCTACAGAAAAGTTGCTCATCTGTAACAGGTGAAGACATGGCAAAATCCACACTGGGAGTTCCTATCACTGATAAAGTCATGGATCAGATTTAAGAACCAATCAAGAAAAGTTAGGCGATGGCAGAATAAGGTGTCCAGAATGAGAAAGATGATATTCACTGAATCATAGTTACAGGATTTTAGAATTAGAAGGGACTGAAAGTCATCCCCTATTGTCCAACCTATACAAAAAAAAACAATCCTCTGGAGACCAACCACCAAGAAAGCCAAGTCAGTCCAATCTACTCTGGGACTGCTTTCATTGTTAGGCATTTTATTCCTGACATCAAACCTCAATTTTCTTTTTTTTTTTCTCCTTGTTCTGCCTTCTGAAGTCAAGCAGAATAAGTCAGATCCCAGATCTATGGGACAGCTTTCAGATACCTGAAAGCTGCTCTCATGTCTTGCATGTATCCTTACCTCCCCACATGTCCAGCTCCTTCACCAGTCCTCATGTGAATAATCTTAGGGACCTTCACTTCATTGAGTTCTCTCCTCTGCACTCTCTATTATACCCGATCTTTCTTCTTCTTGTTTAGTCATGTCTGATTCTTCTTGACCCCATATGAGGCTTTCTGGGCAAAGATGCTGGACTGGTTTGCCATTTCCTTTTCCAGACCCTTCTCATGTCACAATAAATACAATAATCCTCCAGACGAGATTTGGCAAGGGTAGTGCACAGAGGGATTAACACCTCCTTTTTCCTGGAAATTGTACTTCTCTTAATGCATCCAAGACTGCATTAGCTTTTTTATTTTTTATTTTTGGCAGTTCCAGTACATTGCTGACTCACATGAAGCTTATAGTCCACTAAAAACCCCATAGATTTTTCAGAGAAACTACTGCCCATCTTGTCTTTATGAAGCTGCTTTTCCTCATCCCTTACTCTATTCTGTCACCTTCAGATGACTGTGTTCTGTTCTAGCCCTGAATTTTAGGAGGAATGTTGATAATCTGATGGTAACCGGGATGTTGAGAGACCTGGACATCAGACCATTTAAAGATTATTTAGCCTAAAGATTTTTAGTCTAGACCTAGGAACACTGAATGAAATTTAGAGATGAATAGATTTTGTCAATTAGGTGGCTTGGTGGCTAAAATGCTGGACCTCAGGAAGACTTCAAATCTGACCTTGCATACGTATTACCTGGGTAACCACTCAAACTGTTTGCCTCAGTTTCTTTTTTTATAAAATGGGAGCAATGATATCACCTACTTCCCAGAGTTGTTGTGAGGATCAAATGAGATAATATTTATGAAGCATTTTGCAAACCTTAAAACTCTCAACAAATGCTAGCTAGTATCAGGTGTTTTTAATATGTAAGGGGAAAAAACAAGGTTCCAAATGGAATGGGCAACTTTAGGAGGTAGTGGATTCTCCCTCACTGGCAATCATAATATGATTGGATTATGGATTAAAGCCAGGAAAAGACTTTAGAAATTTCTGAGTCCAACCCCCTCATTTTATTTATTTCTTTTTTAATTTTTAAAGTAATTTTTTAATACATGCATTTATAATCTGTCCCTTCTACTACCCTCCCCTTATGGAACACAGCAAAAATTAAAAAAAAAAAGAAAACTCTCATTTTAAATATGCATTGCCCTCAAAACAAATTCCTGAAATGTCCTTGCCCCAAAATATGTTTCTCTTTTCATTTTTAAGTTCCTCACCCTTTGGGAGGAGGTAAGTGACATGTTTCATCTTTTAGCTTTCAAACTTGTAGTTTTTCCTTGAATTGATTAGAGTTCTAAAGTCTTTCAAAGTTGTTTTTCTCCATAATTTTGTCATTGTATAAATAATTCTCCCTAGTTCTAATCATTTTGTTCTGCATCATTTCATAGCTGTCTTCCTAGTCTTCCTTTGAAACTGTTCATTTTGTCATTTCTTAGACTGCAATAATATTTTGTAAATTTATATACCATATTTTGTTTAGTCATTCCCCAGTAGAAAGACAGTTTTAAGCTTCCAATTTTGGGCTACTATGAAAAAAAGCTGCTATAAATATTTTGTATATATATCTGTATATACATATATATATATATAGAGAGAGATATATGTAATTTTCCTGTTTCTTTGAACTCTTTGGGGCTTAGGTCTAGTAATGGTATAGCTAGGTCAAAGATACACCCAATTTATTAACTTTGGAAATATATTTCCAAATTGCTTTCCAGAAAGGCCATATCAATTCACACTGCAATGCAGGTCCTATCTTATAGCCTCTCCGACATCTGTTCTTTTACTTTTTTGTTATATTTGCCGATGGGGTGGGTGTGAAGTAGAACTGCAAGATTGCTTTAATTTGCATTTTTTTCAATTATGATTGATTTTGAACATTTTTTTTCATATAGTTGTTGATAGCTTGGATTTCTTCCTTTGAAAACTGCCTGTTTATAGACTTTGAACATTTTCTATTGAAGAAAAGCTCTAAGTTCCCTAAATTTCAATCAATTCCTTTTGAAACTTAGTTATAAGATTTTTATCAGGTATACTTGCTTCAGAGATTTTCCTCCTCCTTTTACCTCTTGTCCCTCTTAATTTTAACCACATTAAGTTTGTACAAAATCTTTTAAATTTTATATAATCAAAATTGTCTGTTTTATCTTGTGCGATCCTTTTTATAAATTGTCATGAACTCTTCCTCCACTTACAGATCTGAAGCTAATTTCTTTTTTGCTTCTTTAATTTGTTTCTGTTATGAACTTTTATATCTAAGTCAAACATCCATTTGGAGTTTATCCTGGTATGGTGTGAGGTTAAATTGAATTTCTGCCAGACTGTTTGGTTTTTGTCAAATAGCTCTTCCTCTAGCAATTTGGGCTTAGATTACTGATGATGGAATTGCTATGTTTGCTGTTGTATATTGTGTACTTAATATTTTTTTTAAAAGAGTGCCAAATCTTTTTCATGATTACTGTTTTATAGTACAATTTAAGATAGATCCCACTTTCCATTTTTCCATTATTACTCTTGAAATTCTTGATCTTTTGTTTCTTCATATGATTTGATTTTTTTTTTTTATTAAGGCCTATAACAATTTTTGGTCCAGCTGGTTGTCACAGTGGGATGGAACACTGGGCCTGGAATCAAAAAAATTCATCTTCCTGGGTTCAAATTAATCTAGCCTCCTACACTTAGTAGCTGTGTGACCCTGGGCAAGTCAATTAATCCCGTTTGCCTCAGTTTCCTCATCTGTAAAAAAAAAGCTGGAGAAGGAAATGGAAAATCATTCCAGTATCTTTGCCAAGAAAACCCCAAATGGATCAGGAAAAATCAGATTTGACCCAAAACACTGAACAACAAAAAGATAGTCCTTTGGTAGTTTTACATAGCACTGAATAAGCAAATTCATTTATATAATCTTGCCATTTAAAAATATTGACTCAACTTGTCCATGAGCAATGAATGTTTCTCAAGTTAATTAGACTCATCTTTATTTTTGTGAAATGTATTTTATGGTTGGATTCATATAATTCCTAGCTATATCTTGATAGATACATTCCCAAATTCTTTGTAGCTTCTGTAGATTATATATATATATACATATGTATATATATATACATGATAGTTTCTCTATATATTTTATAGTCATTTTGACAGTAATTTCTTTAAGCTTTTCTTGCTGCATGCAAGCTCCACATTGTTCAGATGAGGAAATTGAGGAAGTCAGGTTAAGTGATTTGTCTGGGGTTGCAGAACTAAAAAGTGTTTGAGGACAGGTCTCATGTTTTGAAGCAAAGTCTTGATGATCACTTATCTACATATTCCTCTTCAGGTGACCTCGGAGGTCCTTTCCAGTCCTGATTTTTTTGTGCTCCAATAGCTTGGCCTGGGCAGTCCGATTGCTGAGGACTGAGCTTGATGAGCTGAGTTGGAGGGTGGTAGCTGTCCCTTCCCACTTTCTTCCTTGAATAGGGAGCTTGTTTGTTCTGTATAAGCTTTGCTGAAGGGCACAGTCTCTGGCCCTAGCCCAGGGAGGGATGATTCACACAGATTATCCACTAGGGATTCATCCTTTGGTTCACATTCAAATAATTAATGAAAATAGCATGTTAAAATACTAATGAACATTTGTTATCTTTCCAGAGGGACTCTGGTCATTTAAAATGCAAATTAAAATCAATAGGCGGCAAAGTTGCTTCGGTTAAATCTATGGGGAAGAAGGTGACTCTGGTTTCCTTGTTCCTGGTAATGCTCTAGAGGAGAAGAGGAGATTTCAGGTCCCATCCTCAGCAGGTGCAGAGGAGGGCTCCCATCATGAACTCATTATCTAGAGAGGGAGGAAGATCTTTATTGCATTTGTCTATATATTCCCACAACATGGAAAGTTGAAGTAATTATCTGAACAAACCAGGCAAAAAACTACTCTTATTAGTCAATTTAAAGAGTTGAGAAAAATGTGTTCTGACTTCAATAATCCCCATCACCGTCTTGCTAAAAAATCATCCACCACTCCTATTTTCTACAAAATAAAATACAGACTTGGAGGCCTATTATTTAAGGCCTTCTATAATTATGATCTAGTTTACTAAAACTCTCATTCTGTTTCTTTCTCTGTTAACAATGGCCTCTGGGCTGGAAAAGACCAAAAAAATTTGATAACAGGGAGCTGATGCCCAGATCTAAATAAATAGAGAGAAAGAAAACACCTAGATTTCCTAATGAGTTCAAGTCACTTGCGGCTCAAATGAAATTCATCTTTGGATGCTGAAAGTGTAGAGTTAATCCCCCCTCCTTGCCATTAGGAAAAAGAGTCCAGGAAAATCGTTGAAGCTCTGACCATCTTCAAATACCATTGTGACACAATGAAGGTTAGAAAAGAAAATCAATATCCAGGTGCCCACCAATCTGACTCCATCCTTGTCCAAAACTACCCTGGGAACAGAATTTTGCTATATTGCCTCTTTCCTAAAAAACCTTAGTTATAGCTCCTATCTATCCAAGAATGGTCCTCCTCCCCTGTCTGACAAACTCAAGCTGTAAATACCAAATTAACTCCTCTCTTCCAGCTCTCTCTCTCTCTGAAGTTAAGAAAACAATAGCTGCAAAATGTTAGACTAATTGCACTCTCTGCTTCTGTATCCTGCTTGCAAACCCTAATTAGTTAAAACCCTATATAAGTTTTCTGCCTCAATATCTCTGGGCTGAATGCAGGCCGGCTAGTCTGGAACTCTCCACGTTAAAAGATTAAAAACAATCTCTGTCTTGCCTCAGTTTCTCTGGTATTACAAAAGAACTGGCAGTTGTGTTTGCTAAATTGTTGTGATATTTGAAAGTTTGTGTAGAGAGGACAGTGCTGGAGAAGGGCAAAAGTCATCCACATTTTTTTTTTTTAAAGGAGAGAATAGAATTTTCAAACTCTAGATCAATGAACTTGACTCAATGACTGGTTAGTCCTTTCCTGGAATCACTTTATCATGAGAAGGCCAAGCTACTTACTCCGCTTTCTGCTCATACTCTAGCCAATTCCACCATTCCCTTAACTGTCTGGAACCCACAAGGGTACCTTTTTTCCTCCTTTTTTTTCTATCTTCTCCCTGTTTTTTAACTTTCTTTTGTGATTTGTTTTCTCCTATTGAAATGTAAACATGTTAAGACCGAGTATCATCTTCTTTTATTGTACTTTTATCACCCATGTTTGGCACAGTGGTAACATGGTAAATATTGAATAAATGGGCTCTCTGTTTCTGTCTGTTGGTCTGTCTCTGTCTCTGCCTCTGTCTCTCTCTCTCTCTGTCTTTCTCTGACTCTCTCTCTCTCTCTTTTCTTCAATTACTGGCAAAATTCCTTTGATAATTCATCAAAGGGTCATCAAAGAGATGGATACTGAATGTCCATAAAAAGTGGTGCGTACAAATAGGGAGCATGTGGCCTTTTCAAGAACAGCATATGCCTGACTAACCTGATCTCCATTTTGTCATTTACTAAACTGGGAGAATCATGGGAATTCTGGGAATATAATTTACCCAGATTTTAGTAAAACTTCAGAATTAAGTTCATACTATTCTTGGGGAAAAGATGGAGAGTTGTAGATAAGATAATATTACAATTACATGATTTTGGAACTAGTTGAAAGATTGATTTCCAAGAATTGGTCATTAATGGAGAACTACCAGAATAATGAAGGGTTTCCATGCCATGTCATGGTGAGGATCTATTGATGGGACTTAGAATCTTTAGCTAGAAGAAAGGATGACTCTGGGAGGACAGAGTCAGTGCCATCAAATACTAAAGGGATTTGGAATGTTTTATTTGATCAGATGAAAGTTGCCAAGAAGCTATATTAGGGCAGTAGAAGCACAGAATCTCAGAGCAAAAAGAGATTAGTATGGTACCTTAGGATCAGGGTACCATAGAATGAGAGATAGAAAGGAACCTAGAAATAATTTAGTCTACCCTTCATTTTACAGATGAAGAAACTGAGGCAAACAGGGATTAAAAACCTGGGGGTCACCCAGCTAGGAAGTGTCTGGGGCTGGATTTGAACTCAGGAATACTAGCCTGACTCCAGATTCAGTGTTCTATGCACCAAGCTACTCCATTGTATCTGCCACACAAGGATCAGTTACTATATCAATCTTGCTTTTGTATTTTTGGCGCCTAAGAAAAGGGAGTGAATCATTGAATTCTGTCACTCACTTGGCCAGTGTAGATACACATCTAGATAGATACACATTTAGAACTGAATTAAATACTTTGATGAAACTTCCTTGCATTGTTTAAATTATTAGTTAAATCAGACAAAATAATTGTGTGGGTCATTTTTGACTAGATTTAGAACCTTATATAGGATCACAAGGTCACAGATTTGGAGGGATCTTATAGATTGAATCCAACCCTCTTGGTTTTTTTTTTTTTTTGTCTTGTTTTTTAATAGAAAGAAACAGAGAACCAAGTTCCTTCTTAATTCACTTCCATACCACAATGAATCAGGGGAGTAAGATCTTAGTGGAAGAATCTGGCATTTTGTTTTCAGTTTTAGTGATAAACTTGGACAGACATTGTATAATGGACACTGAGCTGAGCCCAGAATTAAACTAGAGGAGATGACTGGGGCTGATTTGCCTGAGGGAAATTGACTGTGCGTTTAAGGGATCTGAGTTGCTCTGTAAAATATAAGCCTAAGAATCAATTAGGAAGTCAGGAACTTGACTGAAATATAAAGAAATACCTCCTAACAATCAGAGTTATCAAATGGAATGGGTGATCTTTCAGGGTCAAAGTATAAAACATTAAACGATGAAAGGGATTAAAAGTCACTGAACTCATTTATGACTTGCTGTGCCTCAGTTTCCCCATCTGTAAAATGAAAGAGTTTTATTAGATAGCCTCTAGGTTTCCTACTCACTTTATATTTAGTATCTTCTGATCCCTCTGATAAAGATTCACTTTAGTGGAATTTTTTGGATGGCAAGATTTATGTCATCAACTCAAAACGAATCCTCCTTCCAGGTAAAATTAGAATTGAAGCGTTCATTTTTAATAGTCTCAACTCTGCTAAATTGTCATATGATTGTACTGGGGCTATTGTAGAAGCCGGGATACATTCTCTGTTAACAAAGGGAGGCAATTAACGAGCTCAATTACTAAGGAGAACAGGAGATAGAGACACTAAAAGGAGTCAGACTGAACAATTCATTTTTACATTAAAGCTATTAATTATGGGAGAAGCTAAATTTGGAGGTTTTACATGCACTAACTGTGAACTTTTAATATAATTAGAGTGACCTTTGTTCTTTTAGTGCAGTCTCTTAACCCTTCCCCAGGTGACTTTGCCTATCTCCCACATCATTGTGTTGTATTTTGTCTTTGACAATCATGGACTGACGGGGAGGAAGTGACGGAGATTTCAGCTCTAAACAATGAACAACTCCCTAACAATCATCTAAAGGTAGAAATGTCTTCCTTCCTTCTATTCTATTTATATTCCACAAATATTTTTAAAGCACTTTTTACATGTAAGAACTGTGTTTTTGCCAGTTAAAAACCATAATCTCTGTCCTCAAGTACCTTACATTCTATCAGTGAAAATACAGCAGGTATTAAGTTAATCAATCAACCAACACTTATTAATTATCTGCTAAGCGCTGGAAGTGTATAGTGAATAGGCTCTGGAATAATTTTCCCAATCCCAGAGCTTGGTTACTATTTTTTCTCTCACAGTTCTTAGGATATTTTTAGGAACTGGAGAATTTTTCTGTGCTTATGGTTATGAGCTCTTCTTAGGGTGTGTATTGAATTGTCCACTTCCCATACCCCCTCCAAATCTTGAGCAAACTTTTTTTTCACTCTGTTCTATTTTTTTTATTAATAAAATACATGCAAAGATAGTTTTCAACATTCACTCTTGCAAAATTTTGTGTTCCAAATTTTTTTCTCTGTCCCTTCCTCTTACCTACTCCCCCTAGACAGCAAGTAAACCAATATAGGTTAAACATGTGCAATTCTTCTAAACATATTTCCATGTTTATCATGTCTCACAAAAAAAATCAGATCAAAAAGGGAAAAATAAGAAAGGAAAAAAGCAAGCAAAAAACAACAAAGGTGGAAACACTATGTTGTGATCCACATTCACTCCCCATAGTCCTCTCTCTTGAATACAGATCTCTTTCTATCACAAGTCCATTGGAATTGGCCTGAATCACCTCATGGTTGAAAAGAGCCAACCAAGTTCATCACAGTTGATCATCAATAATCTTGTTTCTGTGTACAATGTTCTCCTAGTCCTGCTCATTTCACTTAGCATCAGTTCATGTAAGTCTCTTCAGGCCTCTCTGAAATCACCTTGCTCATCATTTCTTGTAGAACAATAATATTTCATTACATTTACATACCATAATTTATTCCACCATTCTTCAACTGATGGCTATCCTCTTAGTTTTCAGTTTCTTGCCACTACAAACAGGGCTGCTACAAACATTTCTGCACATGGTGGGGGTCCTTTTCCCCCTTTTAAGATCTCTTTGGGATACGGACTCAATAGAGACACTGCTGGATCAAAGGGTATGCACAGTTTGACAGCCCTTTGGGCATAGTTCCAAATTGTTGAGCGAACTTTTAGCATTTCTCTAATATCAGTTAACTATTAATATCAATTAGTTTAAAATTCACCATTCCCATAACTTTCCAAATTAAAATATCTCTCCTTGGTCATTACTACTCTATGTGTGTTGTATCCTCCTAATAGAATGTGAGCTTTTGAGGACACGTACCGCCTTTGCTTTTGTTTTGGACTCCTTAGATTTTATAGACACAGTATTTAGCATATAGTAAGAACATAATAAATAAATATTCTTTCATTCATTTACACTTATCTGGCTTGGATGTGACTATAGTTAAGATAGACTATGGAAAACAACCCAAAATGTTGCTAGAATTAATGGAAAACCCAATAAATGAATGGAATACACAAAACTGCATTCATTTATTCATTCACAGGTCCAGAATCAAAAGAGTCATAGATATGACAGCAGAACACAAATTCTAACAGATCCTACAAATTGGAACCCTTTCGAGTTTCTTCTCTAAGTTAAACCCCCAAAGACTTCCAAATTGACAAATCTAAAGTACATGTCTGACCATGTCACTCCACTACTCAAGAATTTTCAATGGCTCCTAATTGTTTCTAGGATAAAAGCTGACTCCAGCTTATCCTCCCAAGCTGATCAGAACCAGAAACCGATTCTACTAAAACAATTCTAGACTACTGTATTCATTGTTCTCTCCTTCCTACCATATATGGTCCATAGCATCCATGGCCTTGCCCTACATGCCTTAGCAGTTTTCATTAAGAAGGCCATAACCCAAATGGAGGAAGCAATAGTCCATGGCTCTTGGGCCCTCTTAAGAAGCTTGACAGGAAGACAAGTGACAATAAAGAAACGGCACATACTGTTCAAGAGAGGAGTACAAGGTATGTATCTAGCATCATCAAGGAACCAGTTTCACCAAGCCTAGAGATATGGATTGCACCCAAGGATGAACTTTTTGGGATTGTGCTGAGCTATGCAGAGGTCATGCTCTAGGCTATCGGGAAAAAAAACCTAAAAGAAGAATGGTATAAAGTTGAAGTAATAATAATAATCGTGATAATAATCCCAATATTATCTCCATACTTTTTGAGGATTCATTTAAGGAAATGGGAATGTTTAGCCTGGTAGGAGAGTAAATTCAGGTTGCTTTTGGAGGTGTCTTCATATATTTGAAGGACTGGTCTTAATCAATAAGCATTTGTTAAGCACCTACTATGTGTCTAACAGCTGGGGATACAAAAAAAGACAAAAGGCAGCATCTACCCTTAAGAAGTTTACAATCTAATGAAGTTGCAGAGAGGCATATCGGGTGGCCCCAAATGAAGAAAAATTTCTTACCAATTTGTGATCTTTAATAGGAGAATGGGCTGCCTTGGGAAGTAGTGGGTTCTCCCAATTAGGAGGTCTTCAAACAAAATATGGATGTCCACTCATTGGGAATACTGATGAGAAAAATTTCTGTTCTGATTAGAAGGGACCATATGATCTCCAAATTCTCTTCTACTCTGACATTCTGTGACTTGATTTTCTAATAAAAAAATAATAAAAGGGTTTCTATCCTGAGCATTGACCTTGATGGAGAATTTCTCTCTGGAGATACTACCTTGGGACTTCTGCTTTTTCCTTTGGGATCACCAGTTCGTTTGTTCTCTCTGTCTCTCTGTCTCTCTGTCTCTCTCTCTCTCCCTGTCTCTGTCTCTCTGTCTCTGTCTCTGTCTCTCTCACACACACACACACACACACACACACACACACACACACACATGCTGCTTTTGGTTGGTAGGGGTCTCTTCTGTTTAATACCTCATCACCTCCTTTACTTGGATTGAGACAAATAGCCATGACTCTTTTTCTTCAAAGCCCATGTGTCACTTGCTTTTTATTCAAATTTCCCAACAACCATATTGTGAGGACAGAAATGAGTCTCTGTCTCAAGCTCCTTTCCAATTTTCTAAGCAAAACTTTCTATGGCCGTTGAAGTCCATTGCAGGAGGTAATTGTAACATACTGTCCTCCCTGGGATGATTTACAGGATTCAAAAAAAATATATTCTTCCCAGTTGTGTTATGCAGGCTGAAAAGGGATAAATTTGAGCCACATGAAAGGAAAGTTGACATCAGCACTTCTCTCATTATGCTTGTTCCAGGCTTGCTTAGTATGCAGAGTTGGAGTCAAAATATCATTATGAAAATAACTCCCCCTTTCATGGGATATGGTTGTTAGTTTTAAATAAATGAATTTTGCTTTGTTTTCACTGAATTTCAGCTTTTGAATTTGAAGTAAAGACCCAAAAAACAACACTAGATATATTTTCCAAAGGAGCCTTCTTTTTTCTTTCCCTCCTTCCTTCCTTCCCTCCCTCTTTCTTTCCTTCTTTCCTTTCTCCTTCCTTCCCTCCTTCTCTCTCCCTCCTTTCCTTGCTTCCTCCCTTCCCCCTCTTCCTCCTTTCCCCCCCCTTCCTCCTTTCTCCCTCTTCCTCCTTTCTCCCTCTTCCTCCTTTCTCCCTCTTCCTCCTTTCTCCCTCTTCCTCCTTTCTCCCTCTTCCTCCTTTCCCCCTCTTTCCCCTCCCCCTTCCTTCCTTCCTTCCTTCCTTCCTTCCTTCCTTCCTTCCTTCCTACCTTCCTTCCTTCCTTCCTTCCTTCCTTCCTTCCTTCCTTCCTTCCTTCCTTCCTTCCTTCCTTCCTTCCTTCATTCCTTCCTTCCTTCCTTCCTTCCTTCCTTCCTTCCTTCCTTCCTTCCTTCCTTCCTTCCTTCCTTCCTTCCTTTGCAAAGTGCTTTACAAATATCATCTCATTATTCTCACAATAATCTTGGAAGGGAGGTGCTATTATTATCCCTATTTTATAGATGAGGAAACAGAGGCATATGTATATTTATATACAGATAAATACACATGAGAGAGAAACTCATTTCTTCACTCTAACTCCCTCTCCTTTTTCTCCCTTTCCTTCTGGACAAATTCTCTGTTCTCCCAACAAAAACTTTCTCATTTGTATAAGAAAGTTTTAGGATGTTATTGTTTTGAGATTGCCTCCTCCAACTCCCTCTTTTTTTAAAATTAATTTTCATTTATTAGCTAGTTTGTGTACATTCATTTTTTCTTACACATTTTCATATGGGTCAGGTTGGGAGAGAAAAATCAGAACAAAAGGGAAAAAACATGAGAAAGAAAAATAAAAAAAGATGAAAATAGTGTATGTTGATTCACATTCAATCTCCACAGGTTTCTGACCTGACCAGCAGGTCATCAACGTGGGTCAAGGGAGCAGGACATAAGCCGGGGGAGCAGAGCTCGTAAGGCCGAATGGCCTGGGGAGACACAGAGGTCTGGGGACAGGATCGCAGAGAGGAAGGAGACAACTCTAGGTTAGGGTAGATTATGTCTCAAGTTTATTGAGTTTGCACAGAGTATATATAGGCAGATAACCACAATGCAGTAACAGCACATTGAGCAAGAAGACAGATGGGGTGTGACACTTTGAAATGAGGGGTGGGGGTCAGGTGTCAAAGGTTAGGGGCCCCAAGGGTGGAGTAGAACAATGATATCTTGTGGTCTCCTGAGGCGTGTCGTTCTGCATGCTTATGCTGGAATATGCAGTGAATGTTCTTAGATATTCAGATATTTGTGTCAGGGTGGGGAGGGGGAAGGTGAAAAGGGTCATGGTGTTAAGGTTCAGTCTTTTGGCAAGGGGGGAAGGGGGAAGGTTAAAAGGGTCATGGTTTTGAGGTTCAGTCTCTGGCAGGTTTCTTTGGATGCAGATGGCATTCTCCATCCAAACTTTATTAGAATCCAACTCCCTTTTTTTTTTTTTTCAGATTCCAAGATGGAGGTCCAGTTTGGGGAAAGATCTTGCCTCTGGTCATACAGTAAGTCCTGTCAGAATGGGACTTCAGAAGCATTTTTGTCTAGAAAAAAATTGTTTGGAGCATAAACCCCCCAATATGAGCATATTGATTTATTTGTAAATTCTGTATACTAATAATTGTGTATATCTTAAAACACAAAAGAGAAATGAGAAAAAGATGAGTTAATGATGAAATAATATTTCATCCTAAAGTCAGTAAGAAGACACGGGAGTGTCAAATAGGAGGTGACATGGTCAGGCTTTAGGACAGGCAGCTGTCTGAGGATGGATTGGAGAAGGGGGAGATTTGGGGGCAGAGAGACCAATTAGGAGGGTTTTGACATAGTTGAGGTGAGAGTTGATAAGGGTCTGAAACTAGAGTGATGGGCATATGAGAGGAGAAAAGGGGATGGTTGTGAAGGATGTTTTGGAGATGGAAATGACAAGCTTTAGAAAAATGATTGAATATGTGACTTGAGGGAGAGAGAGTGTGGAGTTGAGGATGATACTGACATTGTAAGCTTTTGTGATTGAGGGATGGTGGTACCCTTGACAGAAATATGGAAGTTTGGAAAAGAAGAAGGCTTGTTTTGAGAAAAGGGGAGAGGTGGAAGTTAATGTAATGAGATCTTTGATGGAGATTCCCAACTTGTCCCTGCCTGCACATTGTATGTAACTCATTTTGTCCTAATGAAAATGGAAAGGTTAGGGGGAGAGTTCTTCAAGGCCACTGACCCAGAGCCAATGGATGCCTGCTGAGGGGAATCTGCAAGGTGATTGAGGGCAGAGGGATGGCTGGGATGGGGAATTTCCCCATAGTAGTTGTAATGGTGGTCTGGGTCATAATTGAAGGGCTGAAGGGCATCCACGGAGAGAGGGAGGCAGTCACTAATTAAGCACTAATGGCTAAAGGAGGTGATATAGTTGATTTGGAAATAAACCCACAACTGGGTCATAAGTAGAGTGGGGTTTAACCCAACTTTCCACTTTGATCACACATCCTTGTGGGTCACGTCACAGACCCCTGAGGAAGATTATGGCTCTTACTTTTGGGCCTGCAGTTCTAGAAAACAGGGCAAGTGGGAAAAAGTCACACATGAGACTAGGAATGATTTCATTAAATGTAAGAAAAGGGTACTATTTAAAAATAAAAAGGATCATTAAGTAAAACTAAATTCATGTTCAAAATTCCTTTCACTAACACTAATCATTTCCCTGAGAGACACTCAACCTGTCTGCTTATCTTAACAATAATGAAAATTTTGACAGCTCGGAGAGGGAAAGTAATGTAGTAAAAGTAGAACTGAGTTTATGGTCACGAAACCTGTCACATGCTACTTGATCTTGCGCATATCACCTCATCCTCTCAGCCTCAGTTTCCTCATCTGTAAACTGAGAGTTGGGTTGGATGGCCAACCAACTTCTAATGATCTTTTCAGCTCTAGGTCTATGATGGGGTATGTTATAGGGTTTTTTGTTACCCTTAAAAATTGGGGGGAGGAGTTGTCTTGTCTTTTCTATTGGCTCAAACCATAATTGTTCCTCCAGTTTTAGGTTTCCCTAGTATTATAGTTCTTTTTAATTACTTAACAGTATGATTAGTTTTTACAAAGGAATATTTAATTCATAAGTATAATACGAACATTTCTGCATCCCTTCCCCCCAACATTTGGGGATAAAACCTGCTTTTATACTTCCTTGATCTATGGGAAGGTGAGGAGTATTAAGTTCATTGTTTAGCTAAATTCCTATAAAGCATCAGTCCCACCAAGGTGTAAGTCCAAAGCTCCTCTGCTTTTCTGTTCTGGCAAATTGGTTTTTCAGAGCTTCCCTTATGGGCAGGAAGCAACATCTGGCCTAGAATCTTGACTCCAAGGTCAAGCTTATTTGAGCCTCTGGATCTAGGACTCCACTGCCTACTCCTAGAGCTGAAAAAGACAAAGGAAGCAGATCCAAACTTCAAGACTGGTTCTCTGGGGTCAGAGGGCCTAAAAGGAGTGGGGGAAAATATCTTTCCCCACTCAGTTTAGTTCATGGTGACCATACTATGGGAGAATGAGATCTTGACAGCTGGAAAGAAAGAGCAAGACTGTTCCAGGATGGTAGTTTTACAGACAGAGCCTATTTCAGCTATATGACCAAATGGAAAGAAACTCCTACCTCCATGGTATGGCAAAATGTCTTTTACATGACATAACTGGACATATGCAAAACCCTTCTATAGTTCTTTTATCTTAAAATAGGCTCCTCAATTTACAGATTGGGTAACTGAGGCACAGAGACATTGGATGACTTGCTAGGTATAACACAGTGGACTCCAGTCCCTTTAAAGGGAAGCCAAGAAGTGGGAGTATGCCATTGACTTGCAGGCTAAATCCATAAAGAAATTTAGCAGAATAATCCCAAAATGAGGTTAGCAGGGAAAAGGGATTGCATCATTGATTGATGGGATAACCCTAAAAGGTATTTAGGTATAACAAGGAGAAAAGATGCCAGGAGGTAGGAGACCATGGCAGTGATGTAATATGATTTTGGGGTGGGGGGGACTTCTGTTCTGGCAATACGTCAGTGATTCTAGGTTTTCTGCTCAATCTTTTTTTTTTTAATCTGAGTAACAGTACAGAGCTGGCATTAGATGCCAAGACTTGATCTCTCCCTTCTCAAACTTCTTACATTCTAATAGGACTTTGAGGTAGTCTTAATAATAATAATAATTATTATTATTATTTCTATGGATATTTCAGATCCTGCCTCAGACACTTAGTAACTGTATGAAACTGGTCACATCACTTTGTCTTGGTTTGCCTCAATGTCCTCATTTATCAAATGGACAGAGTTTTGTGGGACACTTCCAGGACATTGGTGAGACTTGGATGAGGATCCAGCAAAGGAGACAGAGAAGGAATGGTCAAATAGGCATAAAGAAAACCAGGAGAGAGAGGTTGCTGAAAAACTTACAGAGAGTAGAACATCAAGAGCAAGAGAGAGATCAAAATATCAAAGGGTAAAAGAGAGATGAAGGAGAATGAGGATTGAGAAAAGGTCATTGGATTTGACTACTAAGAAATCATTGGTAACTTTGGAGAGAACTATTTTGATGGAATAATGAGGTCAGAAGCTGGACTGTGGAGGATTGAGAAGAGAGAGAATGGAAGCATCTTGGAATTACTCTACTGTAAAATCTTCTAGGCTTTTCAAATACTCCTCCATATACTTTCATCTTGGATTGATCACAGGGTTTTGGGATTACAAATCTGGTGCTTTAAAGATTGGAAAAGGGGATGTGTGGTGAGAGGACATTAATTAATTTGTAGTGTTTATGGGTGCTGATCAATGTCTTCTTTGTGTGTTTCTTTATTCTACCTTATGATATATAACTGGAATAGGTGAAAGATGGATATAGGAGACACTTCCTAGATCCCTTATTTAAGAGGGGTCTTAGGGCAGCGACCTCATCATTTCCCACTTCTCTCTCTTCATCATTGTTTCTAAAATCTCATCTCTTTGCAAGTTGGAATAAGTTCTGAAACTCAGATATCCTCAGTAACCCCTATCCCTCGGACCCTCCCTCTCTCTAATTGGAGAAGGTGGACCCCAGATAGCCTCTCCTACTTTTTCCTTAAGAGGAGAGCATGGGATACCACTGGACTTCAAGACTTCAACATGTCCTCTTTTCTCTTCAGTCTCCCCACTCTTCAGCACTTTTATGTGTTGTCTTCTCCCATCAAATCATGAGCTTTTTGACATCAAGAATTTTCTATTACTTTTCTTCCTAGCCCCAGCTTTTAGCACAGTGCCTGGCACAAAGTTCCTTCAGTCTTAAAGGGGACCAAAATGATATTACTTTGTGGGGCAGCTAGTTGGTGCAGTGGAGCTGGAGCACCAGCCCTGAAGTCAGGAGGACCTGAGTTCAAATATGACCTCAGGCACTTAACACTTTCCTAGCTATGTGACCCTGGGCAATTCACTTAACCCCAATTGCTTCAGCAAAAAAAAAAAAATGATATCACTTTGTTAAAGTCAAGTTACAGGATGTCTGGCTGTGGCTGATCAGACAGATCAGGCACAGTCCATGTAAATACTTGGGATGGATTCTCTAAATTTGCACATTTCTTCCTGAACTACTTCAATTCTGCTTTGCTCATAGAACATAGCACCTTCTCTGTTGCTGGGAGGTCTAGTGCCAGCATCCCTCATGTCATGCAATCAATTCCTAAGTTCTTAAGAGACCTTAATTGAATTTTGTGTTGCTTTTTCTGACTACCATGTGAACATTTGCCCTGTGTGAGTTCTCCATAAAATAGTCTTTTTGGCAAGCATACATCTGGTATTCAAGCAGTGTGGACAACCCAATGGAGTTGTGCTTTCTGCAGTAGAGTTGGAATGGTTGGCAGTTTAGTTAGAGAAAGGACTTCAGTGCCTGGTATCTTATCCTGTCCAGGTGATCTTCAGAATCTTCCTAAGACGATTCAAATGGAAGCCATTCAGTCTCCTGGCATGGCGTTGGTATTCTGTCCAAGTTTCACAGGAATACAACAATGAGATCAGCACAATGGCTCTGTAGATCTTCAACTTGATGGTCAGTCTACTACCTCTTCTCTCCCATACTTTCCTTTAGTGCCTCCCAAACACCGAGCTAGCTGTAATGCTCGTCATTTAGGTGTATGTCCTTGGAAAGTATACTGCCAAGGTAAGTGAATTTATCCACAACATTTAAAAGTTCTCTAAGTGATAGTTCCACAAATGGACGATGTGTTGCTGGCTGATGGAGTACCTGTGTTTTCTTGGTATTAATTGTTATGCTAAAGTTAGCCTAAACAGCTAAGAATTGATCTCTACTTTGTTGCATCTCAGCTTCAGAGTGCATAATAATTTGCAAACCAAAAAATCATGCACCAACACTACACTTTAGTCTTCTAAGTAGGTGCTTAATAAGTGTTTATTGACTGACAATAATGCTTTAAATTATTATTTTATGTTTTGAATTAATTAAAATTAATGTTTTAAATAGAATGTTTTTGACACTTAATTTACATCAATTAAATTGATTTTATTAACAATAAAATTAATGTGTTAAATTGAATTAAAATTGATGTTTTAAACAAGAAATGTTTATTGACTGACAATAAATGTATCAACTGACATCTATTGTCTATGACTTTCTCAAGGAGTTTGACCATGAAAGATAGAAGAGATATAAGAAAATAGTGGAGATAAAAGGATCAAGTAAGGTTTTTTTGAGGATCAGAGAGACATGGGCATGTTTGTAGGTGGTGGAGAAACAACTGAAAGACAGGAGAGACTAATGGGAGGGGTAAGGTTGACAAAGGGAGTAATCTGATGGAGAAGGGATGGAATGGGATCACATATGCAGCCTTGGCAAGGAGAAAGGCCACCCCATTTGGGTGAAGGAAAAGATAATGGCAGGAGGCATCTGGGTGATGTAAGATAGGGAGAGAAGAGGGAGGTGGCAGTTAATGGCCTTATTTTTTTTTTCTATAAAATGTGAGGCAGGCTTCTTAGCTGAAGAGAGTTGGGGGAGGGAGAATTATGGGAGATTTGAGGAAGGATAAGATTTGGAAGAGTTGCTATAGAAAATGGAATAGTGAGCTGATAAGGGAGATATAGTAGGATTGCCAAGCAGCAGTGAGGGTCCATTTGAGATTATGTAACATAAATTTGTATTGAACCCCATAAGAATGGCTTCATGAGATTTTCTTTACCAATATTCAGCAGCACATATGTGAGAGTTAGGATGTAGAGGTCCAAATGATCCAAGACTGAAGCTTAGGCAGATATGGTCTACAGGATGGAGTAGCCAATGTGTGATAACCCTGATGATACAAAGACAAAAATTAAATATATCATCTATTATTAGCATCACAAATCATCAGGTTCTATCCATCTTCCTGTAGGACATAGAGTTATCTAGTTAATAGATGATACAAGTTCTTTGTTTCCTCTCCTCCTTCCTTTGGGCTGTTGCATCCATTCTATTTACTTGGGAACCCCTTAGGTAAACTGCTAATTTAGATAATTAGATAGAATGCTAATATAAAAAACCAAACAAATAAGAAAACAAAACCCAAGTAATTTAAAGAGTAACTAGAGAGGATAAAGCAGGACATCCTTCTGAGTAGCCAGCAGTAAACAGGTATGTTCACTGGGGGGTAGTGGCTGGCAGATCAACCTGGGTGTCTGAGATGAAGTCAGAGGAATAATTTAATTCCACAAGCACTTCTTAAGAGCCTATGATGTGCCAAGGGCTATTCTAGGCCTTGGGGATTCAGAGAGCAAAAAAAAAAAAAAAAAAAAGAAAAAGAAAGAATTCCTGCTCTCAAGGACATGCTATTGTAGAAGCTAGATCTTCAGCTTTGGTTTTCTCCCTGGCATGTTTTTGGAGCCCGTGGCTCAAGACACAGACTGAAAATTGAATTCAGGGCTAATACATAGTTTGGGGCCTTGAAGAACAAAAAAAAAGCTTTGGAAGAAGGAGAATAAAGGAATTGAGTGTTAGACTAGGCTATTTTAGGGGAGTTCAGATAAATAGGGAGGCCATAAGTTTCTCTTATTTCCCTCAAACCAACCTTCCTAAAGGCAGTTTCCATATTAGTCATGTTATGAAAGAAAACACAGACAGAAAGAAAGAAAAAAGAAAGAAAAAACTAAAAAGGTCTTTGATCTGCATTCAGATTCCATCAGTTCTTGCTCTGCTGGTAGATAGCAATTTTTATCATGAGTCCTTCAGAATTGTCTTAGATCATTGTATTATTGAGAACAGCTAAGTCATTCACAGTTGATCATCATGCAATATTATTATTGTCACTGTGTACAATATTCTCCTGGTTCTCTTCATTTCACTTTTCATCAGTTCATAAAAGTCTTTCTAGGTTTTTCTGAAAGCATCCTGCTCATCATTTCTTTAATGTCTTTTTTTATTAAAGCTTTTTATTTGCCTTAACATATGCATAGGTAATTTTTCAGTATTGACCCTTGCAAAACTTTCTGTTACAAATTTTCCCTCCTACCCCCCAACCCCCTCCCCTAGATAGCAGGAAGTCTAATACATGTTAATTATGTTAAAATATTTGACAGATCGAATATGTGTATATATATTTATACAGTTATCTGGCTGAACAGGAAAGGGAAAAAAAACCTGAAAAGGAAAACATAATGCAAGCAAACATCAATAGAAAGTGTGAAAATGCTATATTGTGGTCCAGACTCAGATCCCACAGGCCTCTCTCTGGGTGTATATGACTTTCTTCATCACTGAACAACTGGAACTGGTTTGAAACATCTTATTGTTGAAGAGAGCCATGTCCATCAGAATTGATCATCATATAATTTTGTTGTTGCCGTGTATAATGATCTCCTGGTTCTGCTCACTTCACTCAGCATCAGTTCATGCAAGTCTCTCCAGGTCTCTCTGAAATCATCCTGCTGGTCATTTCTTACAGAGCAATAATATTCCATAACATTCATATACCATAATTTATTCAGCCACTCTCCAACTGATGGGCATCCATTCAGTTTCCAGTTTCTAGCCACTACAAAAAGGGCTGCCACAAACATTCTTGCACATGTGGGGTCCTTTCCTTCCTTTAAGATCTATTTGGGATATAAACCCAATAGAAACACTGCTGGGTCAAAGGGTATGCACAGTTTGATCACTTTTTGAGCATAGCTCCAAATTGCTCACCAGAATGGTTGGATATGTTCACAGTTCCACCAACAATGTATCAGTGTCCCAGTTATCCCACATCCCCTCCAACATTCGTCATTTTCTTTTCCGGTCATCTTAGCCAATCTGACAGGTGTGTAGTGGTACCTCAGAGTTGTCTTAATTTGCATTTCTCTGATCAATAGTGATTTGGAGCACTTTTTCATATGACTAGAAATAGTTTTAATTTCATCATCTGAAAATTGTCTGTTCATATCCTTTGACCATTTATCGAGTGGAGCTGCTCATCATTTCTTACAGCACAATATTTCACCACAATCATAAATTATAAACTTGTTTGTTGTTTGGTCATTTTTGGGTCATGTCCAACTCTTCATGACCTCATTTAGGATTTCCTTGGCAAAGATACTGGACTGCTTTGCCATTTCCTTCTCCAGATTATTCTACTGTTGAGGAAGCTGAGGCAAACAAGATAAAATGCCTAGGGTCACACAGGTAGTAGGTATCTTCAAATAGATTTGAACTCAGTAAGATAAATCTTTTTGACTCTGGATCCAGTGCTCTATCCACAGAGTCACCTAACTATTCAACTTGTTTAGCCATTCCCAATTGATGGGCATCCTCTCAATTTCCAATTCTTTGACATCACAAAAAATCTGTTATAAACATTTTTGTACATATAAGTCCTTTTCCAATTTTTTGATTTCTTTTGGATACCATGCCCAGTAGGATGTTGCTGGGTCAAAGGGTATGCACAGTTATATAGTTCTTTGGGCATAGTTCCAAATTCTCTCCAGAGTGATTGAATCAATTTATAGCTCTACCAACAGTGCATTAGTCTCCAATTTCCCCACCTTTTCTCCAATATTTATCATTTTCCTTTTGTGGATGGTTACTTATTGGGGATGTAGGTTAGGGATACCATCTGGGTCCATTTTAACTCTTTTTTAGGCAGCTAGGTGTGGAGTGGATAGAGCTCTGAACTTGGAGTCAGAAAGTGTCAAGTTTAAATCTCAGCCTCAGATATAAGTTGTGTCAACTTGGGTAAATCATTTTACCTCTGTGTGCCTCAATTTCCTCATCTGTAAAATGGAGATAATAACAGTATCTATTTCCCCAGGTTGTCCTGAAGATCAAATATTTGTAAATCATTTAGTACAATGCCTGGTATATAGTAAATACCTAATGAATCCTTATTCTATTTCATTTTCTTTTGTGTGATCTGGGGGCAAATTATTAAACCATATGGGGCCTCAGTTTTCTTCTCTGTAATGAAGCAAAATTAAATGATCTCTATGATTCCATTCCTGCTTTAAATTCTAAGCTGTCAGGGACATATTTACTTGTTCTACAAAGGAATATATGAGAGTCAGGTAGATAGTGCAATAGACAGGGAGTCAGGAGGACCCGAGTCTAAATTCTACCTCAGACTCTAAACATTTACTAGCTATAAGATCCTGGACAAGTCACTTAATCCCAATTGCCTTGCAAAAAAGAAAAGAAAAAAAGTATATGACAATTATGAAGGAGAGATCCAGACAAAGTGCCAAACAACAACAATAATAATAATTCTAGATAGTTTAAGATTTGCAAAGAACTTTACCAATATTATTTCATTTAATCCTCATGAGAAATCTTTGAAAGTAAGTGTTGTATAGATGATTGAGGAAACTGAGGCAGAAAGTGCCTTGCCCAGGATTGCCCAGGATTTCTGAGAAAGAATTTGAAATCTCCATAGAAATGAGTTATTATTAAGGAATCCTCAAAATCCTATCAGAATTGTGAGAAACTCAAGGTTCAAGAGATAAAATCATCTTCCAAATTAGGGCTTTACTATTTATGTAAGTTTCTTGAAGGCAACTATTATTTTAATTTATTTCTGTGGTCCCAATGCCATGGGTCCAGAAAAATAGTAGGAATTTAATAAATATTTCTTGATTAACTAATGTCCTCCTCTGAGACCCAACTCCTTTTTTTTCTTTTTTGATTTTTTTTCCTTTTTAAAAAATGTCCCCATTTAATAGTATTTTATTTTTTCAATTAAATATAGATTGTTTTCAACATTCACTGATTAGAAAATTTTGAGTTTCAATTCTTTCCCTTCTCCTCTCCATATCAGCAATCAATGTGATATAGATTATACATATAAAGTTATATTAAACATATTTACACATTAGTCATGTTGTGAAAGAGGAATCAGAACAAAAGGGAAACGCCAGGAGAAAGAAAAAACAAAAGACTGAAAATAGTATGCTTTGATCTGTATTCAGACTCTATAGTTCTTTCTCTGGTTAGCATTTTCCATCATTAAGCTTTTAAAATTGTCATAGATCATTGTATTGCCCCAATTTTTTGATGATGATGATGATATCTAGAATTTATAGAATACTTTAAGGTTTGCAACGTATCTTACAAATATCTCATTTTATCCTTACAATTACTCTGGAAAGCATATTCTATTATTATTCCTATTTTATAGATGAAGATACTGAGGTAAACAGATGCTAAACGGTGTGTGGACAATCCCACAGCCAAGTAAACATCTAAATTCAGATTTGAATGCAGATCTTCCAGGCCTTAGGTTCAATGTTCTATCCACTGAGCCATCTGGCTCTTTTCTTTTTCTGTACCTTCTCTGTATATCTTGTGCAGATGACATGTGGATTGACTGAGGTAACATGACAATTGTTAGGTTGCAAAATTAAAAAGTTTGGCTCTAATGCCCTATCAACTCTCCTGATCTTAAAATTGATGTCTTCATTTCTCCTGTACTCTTTAACACTATTCCCTCCTTACAATGTTGTTATTGTTGCTCATTGGTTTCAATTGTGTCTGACTCTTCATGACCCTATTTGGGGTTTTCTTGGCAAAGATGCTGGAGTAGTTCACTATTTCCTTCTCTAGTTCATTTTACAGATGAGGAAACTGAGGCAAACAGGAATAAGTGATTTATCCAGGATCACACAACTGAATTTGAACTCAGATCTTCCTGATTCCAAGTTCAGCACTCTTTCCACTGAACCACCTAGTTGTGTACCTAATTAATACCCACTCTGGGCCCCTTTTCCTTTCTAATCTCCTTCAAGTCTGACCCATATGTAAAAATCTGTCTTGGCAAGAAATTATTCTCTGTATGTTAGTTATGTTGACAAAATTTAGGCTTATTCATCAGATTAGAAACTCTTTTCATAGATGGAAGAAATCTTAGAGGCCATCTAGTCTAACCCTCTCATTTTACAGATAAGGAAACTGAGGCCCAAAGGGGACAAGTGACTTGCATATGCAATCAATCATAGTATCAGTAAAACTGGAAGGGAACCTAGAAGCCATTTGATTTTATTTTACAGATGAGGAAACTTACCGAAGAGGTTTAATGTCTCTTGTCCCTAGTCACATAGGTGATCTGAATGACTGGGCTGGGGATTTGAACCCCAGCCCTCTGGTTCTAAGATTGGCATACTTTCCACTGGACCATTATCTACCCCCCACTCACTCTGCTTTTATAAATGAGGAAAATGAATCTCACAGAAGTGAGGTTCCAAGGTTAACTGGGTGGTAATGCTGTAATTTGAACTCGGGTCCTCTGACTCTGTGTCCAGGGCTCTTTCCATACTGCTTGTCTGTTATTTTGGGCTAAACTGTTAATATCTCATGGGATTTCCCTTTGCTTCTTTAAAAACATTTTATTGATGTATTTTGTTTTTATGTCACCATATTTTTCCACCAGTGTTCTCATTTCATCTCAGAAAGCTATCACACATATAACAAAATAGTATTTTTAAATTTTTAATTTTTTCATTAAAGCCTTTTAATTTTCAAAAGATATGCTTGGATAATTTTTCAACATTAACTCTTGCAAAAGCTTGTGTTCCAATTTCCCCCCTTTCCCTCCACCCCTCTTCTCAATACCAAGTAATTCAATATATGTCAAACATGGTAAAATATGTATGTTAAATCCAATACATGCATACGTATTTATATAATTATCTTGCTGCACAAGAAAAATAAAATCAAAAAGGAAAAACAAATGAGAAAGAAAATAAAATGTAAGCAAACAACAAAAAGAGTGAAAATGTTGTGTTTCACCTTCAGTTCCCACAGACCTCTCTCTGGGTGTAGATGTCTCTCTTCATCATAAGATCATTGGAACTGGCCTGAATCATCTCATTGTTGGAAAGAGCCATGTCCATCAGTTTATATCAGTCTTTCTAGGACTCTCTAAAATCCTGCTGATTATTTCTTATAGAAAAATAATATTCCATAACATTCACACACCATAACTTATGGAAGAGAAGAAGGATAAGAAGGAGTAGGAGAAAAAGAAGATGGAGGAGGAGAAGAAGGAGAAGAGGGAGAGGAAAAAGAAAAAGGAGGAAAAAGAAAGAAGGGAAGGAAGGAAGAAATATAAGAGAAATAATTGGTTGCATGTTGGTGGTGCAGGGGATGGAGTTTGGGCTTGGAATCAGGAAGACTCATCTTTGTGAGTTTTAATCTAACTGCAGTCACTTCTTAGATACATGACTCTGGTCAAGTCATTTAGCCTATGGTGGCCTGACAAAATGGATTTGCTGGAGAAAGCAATGGCAACTACTCTGGTATCTTTGCCAAAAAAAACCCCAAAGTGGGTCACAAAGAATTGGACACAACTACAATGATCAAAAAGCTACAAAACTTTCATAAAAACTTGGATTTTAGAGTTGTGGTTTAAAAAACCATCTAGCTCAACCCATACCTGAAAAGGAATCCCTACCATTACATCACTCAGGTGCTCAGCCAGCCATCTCAGTTCTAATTTGAGATTCTAAGCAGAAAGAATCCTTCCAAACCAGTCACTTTTGAAGATCTCCACTGAAGGATATATTATTCCCACCCAAGGTGGCCTATTCCAGTTTGGATAGCTGCCATTATTAGGAATTTCCCTATCCTTACCACTGAGCTCAAACTTGCCTTTTCAAAGCTTTAGCTTGTAGATTCTAGTTATGCCTTCTGGGAACAAGAAGAACTAGCTGAATTCTTTTTCTTTGTGACAATCTTTCAACTACTTGAACAGAGGTATTTCCTTCTGAGTCTTCAATCTCAATATCTTCCATTCCTTTCACCAATTCCCATATGACACAGATTCAAGGCCCTTCATCATTCTGGTAAGTCTCCTATGGATGCTCTCCAATTAATCAATGTCCTTCTACAAGTCTACAGACAATGTCCTTCTACAAGTCTACAGACTTGCAAGGCAGAGTACAGTAGGACTATCACTTCCATAATATCTGAGAACCATGACTCTATTAATGCAGCCCAATATCATATTTGTTTTCTTCAAGGCTACATTACATTGCTGACATATTTGTTTGTAGTTCACTAAGTTCCCCACATCTTTTTCAGATAAATTTCTGTTTAACTATGCTTCTCTTTATCTTATACTTGTGAAATCCATTTTAAAGTTCCAAATATAAGACATTTTATTTATTCCTTTTGAATTTCAGGTAGGTGACTCAGTGGATAGAGCACTGGGAAGACCTGAGTCCAAATCTGGTCTCAGATACTTACTAACTGTGCAGTGCTGGGCACATTACTTAATCTTGTTTGTCTGTTTCCTTATCTGTAAAATGTGCTGGAAAAAGAAATGGCAACTGATTCCAGTAATTTTGCCAAGAAAAACCCAAATAGGGTCATGAAGAGTAGGATAGAACTGAAATCACAAGAAAACAACAAAAACATCAACAATGCTGAATTTCAGCTTATTAGTTAAATTCAGTCTGTCAAAGTTTTCTGGATCCTGACCCTGACATTCAGAGCATTATTTATTCTTCTCAGCTTTGTGTCATCTGCAAATTTGACAAATGTATTCTCTATAGCTTTATCCTAGCCATTGATCATCTTTGCTCCATTTTGTAATGTTCATTTTTATAAAACATATTTTTCAGTCCCTTCTGGGCACCATCTTTTGTCCAATTCAGAAGTGTCAATATTTGTCTCAAAATGTGGTATCCATTATGGTTAATGTGGTCTGATTACTGCAGGAGTCTCATTTCTGCTGCTTTGGATTTTCTGACATCATTTCCCCTTCTCAGCTCTTATTTAACAACTAAAATATTTCCTAGACCATTTTATGGGGGAGATCTCTTCCTCCTCCAGGCAAATCAGAAACTGATGGAGCAGAGTCATAGGTGACAAGAGGAACATTTAAAAATAGCAAAGCAGAGCTGGGGCTGATGAGACCAGTCGTGGCTGTGGGTAGCAGTCCAGGGGTTTGTCCATCTTGGTTCATCCCCATGGTGATGAGAATGGCATAAATGATGGTGGTATCTCTTTGGCAGGAAGATAACAAGCAGAGAGAATCCTTCCAAATCAGTCACAGAGGGTGCTCGGTGGTGTATGTGCATGAAGTGTTTAGACCTATGGAAGGCCCTTGGGGGAGACAAAGATGATTATAGCTCCATCCCTGCCCTAGAGCAGCTCAGAATATAGTGGGTGGGGATACACCCCCTATACAAATATATATAATACGAATTAGAAAAGGAAAGCTGTTCTATGTGGGAAGGGATGGTGGTGCTGCTGGAGATGATTGGCAGGATCCCAAAAAAATAGAAAACTCTTGGAATCTTCCAGGTGATGAGTTGGGCAGAAGGCCAAAGGAATGAAGGAAGCCCCCTCCCCCAAGAGTAATTAGGGGCTGTTACTCAACCTTTTCAATGTTTAATATCCTGGAGTGAGCTGTACCATTTATCACATCAGCCACATGTTTTCAATTTCCACCTGAATTAAGCCTTGGTGGAATAGAGGGATTTCTTTCTAATTCACTTGAAAGTTGAGGATTAAGTAATGGATCTCATTCTTCTGTCTTCTTTCTTCTTTACTCTCTTTTGTTTTCTCTTTCCCTTTCCCTCTCTTTGTCTCTGTCTCTTTCTTCTATCCTTCCCTTTCCATCTATCTTTCTCTCCCCCCCTTCTTTATGCCCTTTTTGTCTCTTTTCCTTTCTTTTGTTCAGATTAAGCTTCTGTCTTTTGGCTGTCATTTTTTCTTTTCTTCTCTCTCCCTCCTCTTCCAGTTTCCTTTCCCTCTCTTCCTATCTTTGAGTCTTTTTTTGTTCTTTCTTCTTTACCTCCTTTCCTTTTCCTCACTTAGTCTTCTTTTTCTATGTTTCTACCTCCCAATCTCTCTTTTTTTCTCTCCTTTCTTTTTAAAATTTTTATCTCACGTTACTCTTTCTCTCTTTCTTGTACCTCTTTCCTCTCCCTCTCAATTCTCTTTTCTTTTCCCCCCTCTTTTATTTCTATCTTTATCTCTTATTGTTTCTTTCCCCTATGTCTTTCTCCCATCTGCGTTTGCCTCCCTCTCTGCTCCTTGCTTCTTGTTGTTTGCCTTCCATATTTACTCTCCCTTCTTTTCTACCCCCTCCTTTCTTCCCAATGCCTTTCTTTGTACTTACCCTTCCTCTCCTGTATATATTTCTATAAAATATGTAGCAACCAAGATACATAATATCACAACATCTGTTATTTGGTAGAGTCCTGAGCAACTTGTTCCTATTCTCTTGTGGTTCTCTAATCTCTGAGGATCTCATTTATTTGCTATTATATTTTACAACAGTGATAAGGGAAGTGATAAATTTGAGGTCATGTTCCTTTGGGGACATGTTCCAGGGTATCCCCCTACCTTGTACTTTCCCTGAGCTTGGTTGGCTCAGTATCTTTCTGAAGGACAAACAGATGAACTTCCTGCAATGCTAATTGCCAACATTTGAGTGAGAAATCACCCTGGAGGAAGATCAATATCTTCTTCCAGAGAAGGAAGGTAGAACTGAACTCCTAATCTATTATAGGGCTTCTTAAACTTTTTCTATATAATACACACACACACACACACACCACACACACATATACATCAGCATACAAATCAAACATTTACTAATAATTCATAATTTTTCAACCCACATTCAATTATAAGACCCCATGTGGGATTGCAAATCACAGTTTAAGACACTCCAGGCTATTGGATTTGTTTTCTGCTTATAGATCTGGGTTCTAGGGTCCTTGTTTTAACAACTGCAGGAAGGGAAATTTTATTAGTGGTTTGATCAGAAACTAGTTTAACCCTGTTGAAAGGGTGCTTGATTTAATCAAAGGCTCTGCATTTGAATCCTGACTTTTTAAGTACTGCAGTTCTAGTATTTAGTGCAGTGTCTTTCATGAAGAGGGAGCCTCATATATGAAGGGCTGAATCAGAGTTCTAATAGCATTTCCCACTTCATCTCTGTTCCTTTTGTGTACCCTCCCTCACTGCCATTCAGGGGCAGTTCAGAATATCACTCTTCTTTTTCATTTACCCATCTGAGATGGGCAGCTAAGTGATCCTTTGGGGAGAGAGTTGTACTTGGAGTCAGAAAAACTCAGGTTCAAATCCAGTCTCATATAATTATTCATTGTGTGAACTCAGGCAAGCACTTAGCCTTCTGTTTGCCTCAGTTTCCTCAAATATAAAAAGAAGATAACAATAATACCTATTTCTGGTTAAGTTGCTGTGAGGAGGAAATGAGCTAATATTTGTAAAGTGTATAATGCAGTGCCTGGTACATAATAAGTGTTATATAAATGTTAGTTATTATTCTGAATATCTCTACAAATATTTGGGAAATAGCTATTTTGTTGCCAGGAACTGGGATGGAGCTAGATCTTAGAGGATGAGCAGAATGCGAACAATTAAGAAGAAGAGGAGAAGAAAAGAGCATTCTGGGAAGATAGACCAGAATGAGCAAACTGGTGTTATGGGGAGGAATCTGGATTTTGGAAAGGAACTGTTTGGAGTGGATAATGTGTACATTAACTAAGGATATACTTGGATAGGTGAATAGGACTCTTAGAAACACAGAGCCTTAGGGGTAATCTAGTCTTGCCTCTTTATTCTGTGGATGGGGAAATTGAAAGTCAGAGGTATCCAAAGTTATATAATGAATTAAAGACTGAGCTGGCAATTGACCTGATACCACTCTCTCCCAAGTTTGTGCAAATACCAAATTTTCTTTTCTCTTTACAAATACAGGACCTGAGGGGGATAAATCATAGTTTGCTCTTCTAAGTATTCTGTTTCACCTTTCCCACTTAGCTTTTTGACTGGCTTAAAATGTTTCTTTGGTCTGGGATGGGGGCGAAGGAGTGGTAACAGCCCATTGATTTTCTTTTTGGGTTGAAGTGCATTATCTATAGTGCTGGTGGACATCACCATCCAAATAGATCTTTTACCACTACCTATATTTTTACAAGAAAGTAAAGTCATTCCTCTGCTCTGACTGACTATTCCCCTGTGTATCTGCTCTGCCTCTTCTTGGCCATAATATCAGAATGAGTTAACAAATGGCATAGGCATGTATGCGACGGGAAAAATTTTACATTCCAGTAGCCAAGTTTATATGAAAGAGGCCTTAAACTTGTAAAGGATGGTCCAAGAGAATAGACCTAGGAACAGTGGGTAAAAGTCACAAACATGCAGATTTTGAGAAAAAAATCAATAACAACATCAACAATAATAACAATAATGATAGCTAGTATATGTACATATATACATGTATATATGCATATATACATATGCATATATATTAAGATTTGCAGAAGGACTTTATATAAATTACCTTATTTGATCCTCACAACAAACTTGGGAGGTAGGTGCTATTATTAAGCCCATTTTACATATGAAGAAACTGAGGTTGAAAATAATTAACTTACCTAGGATCACATTGCTAAGCAGGATTTAAACTTGCATTTTCTTTTCTCCAGGACCATCTTTCTATCTACTTTGATGTCTCACTGCCTCTACCATTTTCTATTTATGTGACAGTGGTCCTTTCTCTGCTCCTCAGTTTCTTTTTTGGTGTAATAAAGAGATTGGACTAGATGGTCTCTAAGGACTCTTTTAACTCCAAGTTCTATACTCCAATATCCTGTAGACTATAAGCACCCAGAGGACAGATAGCTTGTCTAAGATCACACAGCTAAATAGGATTCAAACTCGCATCTTCTTTCCAGGGGACCATATCTCTATCCATTTTGACATCTGGCTACCTTTACTATTTACAATTTGTGGGACAGTGGTCCTTCTTGTGATCCTCAGTTTCTTTTGTGATGTAATAAAGAGATTGAACTAGATGATATCTAAGGACTCTTTTAACTTTAAGTTCTATTCCCCAACATCCTGTAGACTATAAATGCCTAGAGGGCAGGGATTGCTCATTTTTGTTTTTCTAGCCATATTTCTTGAACCTACTTCTGTAAGCATTTAATAACTATTTCATATAATTAGAACTTGAACCTATAATTAGAGCTTGCTTGAAGAGCTCCTTGTCACTGGATGTGATCAAGTAGAGAATGAATGGTCTCCCTAAGTAGCAGCTTGGTGAGTATAGTAGACACTGGGCTTGCAATCAGAAATACTATTTTCCTGAGTTCAAATTCAGCCTCAAACACTTACTGTGTGTGACTTTAGGCAAGTCATTTCATTTTCTTTGTTCAGTTTCCTCATCTGTAAAATGAACTGGAGAAGGAAATCATAAACAATTCTAGTCTGTCTGCCAAGAAAACCCCAAATGGGGTCATGAAGAGTTGGACATGGTTGAATAATAACAGAGCAGCAATGAGGTGGTGAGTTTACCACACCACAAAATATCAGAGTCCAAAAAGACCCTGGTCATTTATCTAGTCCAACTTATATCTTTTTTTTTTGGCTGAGGCAATTGGGGTTAAGTGACTTGCCCAGGGTCACACAGCTAGGAAATGTTTCCAACTTATATCTTTATAGAAATATTCTCTACAACATACTTGACAAGCCATTGCTTGAAGTCTACTAACTGTTCTAGGAGACCTCCAGTGAGGGTACCTGTTGAAGTAGATAAACATCTAGAACCTTTTTGAACTATAGTTGGGGAGGAGGGAAGGATGACCACTGGAGGTAGTCCATTCCAATTCATTCTATCCTATTCCATTCCAATCTAATCCAATCAAACTCAGTTCAATTCAATTCAATCTGATCCAATAAGCATCTATTAAGTATCTACTATATCTAAGGTTCAGATGTCGCAAAAACTAGGTGAAAAATAGTTTCTGTCCTCTAAAAGCTCCCATTGTATTGAAGAAAAGCGATGTGTAAAACAGAAAATCATATACAGCATAATTTAAGGAGAAGGGAGAGAATTCTAACAAGCAGAGAGCATTAAGAAGAGCTTCCTGAAAGAGCTGCTGCATGATCTGAATTTTGACAGAGACTGGGGATACTAAAGGGTAGAGGTAAAGAGGAATTATCTTTCCTGACTGGGGGATGATCTCTGCACAGGCAATAGGATACAAGGAACAGCAGATGGAACAATATGAGCAGAATATAGGGTTGTGAAGGGGAGTATATATTATGAAAACAGACTGGAAAAATAGGTTGGAGCCATATTATAAAATCTTTAAAAGCATTTGTATTTTATCCTAGGAGTGCAGAAAGGTTGTTGAGCAAGTTACATTTATAGCAAGTCTATGTTTTTTGGACAGCTTTAATTATTGGGAAATTCCCCTCTCCTTCCACATTTTAAATGAAATCTAAGTCTTCAGCTTCTACCTGCTGTTCCAAGTCCTGTCCCCTTCAGTGAAACAAAAGTTATATAACCATAGCATCATGAGTTAGAGAAACATAATTCTAGATATTATTATTCTAGAATATAAATTCTAGACATTTTAGAATATCTAATTCTAGAATTTCATAATTCTAGAAATTATGAAAAGGTTCATGGAGGTCATTTAATCCAACTGTTCTCTTTATAGAGAGCTATTAATTTTTCTAGGGCAGCTAGGTGATGCAATGGATAGAGTGCCAACCCTGGAATCAGGAAAACCCATCTCCCTGAGCTCAAATATGACCTCAGACACTTACTAGCTGTAAGACCCTAGCCTTAACACTTCTGTTTGTCTCAGTTTCCTTATCTGTAAAGTGAGCTGGAGAAGGAAATGGCAAACCACTCCAATGTTTATTTCAAGAAACCCCAAATGGGCCAAGGAGACCACTGAAAAAAATGACTGAACTGAATTGATTCTTCTCTTAAGACTAGAGACCTAGATGCACCTTTCAGGTCTGAGGTTCTGTCCTTCTGTAAGTGTATCCTCTGACAACATTTTCATGGAGAAAATATTTTATTCTCCCAGCCCCAGTAATGTTTAATGTCTAACTCTCGTATTAAACTGGAACATGGTTTGAGTACCATCCCAGATGAGAATGAGTTCAGAGCAGGAAGGAGCTGACCCCATCTCCCCCAGCCTCTGACCCATAACTTCCAAATGTCGCATTGTGGTCTCATCTCAATCTGCCAGCTAATTATGGGTGAGAGCTTTTCCCTAGCCTCTCTGCGTCTCTACCATCGATTCCTGGGGCTTGGCAGATTTATGCATCCCCATTCTTCACTTGATGATCTATTAAAATAGACAGGCAGATAAACCATGATAAAAAACAATTACATTGGAGTTAAGTTGTTGTTCTAATCTCTGCTTTTTCCATGGTGTTGAAGTCTGATTACCCTACAGGGGTGGGACTCTTTCCCCCCCCCTTAATACAATTTATGCCTTAATTAAATTAGAAGGCGTATTGTAATAAGAGTGTTGGGGAAGGAAAAATGTATCACCAAGGAAGGAAAAATAATCTGTGGGCAGCTCTCGCTCACAGCAGGGTCCTGGTAGAAATGAAAAACAAAGCAAAAAAGCAGCACTTGAAAGAGCACCCTACTGGGATGGCAGCTGAAAATTAAGCCTAATCAACAGCCCACCACTCTTTATTCCCTTGTGAAAATCTGTATTTAAATAGAAGTAATGACATATTTGGACTCCATCATTCCATCCCAGAGTCCTATAGCAGCTTTGGTCTGTGAATGGAAGTCCCTGTCTGTTAAGCAGGGCTCATGTCACCATTGCAGGCAGAATGGATGGATGGAATCTAAAGAGCTGTGGCTTAGGAGGCAGGAGATCTAGTCTCTCTGACTAATTTTTGGAGAGGTGACCTTGGAAAGGTGACTTGTTTCTCTGTGCCTCAGATTAATCACCTCCAGAATGAGGGAAAGGAAAATAGCATCAGCACAGAATCATGGAATCATGGAATGTCTGAATTGGAAGAATTGTAGGAAAAAGGGACCTCAGAAACTATCTAGTCTGATCAGCCACATTTTACAGATAAAGAAACTGAGGCCCAGGAAAATTCATAGGATTATATAAAAATCATAAACCAGGAGCTGATAAGGACTATAAATCAGAAGCCTTCTACTTCTCTCTCTCTCTCTCTTTCTCTCTCTCTTTTTGCTGAGGCAATTGGGGTTAAATGATTTGACCAGGGTCACACAGCTAGGAAGTATTAAATGTCTGAGGTCAAATTTGAACTCAGGTCCTCCTGACTTCAGGGCTGGTGCTCTATCCACTGTGCCACCTAGAAGCCCCAGTCTCCTTCATTTTAAATATGGGGAAACTGAGTTCAGGGTGTTCAAAGGATCAGATAAAGATCATAGTCTTGAGTCAGAAGGGACTGGGATAAATTGGAAATAATTTTAGAGGGAAAGTATGAATATGAAAGAAGATGATGAAAGGCTTCTTGCAGAAGATGGGGTTTTTGTTAGGATCTGAAGGAAGTCAGGAAAATCAGAAGATAGAGATAAAAAGGGAAAGCCTTCCAAGCATGGAGTTGTATGGATGGACAGGTGGGAGCATCATGAGTGAGGAACAACAAAGATATCATTACAGTTTATGAAGGTGCCAGTGGATTGCAGCATATATGGAGAGGAGGAAGCCCTTGAGAATTCTGCATACAAGGTAGCAATAAAAACAACAACAACTAACATTTTTTTTTTGCTTTTTCCTGAGGCAATTGAGGTTAAGTGACTTGCCCAGGGTCACACAGCTAGGGAATGTTAAGTGTCTGAGACCAGATTTGAACTCAGGTCTTCCTGACTTCAGGGCTGGTGCTCTAATCACTGCACCACCTAGCTGCCCCAACAACTAACATTTAATAGTTTAAACTTCCATAAGACTTTTGGGATGCTTTATATAGTTCTTTAAGGTTAGCAAAGCACAAATATGATCTCATTTAATCTTTACAACAACCTTGTGAGACAGATGCTGTTATTATCTCCATTTTACAAAGGGGGAACTAAGGTAGACAAAGCTTAAGTGACTTTCTTAGAGTCACTCAGCTATCTGGGGTATGATTTGAATTAAGGTCTTCCTTACTCCTGGTCCAGTGAGGTTACTCAGCTGCCTCTAGGTCTAGGGTACTTAGGGGCTTTGGCTACTGATAACAATGTGATTTTAGTGACTTCTCTACCTTGAAGTCTAATACCCAGGCATGCAATAAGCCTTTTAGGGGACTCTGGGTCACCTCTAACACTACAGTTTGGTGCTGCTAGACTTTTGTCTTTTTTGTGTCAGTGCATCCCAACACAGCTGTGAACATATCTGGTCCCTTTGGGTCCTACAGGTTTTCTATATTAGTAGGAGGATGCTGTTTTATGGAGTATTTCCCAGGGCTCGGATATGGAAGAAGTCTTTCCTCTATTTGGCCTGCTTTGTTTTGAGTATTTTCTCAGCTGGCCTGCAATTTAAGGTTTTGGATGTCCCTCCTCCAGCAAGCCTCTGAGGCCCTCAGTGGATCAATCACTTTCTTTGAGCCTGCCTCTTCCACATTTACTTTTTGGGTCCCTTCCATGGTGCTACTTAATGCTGACAGGCTAAACTATTCTTTGCCTCCCTTTAGGCCACAGCTGGCTTTCTACCTGTTTCCTGGCTTTCCAGGTGTCTTGAATAGAGTTTGGTCTTGTCTTTTTTGGAAAGGAGATTTTTTTTCTCATCTTGCCTAAAGAAAGGGAACAACAGGAATCCTTCAAGCAGAACTGGGTCTGGGATAAATGAGACATTTTTTTTTCCAGCTGGGGGTGGTATTTAGCCTGGGGGAGGCCAGTTGGAGGCTAGAGATCTCAGCCAGAAGGTTCCAGCCTATATCCTGTATCTGCTTCTGCTGGTGCACCCATGTGCCCTTTAATCTGATAGCCATTAAGATGTGACTCTGGGGGCCTCAGTGGAAGTTAGTTCAAAGCTGTTGGATAGGTTCCAAGTGATGTCATTGCCTGCCTCCCTCTCCACAGAGGCAAATGTGTGTGTGTAGGTATGTGTGTACGTGAATGACTGTGTATGCTAAGTACTTGGATAAACTTTCAAAATTCCTTCCTATGGGGAGGTGGGAATAGAACTTGGAGAGAAAAAAAGGAGATGTAAAAAAATAGATGTGTGATATCATTGGAAAGGCAGAGAAAAGTGAAATAGGAAACATTGGTCTTGGGTTTAAATCTTGTGTCTGATGTTGGCTGCTTGATCATAGACAAAATCACTTAACCTCTGAGCCTTGGTTTCCTCTTCTGTAAAATGGAGATGATTATATCTTCAGCATTAATCTCACTGTTTGTTGTGAGGCTTAAGTGAGATAATCTATATAAGGGGCCTGATAAACTTTAAAATGAGATAAAAATGTGAGCTATTGTATTTCACAAGCCTACCTGGTGGAGACCAGCACAGGATTTGTGTAATGGTGCCACAGTGGGGCTAATTCCTTTCCAATTCTGTCCTATAAACACTGGCATGCTGGAGTAGAATCATCAATTCAGAATTTTAGGGGCCACTTAGTTCAGCCACTTCCTTTTTTAGATAAAGAAACTGGGGCCTAGAGGAGTTAAATAGCTTTACTTGGTAGAAAGTGGAAGAACTGAGGTTTGTACCTATATCTTCTAGAAGACAGCTAGGTGACATGATGGAGTCAAAAAGATCTGAATACAAATTTGGTCTCAGATGCATTCTAGTTGTATGATTCTGCCTAAGTCACTTCACTTCTGTCTGCCTCAGTTTCATTAGCTATAAATACTATAAATTCTTCTCAGGATTATTGTAATGATCAAATGAGATATTTATAAAGTGCTTAGCACAGTGCCCAACACAGATTAAGAGCTAGAAAATGCTTGTTTTCTCCCCATCTTTTCATCTCCCTTATGAATCCAAATGACAACCAGGAGGGTGAGGGGAATGAAAGCCAGGTCATTTAAGTATTGAATGTAGAAACTGAGGATGTTTAGCTTGGAGGAAGAAAAGACTTGAAGGGCAGAGAATATGGCAGCATTCTTCAAATATCTGAAAGGTTGTCATGGAAAATAGTAATTAAATTTGTCTGGCTTAGCTCCAGAGGACAGAAATAGAATCAATCAATCAATTATTAATTGTTAAGTACTTGCTATGTGTCTAGTCTTGTGTTAGACATTGGGGATAAAGAAACAAAAAGAAAATAGATCCTTTCCTCAAGAGCTTACATTCTATTAGGAAGACTGGAAATCCACATATTTATGTTATTGTTCAATCATTTCAGTTCTATGAATTTTTTTTGGGACCCCATTTGGGCTTTTCTTGGCAGGGATACTACAGTGATTTGCCATTTCCTTCTCTGGCTCACTTTTACAGAAGAGGAGACTGAGGCAAACAAGGTGAAATGAATTTCCCAAGGCAGGGGATAGGCTGGAAGCTGATCTGGTAGTTTGGGGGACACTGTTTCTCTCAAATATCTTGGGCTGAGTGTCCTGGATCATTTCCATAATTGTTGGAGAGGAGGCTGTGATCAAGTTGGTAGGGATGTTTCCACTTGCCTGGCACATGCTGCCCTCAGGCTCTCCAGTACTTGCCATGAATGGAATAACAATAACTGACATTAGCTAGTGTGTCAAAATTTATAAAGCATTTAACATTTCTCATTTGATCCTCATATTAAGCAAATATTATTGATTCAGTTAAGGGGCTAATAATGGATTAGTCATTCAATAAACATTTAAACAATTCAGTTGTGTTTCACTTTATAGCTTCATTTGGGATTTCTTGGCAAAAATACTAGACTGGTTTGCCATTTTCTTCTGCAGATGAGAAAACTGAGATAAATAGGTATCAGGTGCATAGAGTCATACAGCTAGTAAGTGTCTTAGGTCAGATTTGAACTCAGGAAGATAAGCCCTTTTGACTTGAGGTTTGATACTCTATCCACTGTACCACTTAGCTGCCCTAAGTATATATCAAATAGTCCTTGTTCTCATAGGGCTTATATTCTATTGCTCCATCCATATCTCAGGAAAGGGGAAGTCAGTTTGTGAGATCAGTAACCTTGTTTAAATGATTTTTCCATCCCATGGATGATTCACTGTCAGACCAAGCATGGTATAGATCATATTTGCCTGTACTTCTTTGCGAAAATGTGATAATGGATTGGAGGTCTGGGCTTTATGAACAGACACCACAAAATACTTCAACAGATGAAGCCAGCACCAGCCTCACCTGCTCTCTGCGTCATGAATCTCTCAAGTACCAAGAACCTCTGGGTGTTGATATAGTGGGGAAGTCAGCTGATCATTACCCCCTCACCAGCAGTTAGCTGGTGACTTAGGGACTATCTTCTAGCAATGGGCTCCCTATGCCTTTCTTCCTCTGCCTCTCTTTGGGAAAGAGGCAATGAATCAGTGAGTAGAGCATTGACCTCCAAGCTAGGAAGATCTGAGTTCTTTGAGTATCACTTCTGACCCATACTTTGTGACACTGGACAAATAATTTAAACTCAATGTTCTAAGCCTGTAAGTTGCAGTGATAAAAATCTGCACTGACTAGTATCTTTATCTGGGATTTCCCTGTGCCAGTGAAATCACAAATCCACTTCTGATCTCTTTGGGGAGAAGGTGTCACGTAGAAGAAGAGTTTGAGGCAGCATAGTGGATAACACATTAGATCTGGAAGCAGGAAGACTGATTTTCATGAGTTCAAATCTAGCCTCAGACACTTAATGTTGTGTGACCTTGGGCAAGTCACTTAACTCTGTGCCTCAGTTTTGTCATCTGTAAAATGAGCTGGAGAGGGAAATAACAAACCATTCCAGTATCTCTGTCAAGAAAACCTCAAATGGGGTCATGAAGACTGAAATATTATTGAACATCAATACTACAATAGAAAGAATGCTGTCTGGCTTTGGACTCAGAGGACCTGAATTAAAATTCTTCTTCTACTATTTGGGACTTGTGTGAACTTGGGCAAATCATTAGTGCAGGTGTGAATCTCAGTGTCCTCATCTTTAAAATGGGAAGAGAACTGAGGTTGCCTTTTCAGAAATCTAGCAATCTTTTATTAAGCCTAGTACATGAGGAAAACAGCTGGAAGGGATCTCAGAGGCAACTAAGGTTAACCTCCTGCCCATTTTATAAATGAGGAAACTGAAGCCCAAAGAGGTTAAAAGACTTTAAGTCATGGTCATACAGCTTTTAAGTGCCTAAAGTAGAGTTAGAACCCACATTTTCTTAATTCAATTAATTGCTTATGATTATAAGACTTATTTTGCTTGGCTCCAGAGAGCAGAGGTAGAAGCAGGGGGAGGCAGGGGAAGCTACAACAGATACAGAGATTTCAGATAGACATTTAAGATGTCCTTTCTAGTAAACAGACCTATCCAAAAAGTAAATGACTACCTTGGAAAGTAGAAGACCCTCCCTAGAGATTTTTGAGTAGTGAATGGATGACCATTTGTCAGGGCTATTATATATTGATGCCCTTGGTTTCATAGCTAACATATGCCAGAATTTGGACCTCTTGATTATAAGATATGTAGTTTCCCCCCATGCTGTCCTAGGTATAGGACTCAGCTTTGGAGATAAAACAGCATTTTCTTCTTTTGTATTCTTATTCTGCTTTTATTTCTCTGTCTCTAGCCTATTCTCCAACTAAGATCCTTTCCTGGCTCCTGACAAATTCATTTTCTCACTCTTTTCGGTGTTTATTGTCTTAAAAGAAGCTAGTTTTTGGAAGGTAGAGCCAAGTCATTCCCTAGCTGATAAATGTTCAAATGATATGAACAGGCAGTTTTCAGATGAAGAAATCAAAGTTATCTTTAGTCATATGGAAAAAATGCTCTAAATTACTACTTGTTAGAGGAATATGAATTAGAATAACTCTGAGGTTTTATCTCACATTTATTAGATTGGCTAATATGACAGAAAAAGAAAATACTAAATGGTGGAAATGCGGGAAAATTGGGACACTAATGCATTATTTGTGGAATTATGAACTAATTTAACTATTCTAGAGAGCAATTTGGAACTGTGCCCAAAGGGCTATAAAATTGTACATGCTCTTTGACCCAGCCATACACTACTCAGTCTATATCCAAAAAGATTTTTTTTAAAGAAAAGGGATCTATATATACAAAAATAGATATATATATTTTTTTGTGACAAAGGATTGAAAATTGAGGGTTTGCCCATCAATTGGGAAATGTCTGAAAAAGTTGTGTTACATGATTGTGATGGAATACTATTGTACTATAAGAAATGATGAATAGGAAACTTGTAAAAAAATCTGGAAAGACTTACATAAACTAATACACAATGAAGTGAGTATATACAGTAACAGTAATAATATTATACATTGATCAACAGTGAATAACAGTTATTTTCATCAATATAGTAACTCAAGACAAGAACTTGAAGAACTCAAGATGAAAAAGGCTGTCCTATGCAGAGAGAGAACTGATAGAGTCTGAATGCAGATCAAAACATATTTTAAAAACATTTTTAACTTAATTTTTCTTGTTTTTTTTGGTCCATTTTCTTTCACAACATATCTAATATAGAAACATTTTGCATGACTGCATCTGTATAACTTATATCAAATTGCTTGCCTTTACAGTGAGGAGAAAGGGAAGAGAATTTGTAACTCAAAAAAAACCCCCTCAAAGGTAAAAATTGTTTTCATGTGTAATTGAAAAAAAATAAAATATTAAATACTTTACAAAATTAGAAGATGGTTTTCCTTTTAGTCTAAATCTTATTTATTGATTGTAGTATGATTCCAAACACAGACTATCTTTACTGGCTCAGCTCATCATCTGCCTCTCCCATAACATCCAGAAAAATCTCTGTGGGATACCTGAGCTCAAAGCTTCTTTGCTTAGAGACCACAGTGACTTCTATAAGACTTGAACAAAAGGACAGAAGATAATGGGAAGAGAGTGGAGAAGGAGCAGCTTTTCTTAGACCTAGAAGGCAAACCTTTTTTACATTAAAACCAAAACCAAAACCAAAACCAAAAACTTGATTTATATGACCAAAGGGACATTAAGGTTGCATTAAAACCATTATTCTGTCTGATCTATGATTTTTACCAGTGGGAAACACTCAGTAAGGACTCTCCTTTTATAGATGCAGATTGACAATTTCTTATAAATCATATTCTTTGACAGTTGTTCATATGGCTGAGAGATTAACTTTCAATCAATTCAAAAATGCTTTTATTAAGCCTATATTTTGTCAGGCATTGGAAATGCAAAAGAAAAGCAGCAAACAAAAAGGCTTTTCCCCTAGGGACCCCTGAGACAGCTAGGTTGTGGAACTTTCCATCAGGCAGCCCTGAGTTCAAATCCCATTTCAGAGACTTACTTAGCTGTGTGACCCTGGTCACCTCAGTTTCCCCATATGTGAAACTGGGATTTTATAGTGCATCTACCATATACCACTAAGTATTTTATAAATATTATCTCATTTGATTCTCAAAACAACCCTGGAAAGTACATGCTATGCTTTATTTTACAATTGGGAAAACTGAGGCAGGCAGAGATGAAGTGACTTGTTTAGGTTCACAGCTAGTAAATTACTTAGGAAGGTTTTAAGCTCAGATCTTCCTGCCTTCAGCCTCAGTTTTCTGGCTGCTATGTAACCTAGCTGTCTCCAAATCCAGAACCCTTAGAGCTTATTTGTTTCCTTATCAGAAAAATATGGAGATATTAAAAGCAGAAGAGAAGCTGAACCAAGATGGTGGATAAGAGGCAACAATTTGCCTGAGCTCTTCCCCAAACACCCCTGAACAACTTTAAATAATGCAATTTTTGGAGTGGCAGAAAGCACAACAAAAATACTTTTCCAGTTAAAAACAACTTAGAAGGTCAGCAGGAAAGGTCTGTCACATGAGTGAGAGTGGAGCTCCATCTCTCCAGAGAGATTAGGCTCCAGCAAATAAGAAGTAGGTCTTGGGAACCATTGAATCAGTAGCCACAGCAGTTACTTCTAGAACTACCATTCTACAAATGGTCAGGGAACTGCACTGAGTCAGAACTCTGCTGCTTTGCCCATAGTGCTATCCAGTTCACAATCCTGGTGATAGTCCCAGGGCAAGGAGGAGCACTAGCATGCCAAAGTTTGTGGTCCCAGTGGAATGGAGACAGTCATAATCATTATAAGGCAGAAAAGAGTGCTTATGGATGTTCACAAAGCACAGGTGAGTAGAGTAGTAAACAAACCTATTTGTAGATCTTACCAGCTTGAAAGAACTGAAAACTTACAGCTCCCTAGAAATATCTCTGAAAACAGTTGCATAAAATCCCTAAAACTTGGGACAGTGCACCTTCTACCTTGGAAGCAACTCTTTGACAAAGAGTTAAAAAGTCAAGAAATTGACTGAAAAATTGAGCAAATAGAAGAAAAAAATTCTGACCATAGAAAGTTACTATGGTAACAAGGAAGATCCAAACACACACTCAGAAGAAGATAGCAAAGTCAAAGCTTTGCTTTGATTACATCCAGTCATTCCAAGAGAAAAATATGAATCAATCTCAGGCCATGAATGATCTGAAAAAAGATTTTGAAAATCAAATAAGGGAAGTACAGGAAAAAAATCAGGAAGTAAAATGATAGTAAGGAAAGAAAATCATTAAAACATGTCAATAGTTTGGTAAAGGAAACACAAAAAATGCTGAAGAAAATAACACTTTAGAAAACAGAAGAGGTCAAATGTTAAGAAAAGGTACAAAAATCCAATGAGGAGAATGCTTTGAAAAGTGAATTGATCAAATGGAAAAAGAGATAAAAAAATTCACTGAAGGAAAAAAAATTCTGAGGAAGTAGAATTGAGCAAATGGAAGCTAATAACTTAACAAGGTTAAGAAATAATAAAATAAAAACAAAAGAATGAAAAATAGAAGTAAATATGAAATATCTCATTCATCTGAAAAGTGAATTCTGGAGAGAGAATTTAAAAATTATTGAACTATGTGAAGGCTGTGATTGAAAAAAAATGCCTAGAAATCATCTTTCAAGAAATTATTAAGGAAACTGCCCTGATATCCTAGAACCAGAGAATAAAAGAAAAATTGAAAGAAAACCTCCTAAGAGAGATCCCAAAATGAAAACTGGAAATATTATAGCCAAATTTCAGAGTTCTGAGGTTAAGAAAAAAATATTGCAAGCAGCTAGAAAGAAAAAAAATACCCTCAAACATGGTGGGGCCATAGTCAGAATAGCACAAGCTTTAGTAGCTTCTACATGAAAGGATCAAAGATCTTGGAATATGATATTCCAGAGGGGGAAAGAGCTAGGAACAACTAGGAATCACCTATCCAGCAAAACTGAATATAATTCTTCAGGGGAAAAATGGATATTCCATGAAATAAAAGATTTTCAAGCATTCTTGATGAAAAGACCAGAGCTGAATATAAAGCTTGGCTTTCAAATACAGAACACAAGAGAAGAATAAAAAGGTAAACAGGAAAGGGAAATCATAAGGGACTCAATAAGGTTTAAACTGCTCACATTCCTACATGGGTAGATGATACTTGTAACTCATAAGAACTTTCTTATTATTAGGGTAGTTACAAGAGGGTACAGGTATGAGTTGACTATGAAAGGATTATATCTAAAAATAAAGTTCAGGGGCAAGAAAGAGGAATTGGAGAAAAGGAAAGGGTGAGAGAGAATTGGTTAAATATCTCACATAAAAGAAGCAAGAAAAAGCTTTTACAGTGGAGGGTAAGAAGAGGGAGGTAAGGGGAGTAAGTGAAACTTTCATCAGAATTGGCTCAAAGATGGAATAATATATCCAATTAAATGGATGTATAACTCTATCTTAACCCACAGGAAAGAAGGAGGGGAAAGGAATAGGGGGAATGATAGAAAGGAAGGCATATTGGGGGAGAAGGCAATCAGAAACAAAACACTTTTGAGAAGGGACAGGGTGAAAGAATAGAACAGGGTGACAGGAATAGAATAAATGGAGGTGGTAGGAATAGGATGAAGGGAAATACATTTAGCAATATAATGTGAAAAAGTTTTGAAGCAAGTTTTTCTCCCAAAAGTCTCATTTTTCAAATATATAGAAAATGGATCCAAATTTATAAAAATAGGATCTATTCCTCAATTTATGAATGATCAAGAAATATGAACAATTTTCAGATGAAGTAAACCAATCTATCTATGGCTATATGAGAAGGTGCTTTAAATTACTACTTATTGGAGAAATGGAAATTGAAACAATTTTGAGGTACTACTCATATCCTTTAGATTAGCTAATAGAACAAAAGAAGAGAATAATAAATGTTGGGGGGAATGTGGGAAAAATGAGACATTAATGCACTGTTGTTGGAATTGTGAACTGATCCAAGAGCAATTTGGAGTTATACCCAAAGGGCTATAGAACCATGCATATCCTTTGATTTTGCAGTACCACTAATAGATCTGTATCCAAAAGGAGATTCAATAAAAAGGGGGGAAAGGACACACACACACACACACAAATATTTATAGCAACTTTTTTCTGGTGGCAGGGAGTTAGAAATTAGAGGGATGCTCACTAATGGAGGAATGGCTGAACAAAGTATGGCATATGATATTATATTTTTATGTTACAATAAATAATGAGCAGGATGCTCTCAGAAAAACCTGGAAAGACTTCCAAGAGCTGATGCAAAGCAAAATGTCCCATGTACAAAGTAACAGCAATATTGTAAGATAATCAGTTGTGAATGACAGCTATTCTCAGCAATACAGTGACCCAAAACAACTGTGAAGGGCTTATAATGAAAAATGTTCTCTATACCCAGAGAAAGAACTGATGGTATCTGAATGCAGAATAAAGCATACTTTTCCCTTTATTTTTCTTGAATTTTTTTACTCTTATGTTTTCTTTCACAACATAACTAATATGGAAATGTTTTGCATGACTACACATGTATAATCTATATTGAATTGTTGGCTTTCTCAATGAGAGGAGTTGAGGAGAAATAAAAGAGAGGATTTGGAACTAGAGTTTTAAAAACAAATTAAAAAAAATTGTTTTTACATATAATTGGGGGAAAGTAAAATGCTAAGACTTCAATAAGATTAAAAAAAGAAAAGAAAAAGTGGAGATATTAATATCAGCTACTTTCCAAGGCTGTCATGAGGATCAACTAAGATTAGACGTTTAAAGGATTACTAAATGCAATGTATTGTTATCTCCTTTCTGCAGGTTGCTGCCTAGTTGCAAGGTCGGTTGCTTCTCTGGGGATGAGACAAAAAGTTCGTTTCTAAAGCAGGGTGAGTTGGGTAAGGTTGGAGGGAGTCTGAGACTCAGCACAGGGGTTGGAACTGACAAGATAGAGGTGTTCAACAACTCAGGAAGCATTTATTAAATACCTATGGTATTCCCTAGAACTAATGTGGTATAGTTGGCAGACTATAGTCTTGAGATGCAGAAAACCTGGGTTCAAATCTTTCACATGACATACACTACTTGTATAATTATGGGTGAGTTATTGAAACCTTCAGCTTTCTATGACTATATACATTATAGAGGAGCTGCTATTCAGTATCAGTGAAGACAGTTTCCATACTTGGAGGCTTAGTACATAGTGGTAGGAACTTGGAGTAACAGAATCACAAAATTTGAAAGTTGAGGTTCTAGAAAGAACCCAAGAGCCCCTCTGATCCATCTTGTACATCAGAGGGATCTCCTTTTTAGTATATAACACCTCTGAATGACTGGTCATCTAATCTTTACTTAATGACAAATCCTGCCTCTGATAGTTGTCATCTATAAAATATGGGGAGAAAGGAGGGGTTAGACTACATATTTTCAGAGGTTGTGGTCTCTTTTTTGTGCTCAAACAAGACCAAAATGTCACTACTGATGTCAGGGTCAAGGTACAGTTTGTCCAACTGTGGCTGATCAAACCAATATGAGCCTGAAAGGCTCTATCACAAGTTGGGCACAAATAATCCATAAATGGTAAAATGGTATGAATGTTATCTTTTTACTTGAGTGATTAAATTGGATTTAATTGAGGTAGAGTTGCCCCAAGTCTTCTGCTTACTCTCTCTTTCAGAGGCATGAAAGTTCAGTGAAAAGAAAAAGGTCAAATTGAATTGGTCTGGAATACAGTGGATGATCTTGATGTCCTTGATATCTGACCAAGCTCTAAGTATTCCATAGTACCTGCTCCAGCCATCTTCATGACCATTGGAACAGATGTCCTCATTTGCCGGTTCTGTGGGGGGAAGACTTCACATGCTTGGGGGTAGACACTGTCTCAACTAAATGACAGGTTTGAGACCTTCTCAGTTACCCCCAACCTATTTTAGCCCATCTGCCAAAATGGTTTTCCTTGGGCATGGCCCAGTACATCCTACAGCTTTGTGGAGCCACAGGTAAGAGATAGGTGAATCAAGTGGATATCAAAGGTGGATGAGCAGCTCTGAACAGGGCTTGACAGCTCTCACACCAGGGGTGCTGGTCTTCCCTGCACCCCACTCTCTCTTTCACAAAGTACCTTCTACCTATAAAACAATGATCTATGAAGAAATTTACTTTTAAAACTATATTCTGATGTGTTACCTACACTATGAAATCATGTCTGGATCTTCGACCCCTCCAATCCCAATGTGAAAGATATAATCCTAGATGTCATTGTTCAGAAATGTCCAACTCTTGGTGATCCCATTTGCATTTTTTTTTTTTGTTAAAGATAATGGGAGTTTGCCATTTTCTTCTTCATTTCATTTTATAGATGAGGAAATTGAGGCAAACTGCATGAAGGACTTGACTAGGGACACACAGCTAGTTAAGTATCTGAGACCAGATTTGAACTCAGGTCTTCTCAACTCCAGGCTATCCAGAGTATCAACAATTTGTATTGGTAATACAAAGACAAAAATGAACTAGTCTCTGTCCTCTTGGATAGGAACACTACATATATAATATGGGTCCAATTCAACAAGTACTTTTATTTTTTATTTTTTTTTTGTCCATTGATTTTTTTTATTAAAGCTTTTTATTTGTATAACATATGTATGGGTAGTTCCCCAACATTGATCTTTACAAAGCTTTCCATTACAAATTTTACCCCCAGTCCCCTCCCCTCCCCTAGATGGCAGGAAGTCCACTACATGTTAATAATGTCAACAAGTACTTTTAAAGCACCTATCATATGCAAAGGCACTGTGCTTGGCACTGAGGGGACAAAGACAAAAATAATCTGTAACAGTAGCAATATATATAGTAAATAGGAAATAATTTAGAATGAGATAGACAACATTAATAATTAAGAGCATAAATAAAGACTTCATGTAGGATTTAGCACCTGAACTATTCTTTGAAGGAAAGGAGAGATTCTAAGTTCTGGTGGAACTTCTTCCAGGCATGGAGGATGGAGGAACTTTGCAGAGCTGAGGATGTACGTGGAGGGTCATATTAGCACTAGCTTCCTTTCTAGAATCAAATTGGGGGATTTTGTGCAACTGGATGCCAAGGCTTTCACCTCCTATCTATCTACACCTAGGAGAATAGGAAGCAGGTCACCTTGTGACCAGTGCAAAATTTGGAGAGCTCCTTGGGAGAAAATCATGGAAATATTTCCCAGAGGTCTTCTGGCTCTTTCTGCTTGCACTGAAAAACAAACAGGAGCCTAGTTTCACCCCACATATTTTCCCCTGGATTTTAATATGCGTGAAATGTGCTTTTAGGGTTGGCTGTCTCTTTAATGAGACCCTTCTCTCTGGCCTGGGAGAAAATATATTTGCTCATTTATTTTTCCCAGAGAGAGAAGGTTCTGGGTGCTGCCTGCAGAAACCCGGGGGTGGGTAGAGCATTACATCGCAAAAAAGACCCTGTAGTGAGTCTTTTTGCTATTTACCATAATAAAAAAATGACAGTAATTTGGGAGAGAAGTCATTTGAGAGAGAAAGATGTCTCTCTCCCAGCTAGTGAAAAAAAAATAATTGTAGGCTATCCAGTTAGATTGCCAAGGGCCATTTGTCTGCGCTGTTTTGTCCCAGAAGGAAACAAAATGGGAGCTGATGTCTGGGATGGGGAGATGCTCTTGTGTTGGACACAAATGTGAGAGTATTCTTCAGACAAATGATAGCTTCCTTTTCTGTGGGAGTTGGGGTAGGGCAGATTAAAGGAGATTTTATGCACAGAGGGGATGTTATGTATTAGATGAAGAGAGAAACTTCAGTGTTTTCTCATTTTGTTGTTGTTTTCTTTATGACCCTATAGGAGTTGTTTTTGGCAGACATACTGGAGTGGTTTACTCTTTCCTTCTCCAGCCCATTTTAGAGATGAGGAAACTGAGGCAAATAGGGTAAAGTGACTTATCTAGCTAGTAACTCATGAAGATGAGTCTTTCTGATTCTAAGACCAGTGTTCTATTGTGCCACCTAACTGTCCCCTTCCCTGGGATTAAATATAAACTCCCTTTTTGGCATTTAAATCTCTTGACAATCTAACCCCATTCTTTTAGTGATCCTGAAAGGAAATGTCTAGTTCTGGGGTCAAAATACCTGGTTTTTTACTCTTGGTTCTGCTATTTTTTTTTTTTACCTGTGTTGACATTGGATTTATTGCTGTGTCTCCATTTCTTTATCTACAAAATGATGGGGTTGGACTTTTAAATGAACAACAGATAAAAATTTATTAATTATTTACTATTTGCAAAGCATTGTGCTAAGCTTTGTGGAATCAGTCCCTGCTTTTAAGGAGTTCCCATTCTAATAGGGAGAGATAATTTTAAAAAGCTAACATTTATGTAGTACTTACTGTGTGCCAAGCACTGTGCTAAATGTTTTGGGAAATCAGTCCCTGCTTTTAAGGAGTTCCCATTCTAAAAGAGAGAGACAATTAAAAAAAGCTAACTTTTACGTGGCACTTATTGTGTGCCAGGAATATGCTAAAAGCTTTGGGGAATCAGTCCCTGCTTTTAAGGTGTTCCAATTCTAATAGGGAGAGACAATTAAAAAAAGCTAACTTTTATGTGGCACTTATTGTGTGCCAAGCGCTGTGCTAAATGCTTTGGGAAATCAGTCCCTGCTTTTAAGGAGTTTCTATTCTAATAGGGAGAGACAATTAAAAAAAGCTAACTTTTATGTGGCACTTATTGTGTGCCAGGCACTGTGCTAAATGTTTTGGGGAATCAGTCCCTGCTTTTAAGGAGTTTCCATTCTAATAGGGAGAGACAATTAAAAAAGCTAACATTTATATAGCACTTATTTTATGCCAGGCACTGTGCTAAATGCTTTGCAAATATTATCTTATTTCATCCTCATAACAACCCTAAGAGGTAAGTGCTATTGTTGCTTAGTTGTTTTTAGTTCCATCCTTTAGTTTGATCTTATTGCAAAGATACTGGAGTGGCTTGCCATTTCCTTCTCCAGTTCATTTTGTAGATGAGGAAACTGAGGCAAAGAGGGCAAAAGGACTTTCCCAAGTCACACAGCTAGTATGTGTCTGAGATAGTAAGTGAGTAAGAAGTGAACTTGGGTCTTTTTGACTCCAGGCCAGGTGTTTATCCACTGAACCACCTAGGTGCTATTATCATTCCTAATTTACAGATGAGGAAACTGAGGCAGTAGAGGTGACCAGGGATGGTCACACAGTTAGTTAGTAGTATCTGTGATCACATTTGAACTCAGTTCTTCTTTTCTCCTGTTCTACCATTTTATCTACTGCCCTACTGCTCTATTTACTTAACCTTTCATAAAGCAAGTATAGTGGAGTTGTTTGGAATCACCTTAGTCTTTACTGGAAGGATAAGGGAATGAATCTTGGAATCAGAAAAGAACCGTGAGGTCTTCCTGGGTGAATTGTAGACTAAAGTTTGTGTCCTGTTTTCTTTAGTTGACTGTAATTCCCACATCATCCTCCTTGAAGATTGGATAATATCTTATCTGTGCACTTACTCGTTGAATGGGTATCGTATCAGACAAAAAGATAAAGTCTTGCAAAAGACTTTAATTTAGGAAGACCATCACTCACTGTATTCTAGGTCAGCACCAGTGATCTTGATTTTTTTTCCTACTACTGGATTTTGATCAGAACTGGATTCTGGAAGAAAGAGTGAAACTGACTTTGCCTAACTCTGCCTTACTAATATCCAGTTCATGCACATGCACATCTAATTCATCTTGATGTCTTCAAGAACAAAGGATGAACAACATATATGCATACAATGCATAGGAAATGGCTGTTTTTGATAGTTGCTGAGGGTGTACTTCTTTCATTATCTACATTGGGATTCCCTTTATTCCCTGAGTCCTGTAGATTATGGATTTATAATTATGCTTCAGAAATAGTATGGTATAGGGGATTGGTTGGCCTGAAAGCCAGGAAGACTTGAGTTCAAATCCTGTCCTTGAGATATGCTAGATATATGATCCTGGGCAAAGCTTAAGTAGGTGATAATCTACATTAGAAAAAGGAGTTCCCTTACCAAGAGTTCCCTGGACTAATAAAATCACAGTTCTGGTTTGAAAATAAAATGATTGTATTAAGGTTCATCACTGAACATGGGTATCTTCTTTTTTTTTAATAACAGCTTTTATTTTCAAAATACATGCAAAATAGTTTTCAACATTCATCCTTGCAAAATCTTGTATTGCAAAAATTTCTCCCTTTCTTCCTCCCAACCTAGACATCAAATAATCCAATACAGGTTAAACAAATGCAATTCTTCTATATGTATTTCCACATTTATCATAATGCGCAAGAAAAATCAGATAAAAAAGGAAAAAATAAGAAAAAAGCAAGCAAACAACAATAAAAAAGTGAAAATGCTATGCTGTAATCCACATTCTATTGGAATTGGCCTGAATCAGCTCATTCTTGAAAAGAGCCACATCTATTAGAATTGCTCATCACGTGATCTTCTTGTTGCTGTATATAATGTTCTCTTGGTTCTACTCACTTCACTCAGCATCAGTTCATATAATTCTCTCCAGGTCTTTTTGAAATTAGCCTGCTGACTGTTTCTTATAGAACAATAATATTCCATAACATTCATATACCGTAACTTATTCAGCCATTCCCCAACTGATGGGCAAATAGTCAGTTTCTAGTTCCTTGCCACTACAAACAGCTGCTACAAACATTTTTGCACATGTGGGTCCTTTTCCCTTTCTTATGATCTCTTTGAGATACAGACCCATTAGAGATACTGTTAGATCAAAGGTATGTACAGTTTGATAGCCCTTTGGGCATAGTTCCAAATTGTTCTCCAGAATGGTTGGATCAGTTCACAATTCTATCAACAATGTATGAGTGTTCCAGTTTTCCAAATCCTCTCCAACATTTATCATTATTTTTTCCTGTCATCTTAGCCAATCTGAGAGGTGTGTAGTGGTACCTCAGAGTTGTCTTAATGTACATTTCTCTAGTTAATAGTGATTTATAGCAGTTTTTCATATGACTAGAAATTTAAAAAATGTAATTGAGAAATATTTAATGAAATAAATAAAAATGTACTTAAATTATAAAAAAAATCTATTCTTTTTTTTTGGACAGTTAGCTCTAATTATGATGAAGTTTTCTCTGAAATTAAACCTAAATTCACTTACTCATGATTCAGTCCTCTGGGGTCCAACAGAACAAGTCAAATCTCTCCTTTACATGAAAACCTTTGAGATATTTAAAATGACCATGTCTCCTCAGAATTTTCTAAGCAAAACGTGTCTCCTTCAAATCACATGTGTCATGGGCTCAAGGCCCTTTACCAATTCTACTCTTCTCTGGACATTCTTTATTTACCAAAATTCTTCTTGAACCGTGGTATCTAGAGCTGAACACAAGACCCTAAATGAGGTCTGACAAAGACAGAATAGGTGGGACCATCTCATACTTGTTTCTGAAAGATACACTTTTTCTTGGTGAACCCCCAAATCCAACAAGCATCATAGATTGCCATTTAAAAATAGTCAATATATACTAAACTTCTTATCCACTGACTTAGACCTCTAGCCTTTTTGGAACAACTTCTGTCTAATTGTTCCTTCCCTTCATATCATACATGTAAAATTGATTTTTCATACCCAAATTGAAGATTCTACATTTATTCCTATTAAATTTCATTTCATTAGATTCAACATAATTCTTTAGCTTGCCAAAAGTAGCTAAATGGATAGAGTCCTGGGTCTAGAATTCAGAAGACCTGAGTTCAAATTTGATTATAGAAACCTATTAGTGCAAATCTGGGCAAGTCACTTAGCTTCTATCTGCCTCCATTTCCTCAACTGTAAAATGTGGATATTAATAGCATCCACCTTTCATGGATGTGGTGAGGAAGAAATGAGATATTTGTAAAATGCTTAGCACAGTGCCCGGCACATAGTAGGAGGAGGGCTTCCCCTCTCTTTCCAGATCCTTTTGAATCCTGATTCTGTTATTCAATGCATTAGTTTTCTCTCCCAGATTTGTATCACTTACAAATTTGAGAAGCCTTTGTCCAAGTCCATTGAAAAAAATGTTAAACAGCCCAAGGTCTTGCACTCCACTGGAGATCTCTTCCTACATTGATGCTGAGTCATTAATAACATTCTGTGTCTGGTGATCTAATCAGTCTTTATATATATTGTAATCTAATATATTATATATTATCTATATAGAGGTATATCATACCTCTATCTTTTCCATGGGAAGAGCATGATATTTTTTCAAAAGCTTTGATAAAATCCAGGTAAATTATATTCAAAGAATTACCCTCATATCCTAGTTTAGCAATTCTGTCCAAAAAAGAAATAAGGTTAATTTGGCATGATCTGTTCTTGATGAAGCCTTAATGGCTCTTGTTAATCACTACACTAGCAGTTTTCAGCCCTCTCGTGAAAATTGGGGCATCATGCAATGTTCTCCAATCTTGACCCTTTTCTTTATTTTATTGTTGTTCACGTATCACTGGCAGTGGTTCTCTTGTAACATTGACCTATTCTTTCAGGACCAGAGAACTAAGTTCATTCACCTGAGGCTGATTTAATCTTCAACTTTGCCCCTTTTGGGAGCCAGTTAGCAGACAGCTAAGGTTGTCTCT